>CP139507.1:198963293-199563293 GCA_021014915.2 Artemisia tridentata subsp. tridentata
GTTATGTACGAGTTTGACTTGTGTATAGAACTCAAGGACAAACTGAGGACAGATTAGATTGTTAATCTGAAACAAGCAATCGAATCCGATTTCTTGAAACATGGGTTGGATATGATCATGATTGAGAAGGGAGGACTCAACAATACGTCCTTCGTTGAAGAGACGAGACTCTAGGTGACGAAAGCTTTGTATATGACAAAGTGGGGTGTTTGGTTCAATTGATGGTTTGGGAATGTAATCGGATGTTAGTTCATGATCGTAATCAAACATGTGATATCTCTTGTTACCTATGAAATTTTTTATCCAAGGTTAAACTTGAGAATATGTCATTTAAAGACGCGTGCTTAGTGTGTGCCTATATGCAAACTATGTGGAGGTGCGGTAATTGCGACTCTATAACTAAAATAATGAGATTACCCAAGCGTTCCTAATTTTCACTTTTGCTCAAACGAATATGTTGATAAATACATATTGGTTATGTACTTCAATCAATATTCGTGAGTTCATGTATGCATGAGAAAAACATTTTTAGTTTGTATCAACAATGCACGAAAAATGTTTCATGATCCTAGTTTCGTGAAATTTTTCGAAAGCAATGGAATTGGGGTGTTTGGCGACTTTAAAGTGTTGGCGCCAAAATGTTTTAAGTTTGAAAGACTTTAGTGTTAAAGACTTTTAATGCAATAACAATTATCCTAAACATGATTCCTCTTAAAGCTAATTGCTCAAAAGAAAATTTTGGACTAAAATGTATTGGTTTATGCAAATCCTAAGTTATGGGAATCATGAAGGTTATGCATTGTCTAATTCTAGTCCTAATTTCATAGAGACTCAATCAAAATTGAAAAACCCCACTTCAATTTCTATGCATGAACAAACCCTAGACTCAAGATTAAAGAAAAGTAGAGTCAAATGACTTACAAGTCATGTTGAAGAAGTAAAATTAGTTGGTAATCTTGAGAGTCAATGCCTTGAATTGGATCTTGAAGGGGTGTAATTGAATTTTGGGTTGTGAGGTTTGGTTTTGACAGCAATTGCAGAAGTTGGGATGGTTTAAAATGAATAATATGGGAAAAGAGGACAAAATACGGGATGTATCAGATACACAGTACCACGGTACCATTAAATTTAATGGTGCCATGCCACTTTAGTTGTGCCGTGATCTGCAGGGATGAATTTTCGTCCCGTTTTGATTTTTGACAAATTAGTCTCGCTGTTTTAGTGAGAGTTTTTGACACAAGGAAATAATTTATACCTAATAAATTCTTTTGACGGGGAGAACCTAGACTAAATGAAAGGAGATGACTTTAATATTTCCAGCGAAATATTTAATTGTTATACGAGGGATGTGAAGATTGACTCAATATTTCTAGTGAAATATTTAAAGAGTCATGAGATGAGACACACGAGATGACTTCAGTATTTCCAGTGAAATATTTAAATAGTCATGAGATTTATGGAATATGTTCCATCATTCCTAGACCTAGACGAAGATAGTTGAAGGATTCTCGTTTGAGAGGTTTGGTAGGATGTCGGCGATATTGTCTTGAGAGGGAACTTTCTCAATAGAAATGTTTCCTTCCTAAACGTTATCGCGAAGGAAGTGGTGATGAATTTCGATGTGTTTAGTACGAGAGTGTTGAATGGAATTTTTGCTCAAGTCAATAGCACTTTTATTATCGCACATAATGGGAACGTCGTCTAGATGGATTTCATAGTCATTAAGAGCTTGTTTCATCCATAGTGCTTGTTGAAATGCCTTTCCTGTGCTTACATACTCGGCTTCGGTCGTGGAGATTGCAAGATCCGTTTGTTCCTTGGAGAACGAAGAAGTTAAACAACAACCCATTAAGGTACAAATGCCACTCGTACTTTTTGGATCTACATAATCTCCCTCATGATCAGAGTCGGCATAGACAACAGTTTCTACACCGGTCCCCTTGGGATAGAATAATCCTAAGTGCATAGTACCTTTAAGGTATCGAAAGATATGCTTAACCGCTTCAAGGTGAGAGGTTTTGGGATCCTCTTGGAAGCGAGCACAAAGACAGACACTAAACATGATGTCGGGCCTACTTGCCGTGAGGTATAGTAAACTTCCTATCATACCTCTATACTTAGTGCTATCCACGGCCTCACCTTCTTTATCTTTCATGAGTTTAATTTCCATGGACATGGGAGTTTTCATGGGCTTAGACTCTTCTAAACTAAATTTCTTAAGCATATCCTTACTATACTTAGATTGATTAAAGAATATACCATCTTCCATTTGTTTTATTTATAAACCAAGGAGGAAATTTAATTTGCCCATCATGCTCATCTCAAACTCGTCATGTATGATCTTAGAGAAATCATCTCAAAGTTCTGGAAAAGTTGAGCCAAGTATGATGTCGTCGACATATATTTGAACAATGATGAGTTGTGAATTACGTTTCTTCGTGAAAAGTGTGTTGTCAACCACTCCCATGGTATATTCATGTTCAATCAAGAATGCCTTTAGTCTATTGTACCAAGCTTTAGGATCTTGTTTGAGACCATAGAGTGTTTTCTTGAGTTTATAAACATGATTCGGTTTCTCGAAATCAACGAATCTCGGAGGTTGTGCAACGTATACCTCCTCGTTGATATAACCATTTAGGAATGCACTTTTCACATCCATTTGGTATAATTTAAAGTCTAAGGCGCAAGCATAGGCAAGGAGTATTCTAATAGACTCTAATCTAGCTACAGGTGCATAAGTTTCATCGTAGTCTATTCCTTCTTGTTGGTTATAGCCTTGTGCTACTAACCTTGCCTTATTCCTAGTTACGACGCCATTTTCGTCGTGTTTATTCCTAAACACCCACTTAGTTCCTATGATGGTTTGATTCTTAGGTGGAGGTACTAAATCCCAAACTTGGTTTGCGGTGAATTGATTTAACTCTTCTTGCATGGCAACTACCCAGCTTTCATCCTTAATTGCTTCACCGACATTCTTAGGTTCTACGGTAGATATAAAACAAAAGAAATTACTTTTGTTTTGTGCTTGTGACCTAAGAGTTCTTTGGTTTAGGTTTCCTATGACATTTTCAATAGGATGGTTCTTCGATTCCTTAATGTTGACAACTTCGTCAACCTCAACTACTTCATCCTCAATGTCATTTTCTAAGGTTTTCTTGCCATTAACCTTAATGGCTTCTTCCTCATCTAAGTCATCATCCACCAAGGGTGATGTCTTAGTTGGTGGAGGACTTTCATCGAATGTCACGTTGAGTGATTCTTCAACTTTTATTGTTTCCTTGTTTAGGTTAACATAGGCTTTGCTATTTTGGGAGTAACCTAGGAAGACACCTTCGTAAGACTTTGGGTCGAACTTGGTGAGGTAGTCTTTAGTGTTCAGTATGAAGCACTTGCTTCCAAACACTCTAAAGTAATCAAGAGTAGGTTTCCTACCTTTCAAGATTTTGTATGGGGTTTTTCCTAAGATAGGTCTAATTAGAATCCTATTTAGTATGTAAGTTGAGGTATCCACCGCATGACACCAAAACTTTTATGGAATTGATTGTTCATTCAACATCGTTCTACTCATCTCTTGTAGAGTACGATTTTTCCGCTTAATTACCCCGTTTGATTGTGGAGTGTATGGAGCCGAGAAATTTTGTGTAATACCATTAGCATCACAATATACTCCAAATTGCACATCATTATCAAATTCCCGACCATGATCCATCCTAATAGAAACTATTGTACAGCCTAGTTGATTTTGGACTTTCTTAATAAAGATTTCAAATTCCTCGAAAGCTTGTGTCTTATTCTTAAGGAATCTAGTCCAAGTATACCTAGAGTAATCATCAACTATTACTAAGGTGTAGTAATTTCCTCCGTAGCTCCGTACGGCGGATGGACCAAATAAGTCCATGTGAAGAAGTTCTAGGCATCTAGAGGTCGAGACCATATTCTTAGCTTTGTGGCTAGAGTGAGCTTGTTTTCCAGCCTTACAAGCATCACAAAAGTGTTTATCAAACTTAATCTTAGGTAGGTTTATAACTAGTTCCTTAGACGCCAATGATTGTATTAAACGCATATTGGCGTGACCTAGTCTCCTATTCCATAGAGTGGAATTATCATCTATGGTTGCTAGGCAAATCTTATCCTACGGCTTATTTCCTATTTTCATAACAAATAAGCCATTTTTCTTAACTCCTCTACCTATAGTTTTTCCATTCTTAGTGATTTCACTACCTTCTTCGGAGAATATAACTCTACACTTATTGTCTACCATTTGGCAAATGCTAAGCAAGTTAAATCCTAAGTTATCTACATGCTCAACATTTCTAATAGTGAGGGAGTTTTGAGTGATCGTACCTTTGCCAATTATGTTGCCCTTAAGTTTGCTACAGAAAGTGACATTACCTCCGTTGTATGCCTCGAATGATGAGAATAGACTCCGGTTACCCGTCATATGATTAGTGCATCCACTATCCTTGACCCATTCGTCGGGCTCCAAGTCTATTCCCAAGCATATCTCATTCAAAGACTGAGCCATTAGGCATGTTTCATCATTGGGCTTCTTCTCTTCTTCTTCACCGCTATCGCTCCAAGAGCCTCCCATGAAAGCTCTTTGGTTGTTGGTTTTCGGTGGTTTGGGACATTCTCCTATCAGATGACTAGGATCTCCACATCTAAAACATTTCCTATCACTCGTTCCTTTCTTCTCAACTCGGTTCTTGTGTGACGGCTTCTTGTCATTACGAGATTGCCTAACAAACCTACCTCTTCTCCTAAAGAACTTTTTAAAGTCTCTAACGGCTAACACATACTCTTCATCTTCACTATCGAATTCCGAGCATTCCTCGTCACTAGACTCTTTTTTGGCTTTCAATGCTAGAGATCTAACTCTCTCGCTTTTTCCTTTCACTATATCAGAGTCTTTCTTGATTATCATCTCATGAACCTTTAAGTTTCCTATTAGTTCATTGAGAGATAATGTCGCCAAGTCCTTTGACTCTTTAATGGCGGTGACCTTTGCTCTCCATTTGGGATGTAGAGCCCTAAGAAACTTTCTAACATAATTCTTGCTAGTGTAACCTTCATCAAGAGCTTTAAGACTAGTGATAATAGTATTAAATCTAGCAAAAGCATTATCAATAGATTCATCTTCTGAAATAGAAAATTGTTCATATTGTTGCACAAGAAGATCTATCTTGTTTTCTTTGACTTAATTATTACCTTGGTGAGTGACTAACAAAGTTTTCCAAATATCTTTTGCCGTGTATCACACCCCCAAAATCTGGATTGCAGCGGAATGGAATTCTAGGGGCGTGATGTTCTTGGATAACAAAGTACAAGGTAATAACGAATGACCTCTAAGTGAGTCATTTTAAAACAAGAGTTTGATTTAAAAATAAACGTTTTACAAAACATAAATATCAGAGTTCACCATCAAATGTAAGATTTTAGTACATAACCAAACGCTAAATAATGCAAGAAAATCTTCATCATGATGTGCTTCCAAAATGTGACTCTAGAGTGCTCCATACATAGGTGCTTATTATCGTCTAGTTACTTGAGAATACACGCTAAAAAGATCAACATAATTGTTGGTGACTTCATAGGTTTAAATAGATAAGTAAAGTGTGGACCACAAGTTTTCAATAGCATGACAATCACAATAAATATAACGTCATAGCCAAAAATAATATACAGTGCCCTAAGCTCATGACCCTGAAGCTCGACGGAATGGTATGCAATCAAGCATAATAATAATAAATGCCCTAAATAAGTGTTTTCCAGACACTTGGAAATAATTCGAATGATATGCGTCCGTTTCACAGGTTGGCGTGACAAACTCGGACGGGGGTGTCAACCCAAATAGATCTATTCATAACATCTGCGCTCACTCGCAAGTAATTAACAGTTCATGATTCAAGGGGACTTTAATGGTAATGCGATAACTTAGGCAAAGTAACAGTTTTAATACTTGTGTCCGAAAAATATGCAATGTATTCCCACCCCGAAGGTTTTTAAAAATAAGATACAAATAATGTAAAAATCGAGGCTATGAAACTCACCTCTGTTAGCAAATCTCGGTTGGTAATTTGGTAAACGGTGAACATAGGCCCGATAACTCTAACCGCGACCTAAATAATTCATATGTCTTAGGTTTCGAAAACAAGGTCGCGCATGCAAGTTCATATGCTATTTTATCACTTGTGCATGTTTGTTGCATTCTTTATCGACAAAAATATAGTTACATCCATGTGTCCATTTATTAGGCAAAATCACCCTTTTTAGAAAACGTATCTTGTTAATCTCATGATTAAACTATAGTCGTCTTGTTAATAAGTATACTAACATGTTTTTAGTGTCTCGGCTAGTCAAGTTAACTTTTAACATCAGTTTTTACCACTCAAAAATTCCCAACAGCATCTATATTTTTCAGAAAAATTATTTCGTCGCATAACTTAAAACTAAAGTTATAAGCCAGTTTTAACTCATTCAAGCGGCTACGTTTTATTTATAAAGTCTATTTTCTATATTTCTAGCCTAAACTTGTCACCAAGCTACTGATTTTTATGTGGAAGGTCGAATGGGACAGCTTCCTTTCTAAAAGTGTCAAAACGCGTTTTCTAGCTTTCTAGTTATCCAAAACCGCTTAACAACAACTCCAAAACTAATCATAGCTCTTCCACCAATTTCTCAACATGTCAATCGTGATTTAACAATAAACCTTAACAATATTTAAAGGTTCAATTTCTCATGAATGTAAATGACCATCAAGGCTAGTTAAGATCACAAGTTCACTAGTTTATATATATATGGTGTTTTTATCTTCACTTTCTTGTTGAGATTTATAATCAATTAGTTTGTTCATGAAAAAAATTTGTTCAAGACATAGCCGTTAGTTGAAAGATTATTGTAGTTATAAGGTTTTATTAACATGTACAAAGTGATCAACTAAGTATATGCAACTTGAGGCTAGACATTATGACATAAAGAGTATGAAATTTATCAATATAAAGTGTTACTTACTTAGGGAGATTAGTATGATGAGGAGGCAATTGACTTGATTAACACAAGATTAGTGTTTCTTAAACCCTTACAAGTATATCCTAATGATACTTGATCTTAACCAACAAGTTTTCTTCTTCCTTCTTGCTTTTAAGTGTGTGGACTTGTATGAGTGAGTGAGTGTGTGATGTAAAGTTTTCTCTTCTAGCTAGTTACTAAATGATGTGCATGTATACATATATATACAAGGGGATTTTCAAAGCCCTAATAGTGAGTCAAAAATTATCATTTGCTAGGTTATTATGGTTGGGCCGACTGGGGGCTAGGGGGGGGGACAATTTGGTGGTCAAGCCACCAAGACTAAGTCTTGACATTTCCATGTTTTAAGGATTGTTGTTTGGTAATTAATGGTAAGTAATATTTGTCTAGCAATTATTATAGAGCAAGAGGGGGGGCACATGGAGAATTTTTGGAGTAGAAGAGTTGATTTGGTACGAAAGTGTATATATTGTATGTATTGGGTATTAAAAATTGGTATTGGTTATTGGTTTGGTGAGTAACGTAAGTTATACGTAATTAAATGTAAGGAATAACGAAATTACATTAGGCGTAAGAAAATATTTTTGGAACTTTGGTAATAATTTAAAAAGTATAAAAATGTGTTAAAAATAATTGGTAGGAGTTTTGGGTATATCGGGTGTTTATTTAAATAGCGAAAAGTGTTTGTTAAATTAACAGTCGTAAGTAAATAAAGAAAAGGAATTTGTTTCAGGAATTAAAATTTCGAACCGGAGTAGGAGCAAGGTATTGGAACGTTGTGGACTAAATATAGCCTAAGTTCTTGTGTACTTGAAAGATATTCTAAATTTCACGTTGCTTCAAGTAAAAAGTTATATGTAAATTGTTCTCAAATAAATGTCAAGATAAGAAATTCGAGTTTATTAAGCAGTACTGACCTGTAAAATAGCGGGTTGTCATAGTCTACCACCCATAAAAATGAATCTGGTCCTCGAGATTCAGTCAGCGTTGGTCGTTGGAGTGTGGTCGATGAAGAGATGCGGATACTTTTGATGGATTTGGTCTTCTCGTTCCTAAGTGAACTTGGCACCTCGTTGAGAATTCCATCAAACTTTGACGATAGGAATTCTACTTTGCTTCAATTGCTTGACATTACAGTCCATAATTTTTACCGGCTCTTTGATGAAATTAAGCTTGTCCTCGATTTGAATCTCTTTTAACGGGATGATAAGGAATTCGTCGGATATACACTTCTTGAGGTTGGAACATGGAATGTATTGTGAACACTACTGAGCTCTGGTGGAAGTTCAAGTCTATAAACTACTCGGCCGATTCTAGCTAGAATCTTATATGATCGAATATACCTAGGGTTCAATTTTCCGCGTTTCCCAATTTGTATCATGCCTTTCCAAGGCAAGACTTTCAACATAACTCATTCTTCAACTCGAAATCCTAATGGTCGCGACTTAGGGAAACCTAATTCCAATGATTTGCGTCATGTACCGATATAACTTTTCTATCGTTCTCTTGTCGCTTGTAACTGATTCTTGATCTGTACGATTTTCCTTTGTTGTTTTACGAATAAGTCCTAGACTAGTGAGTTGGGCTTTTCCGACTTAGGCCTGACAACAGGTGATTAGTACTTCGATTATAGGGTGCCTCAAAGGGTGTAGTTTTTATACTCGTGTGATGACTATTGTTGAAAGCGAATTTTGTCAATGTCAAAAGATTACCCTAAACAATTCAAAGTTGATCATACGGCACTGAGCATGTCCTATAGGGTTTGGATAGTTCTCTTACTATGTTCATTGGTATGAGGATGGTAAATCGTGCTTATATTTAATTGGGTAAAAATAATCTTAAGGGGATTGCCAGAATTTTGAGGTGTATCGTCTACCTTTTATTAGGAGTATTTGAAATTGGTACAACATGTCTCGTGACTAATCCTACAATGATAAGTTCGTCGGGGAGGGCGTTATCGGAAGGATAAAGCTATGGTAGCAATTTTGATTCCTCGTGTTTTTCTCTATCTGAGGTCACAATATGAGTCTCTCTTCGCCTAAGGTACTTGGTCTTTATTACTAAGATTTTCCTGTATGATAGTGTTTCTCCAGATTTCCTTCATCAAAATTTTTCCATGCTACTGTTTGTCAATGACAAGATCCTAAATGTATGGAGTGTTTAGTAAGGTGGTTGATTTTCAAAATTTAACTCGATATTGATTGTTTTGTTTGAAATCTCTCTTTGACTAAATGAGTTTACAAGCTTGAACAAATGACTTTTTAAGTACTCTTTCTTTCTCGATGATTCAAAATTTAGTAGTTATGTAGGATTGGACTGTTTTCAAATATGACCCACGGTTTTATAGATGGGTTTTCAACATGATGTGAATAGGAATGTTTAGCAAAGATTGATGTTATAAATTTCTTAATTTACAATAGTTTTGTTACAGGTTAACCAAAAGGGATTTACTCGTCAAAATAGATACTTCAGAAAATATTTTCCTACAAGGTACATGATTTGTATAAACGCATTTTAAAGAAAATCCATTTGAAATGCAAGCATTAAATATGATGAAATAGTCGGGTAGGTATGTCTGCATGGATGCTTAGATGTCTAACGTTTTGTTTCCAATGTTGAATAATGCCTATTGGTTAATATTAGGTAAGACTTATAGGTATGAGTATTCAACTTTCTTGGTTGTTTCTAAAATGGATCATGACTTAGGTTTGTTATCTTACTTGGTCTAACTAGTACTTCCGAAAGGATAGGATTGGGCGACTATGCCAAAGATAGTAGTTTGGATTGCCTCGTGAGATCTTAAGTTTTCCCGTTGTGTTATGAATCAACTTACTGTGTATTTCTAGTCCTTGTTTATAGTTCCGTAATCCTTTTATTGTTTTCCTTTTGTCATGGATTCCTCCTCGTAGATGGAAATCCTAGAAAGGTCAATGGTAAAAAAAAAATCCAACTTAACGGTTAAGTGAGTGACAAGTGGTGTGGGTATCTAGAGAGGGTTTAACAAAAGGGATGTTTATGAAAAAATTATTTGGTTACAAAGCTTTGCTTTTTGATGTTTTGAATGAAGATTGTTTTAAGAATTTGAAAAGATAATTATTTCCTTCATGGCATAATCCTTCCTAAATTATACATAGGTGATCAGGCTATGTATAATTGAGGACTAATGATGCACTGCTCGGTTTAGTCAAAGTAGTATTATGTTTCTTCAAAGTTTTAGATGGTATTCAACGTGTTGTTTTGTAAAATGGTAGCCTAAAAATCAAGAAAATCGGTTCTTATACTATGGTAGTAATTAGTTGGTGGAATGACAGAAAATCAATTTATGAGGTGGTAGTAATATAACACGTTTTAAAATTCTGTGAAATAATTTCCTAAGGCGGTAGTGAAATAGCCTGGAGTAAAATTATGTGAAACAGTTTTATAAAGTGGTAGTAAAATATCTGGTAATAAAATTTATTGAATGGGTTATAGGATGTGTGGGAGAATTTTACGGAATTTTAATAGTCTATAGTCAAAGTTGAAATTTGCCTAATCCCTAATAGGTTAGCGTTATGTCGTTGCGAAATTGTTAGGAATAAGGTAAATGGAATAGGAAATGTAATAGACGAAGGTCGTGAGCATCATGGATATAACAAAAGATAGAGATTACATTAGATTAAAGGTAATTATTACAACTAGGTTACACTAACTTCATAAGGTGAAGTACAACAGGAAAATACAACCCCTAGAGGATTTAGACTTCGGTATTCATGTTCTTCAGCTCCGTGCAGTCGTTCCTGAAGTGTCCTATGTTTCCACATTCAAAGAAACTCCCCGGGATCCTCTGATTTGCAGGATTCCTATAGTCCTTGGTTTGGTGACCACGCTTCTTACAGTTACGACATGGAGTAGGGCAAAGACCAGGGTTATGGTGTTTTTGACATTTGTTACATTTTGGTAGAGTACCAAGGTACCCTTTCTTCTTAGCTGGGCCTGCAACATGGGCTTTAGCAAACTCTGGTCTCTTAGATCGTTGTTGTGCAACACTTTCACCTTGATTGTTGATGTTGTTCCTTTTTCATTTGTTGTCATTATTGTTTCCTACGGCCTTGGTGTGAGCTATGTGTTCCCCTGCCTGGAGCGCCATATGGATAGCTTTAGGCATGGTATCGGGTTCTATTGAGGCGACCAACATACGAATTTGAGGGGAGAGTCCCCTGATATACCTCTCAAGTTTCTTGCATTTCGGTTCATCCATTGCAGGGCATAGCCGTGCTAATTCGTAAAAACGATCAGTGTATTTGGCAACATCATTTCCTACCATGGTAAAATCCAGGATTTCCTGTTCCATTGCTCGTAACTCGCTCCTTGAACAATATTCTAAAATCATCATCCTTTTTAGTTTCTCCCAAGAGATTGAGTAAGCAGCGTCGACCCCTACTATCTGAACATGTTTAGTCCACCATACCTGGGTACGATCCCGAAAAGTGCAAGTGGCGAACTTAACTTTGTCTTCCTTGTGGTAGTTACCACCTCGAAATATTGTTTCTACTTCTTCGAACCATTTGCAAAATCCCATCGCGCCTTCCGTTCCACTTAAGGTGTGGGGATTGCAATTCATAAATTCCTCGTGAGTAAGATTTTTGGCGAGGGCTGTGGCTATGCTCTTGGTAATGATTTGCTCAACAGTGGCTTGTGTCATGGCTGGAGCGGCTTGCTTCGACATAACTCTTCAAAATCATAAGAGACCATGAGAATTTATAAGTAGTAAGGATCATTAGACTCATATATATGCAACCATGACATATATAAATGAAGTGAAATCATAACAAGATGCAACCATGAAAATATCCTAAATATAATCATAACACACATGAATATATAAAATAAAAATTTCGGCCTACATAGACCGATATCAGGCTTAGCACAAGCATATCCATTTAGTAGAGTCAACACTTGGTAAATTCGTTGTACAACAACCAAAATACTACAAGTTTCTTTGAACTATGCCACACATCCCGTGTCTAGGATGATAATAAAAGCTAGTATAGATATAAGTTTGATCTAGAGTATTTTTGGTGCTCCTCTGATTGGATCCTGGGTTGTGGCATCATAAGATTGTGATGAGTTCTGATGTGGGGTTTGGAGTTGTGCATCGATCATATCCGAGATAGTATAGATCCCAAACCATTCTTGAGGAATCTGTTGATGTTCTTGTTGAGTCGGTGATCTTGGTACTATCCACAGAGTGTCATCTAATTCCCGATATGTGGGAATGGAAAAGGGGAATGACAATGGTGATAGTGGGAAGGTAGGGGCAGTCTCCTGAATCTCAAAAGTCTCAGTGTCACATCTGGTAGTCTCTTCTAGGTCTGTCTCAGGTGATGCTAATACCTCAAATAGGTGGAAGTTATCATCTAACGATGGTGGGTGATATGGGGATGTCGAGGCATAGGAAGGTAAGAGTAGTGATGTAGGTGCTTAGTGGATGAAAAAGCATCCTCGATATCCGAGTCTGATGAAATGATGATAGGGTGGTTGGGTGAAGACATGACTCTGTAACAACCCGATATAAAACAAATATAATTACTTCGTATTAAATAATTAAGTAAAAATATGTATAGCAATTGCACATACATCATGATATTGTGAAGTGTCATGACCTAGTGGTTATAGTCTAGGGTCTATGATGCATCCTAGTTCCCTATAACCTTGGCTCTGGTACCAATCTGTCACACCCCTAAAATCTGGATTGCAGCGGAATGGAATTCCGGGGGCGTGATTTTCTTGTATAACAAAGTACAAGGTAATAAACAATGACCTCTAAGTGAGTCATTTTAAAACAAGCGTTTGATTTAAACATAAACATTTTACAAAACATTAATATGAGAGTTCACCATCAAATGTAAGATTTTAGTACATAACCAAACGCTAAATAATGCAAGAAAATCTTCATCATGATGTGCTTCCAAAATGTGACTCTAGAGTGCTCCATACATAGGTGCTTATTATCGTCTAGTTACCTGAGAATACATGCTAAAAAGGTCTGTTGGTGAGTTCATAGGTTTAAGTAAATAAGTAAAGTATGGACCACAAGATTTTGTGGAAAACTAGAAGGGGGGTTGAATAGTTTTACGTCTTTTTAATTTATTATAAAAACTTTGTTTACTTTTAAAAAACTTAGATTCAAATTTATGTGAACTCAACTCTTGAACAATATGAACAAATATAAGTAAATCTAAATTAACAATGCAAGTAAAGTAATAAAATGAAATGAAAGATAGAGATGGAAAGATCGAACCGTGAGACAAAGGATTTATAGTGGTTCGGCTACAAGGACACCTTCCTTGCCCAACTCCACTCCTTGAGCACCTAACTCGAGAATTTTCTTCCCTATGTCAACAAGCTCCCTTATGGCGGAGAAAACCTTACACAACTTTTGTTACACCAATTTTACGACACAAAGCTAAATGTCGAGTTCTAATCGTAGTTAGAACCAATCTCACAACTTCAATCACAACTTCTTCACGACTTCTTCACAACTTCTTCACTACAGCTTCACACCTTCTTCACGACTTCTCACAACTACTACACACCACAACTACTTCACAACTTCTACTCTACTTCTTCTTCACAACACTACTCTTTCTTCACAACTACAATTTAGTTCACAACAATACACTACTTCTTCACTTCCTAATACTACTTCTTCACGCCTCTACTTCTTCACACCTTTGCTTCTTCACACCTTTACTATACTTCTTACACACTAAACTAACCTAACCACTTTATGTTCAAACCTATCTAATTAATATACACACCTTATACACAAATGAATGAATGATTTACAAAGTTTACTAAACTAACAACTTATGTAACAAGATGATACTAAGTTGTAATACTTCTAGTCTTGATTGATAGAAGTATTCTTCTTTTGCACCTAGATGGTAGAAGCTTGGATCACTTAGAAACCAATGCTTAAGAATATATGATCAAAGGATTTAGAAAGGATTTAGAAAGATATAAGAAGAGATTTAGAACAGAAGGTTTGGGGTGCAAAAGGTGAGGAAAAAGTCCAGGAATGAACCAGTATTTATAGGCAAATCTGGGGGCTAGAGGAGCGTGGGCGGTCCCCTTAAATAAGGGGCCGGTCCCCTTAATAATTAAGGGGGCCGCCCCTTATATCCGTTGCCCAGCTTTGTCTTTTTGTGGGGAAGGTTTTTCTGAAACATTTTTGCCATTTTTGGTTGAAAATTTGAATTCATAAATTTATTATGGATTAAACATTTTCCTTTAATTTCCAAAAATGATTTTGTAAAAGATATAAAATGTTTGTGTCATTTTATAAAAAATCTAGTGATTAAGAAAAAGTTCCTTTGATCATATAATGCATTAGGCATTTGTTTATTCATACCTTAAGTGATTAAGTTGTTAAAATAGATATTTACACCTAAATACTTGCTTACGTTATAATCTTTCGTTTAATGATTTTACATTTTGTGATTATCAAAACGTAGAGGTATTGAAAAATATTAATAACGTTTTTAGGCATTATTTATGTCAACAATCTCCCCCATTTTGATGATTACAAAATCTAAACTCATTAAATTAAAAAATTAATTTTTAGACAAGTATTTAGTGAGTTTATATCTACTTCTCCCCCTTTTTGTAGAATCAAAAAGGTTATGCCGACAAGTTACGAAATTTGTCGAAACGAGAACTCCCCCTTGATGTGTGCTCCCCCTCGTTCGAGGGCACCAAGGAGTCGAGCTATGGAAATCTTGGCTGAAAAAATATTAGAAGTACAAGCATACATAGCAAAATATGGAATATAAAAACAACAATCATGGCAAACAACAATCATGGCAAACAAATATTAAGAACACATAGCAAGACATTCATTAATTTAAAGTGATTATGTGAAACACATAATCATTGCAATGACATTTAGTATGCTTGAAACATATAACAAGAAAAAGGCCCTAAATTGCCAAAGAGAGCTTTCGGACTTGCTTGCGACACGAAAGCTTGGAAAATAAGAAACATAAGCATATAGTATGCTTAGATGGTTGATGGTAGAGTGTTTGGGATGGAGGTAGAGAGTTTTGAGCGGAGTAGGTTGATTGAGGGTTAGAGTGTTGTGCTAGTGGAGGTGTTGGATGAGATCTAGTGATAAGATACTTAATCCAAGTGAAATGTTCATTTAAGGCAATGATTTGTTTTTGGAGAAGGATACGACAAGGACAATAGTTGACATGATTATCAATTGATTCAAGTTGTGGGGGTGAGGTAAGCAATTTGAGTAGGGTGAGGATGGAGTTTGAAATTGGGGTGTGTAGTTTGGAAGTAAAGTTGGATGTTTGACCAATATGATGAGGGTTTTGAAAGATTTCAATGATGTTAGTTTAAGGTTGAGATGTGTAGTTTGGAACGAAGGTGGAGGTTGAGGTTAGTTTGTGATGAAGAAGAGCTAGAAGGGAGTTGATCCAACTTGAGTTGAGCAAGGTGTAAGGCAAGAGGAGCACTAAGCTCATGGGCTTCATTAAGTTCTTCAATGAACTTCAAGTGTTTGGAAGAAGGTGATGATGGTGGAGTGTGGTTGTTATTTTGGATGGATGTTTGGATATGCAACATAGAAGTAGCATGTGAGTTGGTAGGAAGTGGTGGTGATACTTTTGGTGGTGGAGACATTTTTGAGTTTGGGTAATCATTAATGGATGAAGATGAAGGTGTATTTTTGGGAGTAAAGATGGATGGTTGGTTATTATGATGAGGTTTGTGAAAGGGTTCATTGGAATGAGCTTGAGGATTGGGAGTATAGTTGGGAACAAATGTGGGTGGAGGTGTTGGTTGTTTAGCCACATCATTTGTTGAGATGGACTTGTTTCGGGGGTTAGGTTTTCTTCTCCAAACGGGTTTTTCCGTCATCCTTGCTAACCTTGAGGTTTTTGGCTTTGGTTTGATGGGAGATGGCATGATAAAATGATGGAAGATTATGAGGAATGGAAATGTTTATAGTGTAGGATTGATGGGATTAAGGAATGGATAAAATTTGTTGGATGGATTGGAATAAGATATGTTTGTGAATTTTGGGAAGTTTAGGATGAAATGGGCTAAAAAATAGAAAAGGAAACAGCACCTTCGACCATCAGATGGCTGGTCCCCTTAAATAGGGTCCGGTCCCCTTAAAAATTAAGGGGGCCACCTTATGATTTAAGGGGACCGCCCATCTGTTGGTTCCCAGATTACTAGAAATGGGTTTTTGGCATAAAATTATAGAAAGGGTTGTGTTTTTGGCTTTAGTTTCAAGCAAGTCCAACTCTTTAAGGCAATTAAGCATGTAATAGATATTTATGCAAAACATGTTAATTAAAGAGATTAAGCAAACAAGTAATATCATCTGGCATGTAAACATACTCATCAAGCAAGTAATATATATGGACTAGGAAACAATAAACTACACCAAGTATTTTCTTAATTATATGTAAGTGGGAAGATTAATGAACTATTTGATGGATCCTAATGTGTGCTTGTGTACAATAAATGGGAACTTAAGATAGCATGGACTTCTAGACTTGTTACAAACAAAATCTTAATAAATAAACCATGGTCCGCTTGATTTGACTTAGTTCACTTATAAATGTCATGTACATAAATATAGATGATAAATATGAGATCACCATGCATGATTTAAAGAAATGTTTTTAGCATTATTCAACAATTTTTGAAAGTGGGTTTTTATGTAGATGTGAAAGTTATTTGAATAAAATAGATTGGGTTTTATTTCAAAATGTGTTTATGAAGAATGGGTAAGAAAAAAAATTCCCAATCTTTGACTTTGATCGAAACAGAATTATGGACATAGATTAAGAAGAAAAATGAGATAGTAAAACATGTTAATAGAAAAGTGAAATAGTCATCTAAAAAATCATTATTCCAAAATGTGAAGTTTCTGTATATTTTTAAAGATACTAGATTTTTGACAACAAATACCATTGATCCTAGATTTTAAAAAATGGTTGTTAAAGATCTCATGCTCAAGGGAATTGGTTGTGTTGAATGGGGTATAACCTAACATCTATAGCTCCTTTGTTGTCGCACACTTATCTAACTTGATGCCATAGTCTACGAGAGCTTGTTTCATCCATAGTTTTCTAACGCGAGAAATCTAATCTTACTTCTATGTTAATGATTAATCCACTTAACTCATTTCTCTTCATCACCATGAGTTTTCTAATGAGGACTATTTGGTCTTCTTAGGGGAGGTGTTTTCATCACTAAAGTATTCGGGTTTGGAATGTACCTCACTTGATGTCTTAACCATAAGACACTTCTCCTCCTTTGTGGTTTCTTTCTCATCTTCATCGCTATCACTCCAAGCTCCACTAACAAAGGCGCTTTGGTAATCATAACTCGGTGGCTTTGGACATTCGCCAATGAGATGGTTTGGGCTTCTACATCTAAAGCACTTTCTTTTCCCGTAGTTATCATTCCTATTTCTTTGAAGCGATCTTCTTTCATCTCGTGGTTGTCTTGTGAATCTTCCTCGTCTCTTGAAAAATTTCTTGAACTCTCTTACGGCCATTGCATATTCTTCGTCTTCACTATAGTCACTCGAATCGTCATCATCACTAAGTTCCTTTTTGGCTTTTAGCGCAAGAGATTTGATTTGATCTTTCTTGCTCTTGACCTTTTCCGAGTCTCTCTTTATAATTTCTTCATGGACCTTCAAGTTGCCTATAAGTTCATCAAGCAATAACCTCATCAAGTTCTTCGATTCTTCAATAGCCGTGACCTTCGCGCGCCATTTTGGATGTAATGCCCTAAGAAATTTCCTTACACAATTTTTGCTAGAAAAAGTCTCATCAAGTGCTTTTAAACTTGTGATAATAGTGTTAAATTTAGCAAATGCATTATCAATAGATTCCTCTTCAGGAATTGTAAATTGTTCATATTGTTGAACAAGAAGATCTATTTTGTTGTCTTTGACTTGACTATTACCTTGGTGAGTGATTAATAAAGAATCACAACATTCTTTTGCGGTTTGACACATAAAAATTCGTTCATATTCTTTGCGTGGTAATGCATTATAAATTACCATTTTAGCCTCATTATTTTTTGCTAGTTTCTTTTTCAAATCATCATTTTGTTTTTCAAAAAGTACAATTTCATCTATTTTAGTTAAAGGATTATTTTGAATAGGGGGAAAATCACCATAGGTAATAACATGCCAAAGATCAAGATCTTTTGATTTCACATAAGTTTCGAATCTATTTTTCCAATAAAGAAAATCATCACTTTCAAATAGCGGTGGTCTTTGCATAGATTGCCCTTCTAAATATTTTTCCGATTCCATAGATCGATTCAAGTTTTAAAATACAATATATTTTAAAAATCTTGTTTGACGTGGCTCTTGATACCAATTGTGGAAAACTAGAAGGGGGGGTTGAATAGTTTTACGTCTTTTTAATTTATTATAAAAACTTTCTTTACTTTTAAAAAACTTAGATTCGAATTTATGTGAACTCAACTCTTGAACAATATGAACAAATATAAGTAAATCTAAATTAACAATGCAAGTAAAGTAATGAAATGAAATGAAAGATAGAGATGGAAAGATCGAACCGTGAGACAAAGGATTTATAGTGGTTCGGCTACAAGGACACCTTCCTTGCCCTACTCCACTCCTTGAGCACCTAACTCAAGAATTTTCTTCACTATGTCAACAAGCTCCCTTATGGCGGAGAAAACCTTACACAACTTTCGCTTACACCAATTTTACGACACAAAGCTAAATGTCGAGTTCTAATCGTAGTTAGAACCAATCTCACAACTTCAATCTCAACTTCTTCACAACTTCTTCACTACGGCTTCACAACTTCTTCACGGCTTCTCACAACTACTACACACCACAACTACTTCACAACTTCTACTCTACTTCTTCTTCACAACACTACTCTTTCTTCACAAGAACAATTTAGTTCACAACTATACACTACTTCTTCAATTCCTAATACTACTTCTTCACGCCTCTACTTCTTCACACCTTTGCTTCTTCACACCTTTACTATACTTCTTACACACTAAACTAACCTAACCACTTTATGTTCAAACCTATCTAATTAATATACACACCTTATACACAAATGAATGAATGATTTACAAAGTTTACTAAACTAACAACTTATGTAACAAGATGATACTACGTTGTAACACTTCTAGTCTTGATTGATGGAAGTATTCTTCTTTTGCACCTGGATGGTAGAGGCTTGGATCACTTAGAAACCATTGCTTAAGAATATATGATCAAATGATTTTGAAAGGATTTAGAAAGATATAAGAAGAGATTTAGAACAGAAGGTTTGGGGTGCAAAAGGTGAGGAAAAAGTCCAGGAATGAACTAGTATTTTTAGGTAAAGCTGGGGGCTAGGGGAGCGTGGGCGGTCCCCTTAAATAGGGGGCCGGTCCCCATAATAATTGAGGGGGCCGGTCCCCTTAATAATTAAAGGGGCCGCCTAGATAATTAAGGGGGGCGCCCCTTATATCCGTTGCCCAGCTTTGTCTTTTTTTGGGTAATGTTTTTCTGGAACATTTTTGCCATTTTTGGTTGAAAATTTGAATTCATAAATTTATTATGGATTAAACATTTTCCTTTAATTTCCAAAAATGATTTTGTAAAAGATATAAAATGTTTGTGTCATTTTATAAAAAATCTAGTGATTAAGAAAAAGTTCCTTTGATCATATAATGCATCAGGCATTTGTTTATTCATACCTTAAGTGATTAATTTGTTAAAATAGATATTTACAACTAAATACTTGTTTACGTTATAATCTTTCGTTTAATGATTTTACATTTTGTGATTATCAAAACGTACAGATATCGAAAAATATTAATAACATTTTTAGGCATTATTTATATCAATAGATTTCAATAGCATGACAATCACAATAAATATAACTTCATAGCAAAAAATAATATACAGTACCCTAAGCACACGACCTCGAAGCTCGACGAAATGGTATACAATCAAGCATAATAATAATAAATGCCCCAAATAAGTGTTTGCTAGAAACTTGGAAATAATCTGAATGATATGCGTTTGTTTAACAGTATGGCGCGATGATTCATAACATCTGCGCTCACTCGCAAGTAATTAACAGTATATGATTCAAGGGAACGTCAATGGCAATGTGGTAACTTAGGCAAAATAACAATTTTAATACTTGTGAACGAAAAATAAGCAATGTATTCCCACCCCGAGGGTTTTTAAAAATAAGATCCAAATAATTTAAAAACCGGGGCTATGAAACTCACCTTAGTTAGCAAATCTCGGTTGGTAATTTGGTAAACGGTGAACAAAGGTCCGATAACTCTAACCGCGACCTAAATAACTCATATGTCTTAGGTTTGGAAAACAAGGTCGCGCATGCAAGCTCATATGCTATTTTATCACTTGTACATGTTTGTTGTATTATTTATGGACAAAAATATAGTTACGTCCATGTGTCCATTTATTAAGCAAAATCACCCTTTTTAGAAAACGTATCTTGTTAATCTCATGATTAAACTATAGTCATCTTGTTAATAAGTATTTTGAAAACCTCTAACGCGCCTAGCAAGTATACATAATGTTCTATCATTTTTTTTACGTCGTTTTAGCCAAAATACACCCTAAAGTGTCCAAAATTCACCTTAAAATTTTCCATCAGCTTTCTAATAGCCAAAAATAAAGGCGGTCAAAGTTATATTTCGTCGCAACTTCTTTAGGCCATAACTTTCTCGTCTTAGTTCAGATTCCTAAGTTTTATATATCCCCGGGTTTGTGTTTAAGTATACTAACATGTTTTTAGTGTCTCGGCTAGTCAAGTTAAATTTTAACATCAGTTTTTACCACTCAAAAATACCCAACAGCATCTATATTTTTCAGAAAATTCATTTCCGTCGCATAACTTAAAACTAATGTATCTTCTTCGTTATAATCCCGTTTTAACTCATTCAAGCGGCTACGTTTTCGTTATAAAGTCTATTTTCTATATTTCTAGCCTAAACTTGTCAACAAGCTACTTATTTTTCAGTGGAAGGTCAAATGGGACAGCTTCCTTTCTAAAAGTGTCAAAACGCGTTTTCTTGCCTTCTAGTTATCCAAAACCGCTTAACAACAACTCCAAAACTAATCATAGCTCTTCCACCAATTTCTCAACATGTCAATAGTGATTTAACAATAAACCTTAGCAATATTTAAAGGTTCAATTTCTCATGAATGTAAATGACCATCAAGGCTAGTTAAGATCACAAGTTCACTAGTTTATTTATATATATGGTGTTTTTATCTTCACTTTCTTGTTGAGATTTATAACCAATTAGTTTGTTCATGATAAAAATTTGTTCAAGACATAGCCATTAGTTAAAAGATTATTGTGGTTATAAGGTTTTATTAACATGTACAAAGTGATAAACTAAATATATGCAACTTGAGGCTAGATATTATGACATAAAGAGTATGAAATTTATCAATATAAAGTGTTACTTACTTAGGGAAATTAGTATGATGAGGAGGCAATTGACTTGATTAACCCAAGATTAGTGCTTCTAAAACCCTTACAAGTATATCCTAATGATACTTGATCTTAACCAACAAGTTTTATTCTTCCTTCTTGCTCTTAAGTGTGTTGACTTGTATGAGTGAGTGAGTGTGTGATGTAGATTTTTCTCTTCTAGCTAGTTACTAAATGATGTGCATGTATACGTATATATACTAGGGGATTTTCAAAGCCCTAATAGTGAGTAAAAAATTATCATTGGCTAGATTATTATGGTTGGGCCGATTGGGGGCTAGGAGGGGCGACAATTTGGTGGTCAAGCCACCAAGACTAAGTCTTGACATTTCCATGTTTTAAGGATTGTTGGTTGGTAATTAATGGTGAGTAATATTTGTCTAGTAATTATTATAGAGAAAGAAGGGGGGGTGTGGGGCGGCACATGGAGAATTTTTGGAGTAGAAGAGTTGATTTGGTACGAAAGTGTATATATTGTATGTATTGGGTATTAAAAATAGGTATTGGTTATTGGTTTGGTGATTAACGTAAGTTATACGTAATTAAACGTAAGGAATAAAGAAATTATATTAGGCGTAAGGAAATATTTTTGGAACTTTGGTAATAATTTAGTAAGTATAAAAATGTGTTAAAAATAATTGTTAGCAGTTTTGGGTATATCGGGTGTTTATTTAAATGGCGAAAAGTGTTTGTTAAATTAACAGTCGTAAGTAAATAAAGAAAAGGAATTTGTTTCAGGAATTAAAATTTTGAACCGGAGTAGGAGCAAGGTATTGGAACGTTGTGGACTAAATATAGCCTAAGTTCTTATGTACTTGAAAGATATTCTGAATTTCACGTTGCTTCAAGTAAAAAGTTATATGTAAATTGTTCTCAAATAAATGTCAAGATAAGAAATTCGAGTTTATTAAACAGGACCTGTAAAATAGTGGGTTGTCATACCGTGTTACACATGAAAATTCTTTCAAATTCCTTTTTAGGCAAAGCATTATAAATCATCATTTAAGCCTCATCATTTTTGGCTAGTTTTCTTTTAAGTTCATCACTTTGTTTACTATAAGGAACTATTTCATCCCTTTTAGTTTCCGAATTCTATTGAATCGGTTGAAAGTCACCCTTGGTAATAATATACCAAAGATCAATGTCTTTTGATTTCACATACATTTCAAATCTTGTTTTCCAATATATAAAACAATCGGTTTCGAAAAGTGGTGGTCTTTGCATAGATTGCCCTTCTTGTTATTTATCGGAATCCATTGATCGATTCAAGTTTTTAAACACAATTTACTTTAAAATCTTGACTAACCTGGCTCTGGTACCAATTGTGAAAAACTAGAAGGGGGGTTGAATAGTTTTACCGGCTTTAGATCTTCTTAAAAATTTTACTATTGAAAAAACTTTGATTCGAATCTTATGTGTAATCAATCAACACCAATATGAACAATTAAACTAAACTATATAATGTAACTAATAAAAGTAAAGAAAAGAGATGGAAGGATCAAACCGGGACAAAGAGATTTATAGTAGTTCGGTCACGAAGCTCTTCTTCACCCTACTTCACTCCTCGAGTACCACACTCGAGAGTTTCAAGCACTATGTCAACAAACCTCACTTCAGGCGGAAAAAACCGTACAATGTCGCTTATACTATTTTCCGACACTAAGATAAATGTCGAGTGCTAATCTTAGCTAGCACCAATCTACCATGATCTACCCGATCCTTTCTACTTCACACAATCAACACACTAGACTCGATCTACCCGATCTACCCTTGATCCACTTGATCAATCACACAAGCTCACAAGCTTCAAGAGATCTCCAAGATCTCACAAGATCACAATGATAAACTCTCACTTGACTCAATCTACCCTATCTACCCTTGATCAACACACTAGCTCACAAGCTATAAGAGATATTCAATATCTCTATAAGATCACAATGATCTTCTCTCACAAACTCTCAAAAGAAAAATACAACAAGTGTGTAACAAATGTTACAAGTACTCTAACTACAACTACAACGCTTTGTATCTTCTTTGATACCTTGTGTTCTTCTCTAGCACTTGAAGATGAATGAAGGTGTCTCTAGGTTGGATGATTGGATCACTGTTAAACAAAAGAAAAACTAAACTAAATGATCAAGAAGAGAAAATGTGATAATGGTATTGAACTCAGAAAGTTATGTGTGAAAAAGGATACCCAAAAACTGTGAAGAGGGCTGGTATTTATAGGCAGAAAAAATCTGACTGTTACAAGTACACGGTACCACTAAATTTAGTGGTACCATTTAGTGGTGCCATGGTACCGTGCCAGACAAAAACGCTCATCTTTTTGTCTTTTGTGGTGAAAACTTATTTGGGGAAGTTTGGAGCTGATTATGGGGGGGGGGGGGAAATAGCTGTTATGTTATTTGAAGAATAACTTGTAGAGTATATTTTTGAAAAAAAAATGTTGTCACATTAAAAATGTGAAGTCTTAGACACAAATTCACTTCTTTGATCATTTGTCAAGTTGTAAGTTTGTTTGTGCATACCTAGAGTGATTTGGGTAGAAATGAGATCTTTCGACTAAAAACTTGTTTACCTTAATTTTAACGTAACGTGATTTCACATTTTGTCATCCTCAAAACGTGAAGTTATCGAAAGATATGAATAACATTTTTAGAACATTATTTGCATCAACACTCCTTTTGTAAGCTTTTTGATTCATTTGTCACGTTTGAGTTTTCGTGTGAACTCAAGTGTGCGTCCTTCGATCATGGAGTCATCTTCGCATATGTTGAGCACTGATGAGTTTATCAAACCACTCGTTCCCTTCAATCGTGTCTTCGTCAATCCATGAGACAACCGTTGTCTTTTTGCTTGTTGACTTCTTTCCATGCTTAGACGTTGTTGCTTTTGACTTAGGTGGAGAGTCTGGTTGATCTTGCTTGTGGAAAACTAGAAGGGGGAGGTTGAATAGTTTTACCAGTTTTTAATTAGTTTTAAAACTTTACTTGTGAAAAACTTTGATTCGATTCTTTAGTGAAATCAATCAACACCAATATGAACACTAAAGAATACTATCTAATATAAACAATAAATATAAAGAAATGAGATGAAAAGATCAAACCGGGAGAAAGAGATTTATAGTGGTTCGGTCACGAAGCTCTTCTTCGCCCTACTCCACTCCCCGAGTACCAAACTCGAGAGTTCTAAGCACTATGTCAACAAAGCTCCCTTCAGGCGTAGAAAACCGTACAACGTCACTTATCCTTATTTTCGACACTAAGCTAAATGTCGAGTACTAATCTTAGCTAGTACCAATCTACCACGGTCCACACGATCCTTACTAATTCACAAAATCAACACACTTGACTCGATCTACCCTTGATCCACTTGATCAACACACAATCCCACAAGCTACAAGAGATCTCCAAGATCTCGACAAGATCACAATGATCTACTCTCACAAACTACTTAAAAGAAAATCAACTTGGTGTAAGCTAGGATACAACAAGTATGTAACGAGTGTTACAAGTGCACTAACTATAACTACAACACTTTGTATCTTCTTTGATACTTTGTGTTCTTCTCTTGCACTAGTAGAGGAATGAAGGTGATGTAACCATCGTTAAATTTCCACTTGTATTAATATTCTAACGAAAGAATACTTATCAATTTTCTACGTCTATTTTTTTTTAGATTAAACGTTATCAGTTTATCTTATCACAACAACAAACTAATGTGACGTAACTCACATTCTCAATAAACGTGCTCACTAACAATGCGATTATTAAACGTTTAAACTAAACGTTAGCCATTTATTAGAATTTTCATGAAACCCTAACTTATTATAACTATGATTTTATGTAATTAAATCATAAACACAAAAGTACAACACTTCGAATGCTAATGTACAACCCTCTAATGCATCATTCCAAACTTTGTTTTATTTTATTTTACAAACTCTAAAGTACAAGATCTAAAGCTCACGTTACAAGTCTTTAATGCATTAATTTTAAAATGTATTTATTTCTATTTTGAATCTTGCGATCAAGTAACTAAACAAGTATTGCACCTCGCATATTTCAGGTCTATTTGTAAATATTTAATACCAATTATTACTATGTTTTTATTAAATTATATTACTTTTAGTAACAATCACAAAAGTTTAATCGTGTGAATTATACTCACGACCAACACAAGATTAGGATGAGTCTATATATTCAAAACACTCAAATTCATCAATAGTCATATTTCATATGAACTATTTTCGCTTTGTAATTTTTTTTACATAATACGAGTACTCAAACTTATATTATTAGGTTTTATCAACGTATACGCTCTCCGTTAAACTTATCACACGTCTAATATAATTAGTTGGAGTATATTAATAAACTTTGATATTTTTATAAGTGTTATATTTTTACGTTACTCGGTTTTAAGTTTTGTAACTTAAGGACTTAACGTTAGTAATTACCGGGATCAAACTACACTTTAAACTATTAATATGTGTATAATTAAGCCACATAGCCAAATCTCATGCAAACCATACATGCAACTGATCCTATATATATGTACGTTGTTCCACATGATAATATATACGTGTATACAAATCTTTCCATAAAATCATATATGAACGTGTATGCATATTCTCCATACAATCATATATGAACGTGTATGCATATTCACCATAAAATCATATATGAACGTGTATGCAAATTCATCCATAAGGCTATATGGACATTGCGATATGACTCTATATATATATATATATATGCATACCATACGTGTTCTGACAAGATCTTCAAATTAACATGCATGGTTCGAATTCTTACAACTCAGTCACATATACATGCATGCTACCTAGATACAACATTTACCATACAATTTCATATGGTATATGCACGTCTACATATATCCTTAAACTAGTGTACAAGGATTGATATTTGTGGCTATATGTACGATCTAACACACACCCTTTTTGTTCATCCTTTGCTTTCAAACTTAAAACACAAACCCACACACTCTCAATACTACTAAAATCAATCCCTAAAGGAAGATTTTACTCTAAAAATGGAGTTGGAAAGCTTTGGTTCAAGTTCTAAATCAATTGGGAACTTATTCCTATTAGCCGATCCAAAATTAATTACCATAAGGTTTTATAAGTGTTCTAACTTCTTGTAATCCTTGTTACATACTCTTATACCATTAGTATATGTTTATAAGTAGACAGCATGTTAATAACAAGATCAAACATGATTTTTCTTTCTTCTTTTTTTTTACCGAGAAAAACCAAACATCCTCTTTCAATTTGATTTTAAAGCCCATAAGCTAATTTATAAGCCAATAAGCTTCCCACAGCTTATTCCCAATATAAAATAACGTATATTAATAAGCCATGACATGCCATATCTTTTACTAGAAACAAAAACGCAAATTTACAAAAACAATGACTAGAAATGTAACGACAAATATGCATGGGGTAAAAATACTAAACTTATAATTCTTTGTTCAAAACTGTAAATTTAGTTAATAATAAAGAATAAGGACTATGCATGTAAATTGTGAAATGCATGGAGGGCATGTTTTGCCAAATTTCTAAAACTATATATATTAACGATTAAATTTAAAAATTTATTTAATGCATGGGGATAAAAAGTGTAAATAATGAATTAATAAATTAGAAAAAGGACTCCGGTGCAAATTATATTTAACCAAGGGGTAAAAAGTGTAACTTTCAAAAAGTACAAGGTAAAAACTGTAAATTTCGACTTCTGAAACTGAAATAATTAAATATCAGGGTAGAAACGGTAAATTTTCAGGAAGTGTGAATATAAATTGAAATTTTATACTTTTGGACTAAAAATAAAAAACTTTTAAGTTTTGCGTAAGAAGTGTAATTTTTTATCACGTAAGGGTTAATTTTTTAACTTCATAATATTTTTGAAATACTTATATTTACAAACTTATGTAGCCAAAGTTTTATAAAAACTTTCATATAAGATTTAACAACGACAATATCAAAATATAAATAACGATGCTATTTTCAATCGAAATAATAAATCGAATAGCTTAAAAACAAGTAATACAAATTTCTTAGCAACTTAACGTTCACCAAACTTAAAATAGTTAGAAATAAATATTTTAACTTATCATGCACTAACCTATATTAAGTCTTAAACGATTTCAATCTTAAATCTCGATAAACGATTACGTACACACAAGTTATATAGGTATATAACTTTATTTTTGAACTTTAAGCATTTGCCACACAAGTAACGACGATACAAATACTTTTCAAACATTTACTTTTGAAAATTAAAGTCATGAACATAAACCCTCGAAATCTAAGGTTTACCGTATCAATTTAGGTAACGTGATTTGAGCCGTTCCCATCCACACTTGACATTACTATATCTGGACTACTATACCACCGAGGTAAGTCATAGCCCCTCTCTTCTTATTTTGAACTCTTTGGGAGAGATACATGCTCGTTTTACCTACAAATCTTGCTCGTTATTCCTAAACATTCTACTCGATTTATGAAACACTCTATTTGTTTACTGAAACTTATTACATGCTAAACACAAGTATTTTCCGTATGCTATCCTGATTGTTATTGCCTAAGACACACTTTTTCCATTAAAAGTCCCTCATATCATGACCCACTAATCACTTGCGAGTGAACGCGAATATAGTGAATAGATTTATTGGAGGTTGACAACCCATTTGTGTTAGCCGGATAGATAGCCTACATGCTAGCTGGATTGATAGCCAAATGCACTTTATTTGAGAGAACAATAGGAAGTTGGCAAGCTCCTACTTGAGGGCATTGTTACTTACATCATCCTTATGATGTCAGTAATTTATATCATTTTTATGATATCACACACGTTAACGTTTGAGCTTCATGAGACTTAGAGCAATAATTACTATTTACCCATAATTGTATTGGTTGCAATTATTCTCTTAAACTTGAAACTTGTGTTCAACTGATTTGCATGCAAACACTGTGGATTCACACAATCTTTTGCTCGATTAGGGTAAACAAACACTATGGGTGTAAAACAACGTAGCCCACAATTTATTTTATCAATATTTGTATTTATTACAATTATCACTCAAGCTCGAAACTACAACAATCAACTGCTTTGCTTATAAACTCTATGAACTCACCAACCTTTGTATTGACACTTTTAGGATGTTTATCTCAGGTCCATAATGAACGAGGATGGCACGGAGGGGCACGGATACTGATAGAAGGCTAAAATCTAATTATCATTCGAAGCTTATTTAACAAACTGTAAAACTACTGGGACCTCATTTCGTAAACTCTAATATTTATAAAATTCGAATGATAAATCTTTTAAAAAGACTCAATTAGAGATCGTTTTCTATTATTATAACTGTTGTGCCGTAGAGTAACACCCAGTTTGAATTCCGCTGCGTATCACAAAATTAGGGGTGTTACAGGTGATCACTTGGTTGGATGATTGGATCACTCTTTAAACAAAAGAAAACTAAACTAAATGATCGTGTGAAAAAAGGATGCCCAAAAACTATGAAGAGGGCTGGTATTTATAGGCAGAGGAAATTTGCCCGTTATAGGGACACAGTACCACTAAATACCACACGGTACCACTAAATTTAGTGGTACCTTGGTACCGTGCCAGACAAGGACGCTCCAATTTTTGATTTTAGTGGTGAAAGTTTATTTGGGGAAGTTTGGAGCTGATTTGGGGGGGGGGAAATAGCTGTTATGATTTATGAACTTATTTTTCCAATAAAACATTTCTTTATAATTCAAAAATAACTTGTAAGGTATATTTTTGAAAAAATGTGTTGTCACATTAAAAATGTGAAGTTAGAAACACAAATTCACTTCTTTGATCATTTGTTAAGTTGTAAATTTGTTTGTTCATACCTAGAGTGATATACGTAGAAACGAGATCTTTCGACTAAAAACTTGTTTACGTTAATTTTGACGTAAATTGTTTTCACATTTTGTTATCATCAAAACGTGGTGTTATCGAAAGATATAAATAACATTTATAGAACATTATTTGCATCAACATTGCTGTTGTTGGAACTCACCGTCTTCAGTTAACTCAAAATAATGTTCCATTGCTGTTGGTCCGGAGCCAGAAACCTTTGGTGGTTGGTTGGCTGTTGTTGTGGTTGCTAATGGTTTGACATTTTCTTGATGTTGAGATGAAGAGACGCCGACATTCTTTAGTTTCTTGGCTTGTGGGTTCAGGTCAGGGTCTTCATCTTCTCTTGGACATTTTCCTTTGTCAGCATTAGCTTTGCATGACTCCTTCAAGATATTAGCCTTAATAGCCTCAGAAATGGCAATTTGTTCAGGAGTTGATGATGTAAGACTTGTCAAACTTTCAAACAATTGAAGCTGAAGTTCTTCAAGAGTTGGTTCCTTTGGCTTCGTTGGTTGGGTTTGTAGGACAAGTGGAACTGTAGCAACAATATTCTTGAGGAGACCTTCGATGTTTGGTTCAAGATATTCTTTGACTTTCTTTGACGTGATTCTGGGCAAATACGTTTTCAAGTATTCTTCAGTGTTGCCCTTGATAGCAGTGAACATCTTGTCTTGAATGTCATCAGAAAGGAATTCATCAATTCGAGCTTTGGTGTTTTGGAGCTCGTTCACTTGTCCAGCAAGGCTAGTGAAAATATTTGTTGAGGTTTCAATTTGGTCAAGAAGCTTGTTATTTTTCTTTACTCTTGCAAGCTTCACGACCTGTTTCACCCTTTTGGATTCTTGGGGGACCAACAGATTTATGGGTTTCTTAATTGACTTGCTTGTTGATGTTGTTTGTGTTGGTGGTGGTGAAGAATGTGTTGATGATTTAGGATGTTGTTTGTCTTTAGGAGGAGATGCTTGCTAAGAGACTGGAGGTGTATCGTTGGTAATTGGAGGAGAGTGTGGAGAAGTAGTTGGAGGTGTTTGAATGTAATCATTAACTTCCTTCTCCTCACCAGTTTTCCTAGCCAACCTTTCTTCCTCCTCCTTTGCCTTCTTTTCCAATTCCAACTCTTCAGCCGCTTTTCTAATAACTTCATCATCAATAAACACATTCTCCGTGTTATCATCATCATCCATGTCAAAATATTTAACTTGTTCTTCTTAATCTTGTTCCTCGTCATTACCGAGTTGATTAACCGAATCTGAGCAAGGTTGAATGACTCCTCCTGAACCTCCAGACCTACCGGGTTGATTAACCGGATTAATGAGGGTCTGGTCTTCACCAAAATATTTTTCGATTTCTTCATCTATTCTTATTTGTTACTCAAGCATCTTCTTCCTTCTCCTCTCTTCATCAGCTTTAAGAGATAAAAGACTTTCGTCCCGAGCAATTTTCGTGGCAATTTCTTCTTTGTTGATTGTTAGTTCTTCATCGGTTCCCGTATCAGAACCAGATTCCTCTTCTTCAACAATCTTTTCTTCTTCAGGCTCAGGATTAACAATCTTGACAAGTACTCTCCTCTTGGTGTATTTAGGAGGACCAGGTTTTATTTTCTTTGAAGAGCTGGATGTGCTTCCTGCCTTGCTACTACTTTTTGCTCGAGTCTTAGTTGGAGCAGCTTCATCGTCATACTTGTTGAATCCAACATACCCTTCCTTGAATGCTTTATCATATTTAAGGTATGCTTGCATTTTCTTGATCTTGTCTGTCAGAAGAGATTCAAGAAGTCTCATCCCTTGTTTGCTAGTGCTTCCTTTCGGGATGTAGACTTGACTGACTGTTTTTTCCATAGCAAATAAATGCTTTTCTTGATCTTCTAGACGTCGAGGGATGTCTTCATTTTCATCAAGAAGATGGTAGATGAGCAACTTGGTGTATCTGACAAAGGGGACTTTGGTGAATGGTTTTAGGTAGTGACTCTGAATCTGAAAGACTATGTCATCCCAGATGAGTTACGCGTAGTCTATTTGCTTCTGATTCACTGTTCCCCAGAAGATTTGCAGGTGAGAAAGACGAGGATTCTCATGACCACTGTCTCTTCTAGAGACTGATCTAGCCAAGATATAGTAAATAGTTCTCCATGGTTGGGGAATGAGCTTGGCTTCGACCTTGGAGAATGATTTCAGTGGCTTGTTCGGTTGTACATCATAACCAGTCTCCAAGAGGTAGTTGAGAACGTCTTCTTCTGATGGAGTAGGATGAAACTTCTTGGTAGGTGCAGGAGCTTTTGGCAGAAGTAAGGTTTTGCGGAGATAGTTAACATCAACAGTTACTTCTTTTATGTCCAGTGTGCAGGTGAATGAGTCTTCTCCCATGTCCAGCTTGATTGTGTGCCACATCTGGTGAATGTAGAACTCAGGAATGCAAGCAGACTTATCCAGCATGCTCCTACACTTGTGAAGTTTTAAAATTTCAATAGCTATTTGACATGATGGTTCTGCACACTTGATCTTTTTAAATTCAACACGTGCATTGTTCTTGCCAATTTCCACATCATAGTCTTGTGGAAAGGTGTTTTCCTTTGTGAACATGGGAAGTGGTTGTTGTGCAGCCATTTGAAATATCTGAAACATCAATCAAAACAAATTTGCAGGATACATGAAATTTAGCACATTGTTAATCTTGTTATCATTCATGTGACCATTTTGTTGTATCATTGATTTTACATGTCTATTGCAATTATCATCTTTGGACATTGTGTAAATTTCCAATAAAACTGATTCACTTTTATTGACTATCATTCAATTTCGATAACATGTGATTTTATTTGAATTTTGACAAAATTAGACCCAATTGCGACAATGTTAATGAATTGCGACGGATATATTTAGTTGTGACAATTTTGGCCAATTCCGATGAATTTTGAATTTCGACAGGTTTATCCAATTCCCATGGATTTTGAATTTCGATGAAATTTGTGGAATTGCGATGAAAAATCTTAATTGCGATAAACCATGTCCAATTGCGATGAAAATTTTGAATTGCGATAACTTTGCCCAATTGCGATGATAATTTTGAATTTCGATAAATTTTGTGCAATTGCAACAAAGTTATCCAATTCCGATGGATTTTACGGGTTTTGCAATTTCGACAATTTCTTATGCAAGAAATTCCGATAACATTGTAGACGTACTTTTTATCTTGATTCTTTGTCGAAATTAGATTCCTGTCCACATTTGATTACACCACAAGTTACAATATGATCTATAAGCTCATTTAATCATAACCAAAAACAATTTATCTAATTTGAATGTGAATTGTTGCAATTCCGACAGACCCTAAACTTAGAATTATTGAAATTCATTTTAACATGTTAGATGTTTGATTGTTTGATTCCAATAGATTCCTATGATGTTTCAGAGTTCATTGGTCTGTATTTTAACACTTTTTAGCCATGAATCAATATGATTGTACCTGCTCAAGTTCTTCATAAACCCTACACATCGAAATTGATTCAAACATGTTTCTGGGTATGATTCGATGTTAGTAACATGTTTAGGACAATGTTCCGACTATATCGCACCACACAAATTAAACTCAAACATATCCAATCATTTTTCCCCAAATCATGCGTATGAACCCTAACTTGAAAATTCATCAATTCGAGTTTATGGGTACGATTAGGTTATAGAATCATGTTTATCACTTGATTAATAGCATATCCCACCACAGAAATCAAGCTTTAACTCTCAAAATCATTTCTACCCAAATCAACTTAAACCCTAAACCTATATCATTCGATTTAGAAAAATTTAGCCGTTAGATCTTTGTGAAATAAAAAACCATTTCTTATATTTGTATGATAAACATGTTTTCACTTACAGATTTTTGAAAGCACGAACGGATAAGAAGATTTGATGTGGATCGTTTATCTTGGTGTTTGAAGTATTAAATATGTTTGGTGAATAATAATAACTGCAATTCAGATGCAATAAATGCTAAAGGATTTTTTGGTTTTGTTAAAAAAATTATAGTATCAAACTTGTCACATTTGGTCCTTTAACATAAGATTTTGCACAGTAAGTCCAAATCTCACAAAAATAAAACCCTTAGTGATATATTTGGCAAGAACAATTTTAATACACCCCCTTGTCTTAGGAATATGAGAAAACATTTTATGAACAAGGAGGGTATCACAAGATTAATATTACCAACACATTATAAAACAACATCTTTTAGGAAATATGCAAGTACAAATTTTAAGGAAAAATATTAAAAATTGAATTTCATTCTCCCCTTCAACACTTGTTCGGAAAAATTGGTTAATTTGTTTTTAAAGAACAAAGTGTTGACGGAAATTTTGTACTTGCATTTTTTTTATAAAGAAAAATAAAATGAAAAATCTTTTTTTGTGTTTGAATAAGATATTTACAAAAGTGGTTTTGGTGTTTGACTTACTTAGTTGTGTTTAAGAAAGTTTTGCAAATCATCTGGAGTCAAACACTGCATACCAATTTGGTGAACTAATTCCACAAATCTTGCATGGGGCAAGGCTTTGGTGAATAAGTCCGCTAATTGATATTCAGTACCCACAAAGTATAATTCAATTGTACCCTTTTCAACATGCTCTTTGATGAAATGATATCGAAGTGCAATATGTTTTGACTTCGAATGTTGAACTGTGTTGCATGAGATGGCAATGGCACTCTTGGAGTCGCAGTACATGGGAATCTTATTGAACATGTAACCATAGTCCATCAGCTGTAATCGCATCCAAATGAATTGAGCACATCATGCTGACATGGCTACATAATCTGATTTTGTAGATGACAATGAAGTGCAATCCTGCTTCTTTGACTGCCAAGATACAAGTTTGTCTCCTAGAAACTACATTCCTCCAGATGTACTTTTGCGTGTGTCTAAACATCCTGCATGATCAGCATCTGAAAAAGCTATTAGTTCAAAACCAGAATCCTTCGGATACTAGATCCCCAAGTGGATGGTTCCCTTTATGTATCAAAGGATTATTTTAATCTCAGAGAGGTGTCTTTCAGTTGGTCGTGACTGATAACGGGAGCATAGGTATACAGTAAAAACTATATCTGGTTTGTTGGATGTTAGATACATGAGGGACCCAATCATACTACGGTATTTTGTAGGGTCAACTGGTGTACCATGTAAATCAGCATCCAGCTTTGGGGATGATGTAGACATAGGTATGTTATAAGTATCACAACTTGTCATGCCATGTTTCTTCAAAATCTCAAGAGCATACTTAGACTGGTTTAGAAAAATTCCACGGGGGAATTAATGAACTTGGAGTCCTAAGATGAACGTAAGTTCACCCATCATGGACATTTCAAAATTTTGTTTCATTAATCTTGCAAAAGCATTTGAATATTTTTATGTGTTAAACCAAAAATGATGTCATCAACATAAATTTGAACAATTAAGATGTCCTCCCCGTGTCTTTGAATAAACAGTGTGGGATCAACTGATCCTTTGGTAAAGTGATTAGCAAGTAAGAATGCGGACAGTTTGTCATACCATGCCCTCGGGGCTTGTTTAAGGCCGTAAAGGGCTTTCTTGAGTCTGTACACTTGATTAGGATGATCTGGATCGATGAAGCCCTCTGGTTGAGTGACATACACTTCTTCACGAAGTTGCCCATTCAGAAATGAAGTTTTCACGTCCATTTGATAAACGATGATGTTCTTGCGGGCAGCATACGCCAGAAACATTCGGACAGCTTCAAGTCTAGCCACTGGTGCAAAGGATTCTTCAAAATCAATGCCTTCTTCTTGGCTGAAGCCTTTGGCAACCAGACACGATTTGTTAGGAATTACTGTTCCATCAGCATCAAGTTTGTTTTTCCAAATCCATTTAAGTCCGATAACATAGACTCCATCAGGTCTTTCTACCAATTCCTATACTTCAAGACGTTTGAATTGATCGATTTCTTCTTACATGGATTCAATCCAAATGTTATAAGTCATTGCTTCTTTAATGTTCTTTGGTTCAACTTGACTGACGGTAAGAGCATAAATTCATGTTTTACCATCCGTGTAAAGTCTTTGTCGTGTCTTGACTGGATTATCTGGATTACCAACCATATTTACTAAGGGATGATCTCTTGTCCATTTGTGTGTCGAAGGGTAATGTCGAAAAAGAGTGTGCATATTAGACGGATCCAAGTTGCGTGTAGACGACTCTGCATTATCGAGAATGGTTGGAGCCGGAGCAAATAGATTAAAGAAGGCATTTCCATCATAATTTGCAGGTACGGGTACTTCTTGTTGTTGTAGATCTTCAACTGCGTTTTCAGTGTTGGAAGCGGTTTGTGCTGGTGTTAATGGAGATTCAATTGGAGGTGCATTTGTAGGAACGGTTGTTGTTGTAGTAGCAGGTGTATCAGGTATATTGGATTATTATCAGGTTGTGCAGCGGAAATTGGTGATACATCTGGTGCACGACATGCAAAAGAATCAACAAATAGTGAAGCAAACAAGGTTTCCAATTCTTTACGTTTAAGTGAAAGAGGTGCAGCTGATTGATCTGGAAAATTTAGACGGTTGGTTGCGGGTCCTAACCTATTTTGATCAAAAGCCATTTCTGTAAGCTCATCGAAATTAGCATGCACAGTCTCCTTAATTTCTCTAGTGTGACGATTCCAGATTCGAAAACCTTTGGAGTTCTCACAATATCTAATGGAGATACCAATGTCAGCCTTTTCATTGAGTTTTCTAAAATCATCACGATCATTAATTGGATAGCAAAAAGCACCAAATACATGAAAGTATTGAATATTTGGTTTATGGTTGTGAACAATATGATAAGGAGTTTTGTGATGTCATTTGGTGATCATACAACGGTTTTGGGTATAACATGCAGTTGATACAGCTTCTGCACATAAGTAATCTGGTAATTGAGCATTGATTAGCATCATTCTTGCAGCTTTCACTAACGTCCTGTTGCGTCTTTCGACAATCCCATTCTGTTCTGGACTTCTTGCAATGGATGTTTGATTTTCAATTCCCACTTTCTCAAAATAAGATCGAAGAGTTTGATTTTTGAACTCAGTTCCATTGTCTGTTCTAAATTTTCTGTCCGTGTTACGAAGCTGAACTTCAATTTTAGTGAGAAAGGTGATGATCATTGAAGGAGCTTGGTCTTTGCTTCGGAGAAAATAGACCCAAGTCCATCTGGAGTAGTCATCAACAATTACTAAAATGTAGCGTTTACCGTTTATCGTTTGAACACGTATAGGGCCACATAAATCCATATGAAGTAGTTGAAGAATGTGATCTATACTGTGTTCTATTTTTTGAAGGGAAGTAGTTGAAGAACGTGATCTGTACTGTCTTCTGAATATCTAAACCTTGGAAGGCCATTGACTAGTTTCTGACGTGCGAGTTCAGTAATGGTTTTAAAATTCAGATGAGATAGTCGTTTGTACCATAACCAGGATTTTGTCGAATGTGCTTTGGAGAACAGACATATAGGAGAAGAAGCAATCATATCAGATATTGAGACGGTGTAAAGACTAGTTCCACGCTTGCCCGACATTAGATCATTTCTTTGTAAGTCACGAACGAAACAAGTTTTCTCCCGAAATGCTACTTCCAAATCCCCATCACAAAATTGACCGACTGAGAAAAGGTTGTAACCAAGGCCTTCGACATAATAGATACGACTAATTTCGATGTTGCCATTGACGTAATCTCCATAGCCCATGATAGCAGCGAAATGATCATTCCCGAATCTGACAGTGCCGATGAACTTTGCAACAAAGTTTACTAAAAGTTTGAGATTGCCTGTCATATGTTGGGTACAGCCGCTATCAACAATCCATAGAACAATTTGTACCACCAGCATCACACGAAGACGAAGAAGATAGAGTGATGGTAAAGGTAGAACCCGTTGGGTTAGTAACACAGTTATTAATAACTTTAGGTAGCCATGTAAAACTAGGTTTCCTTTGTAACCAACGATGCCATGTCCAACTAGTTTTAGCCTTTTTCTTAGTGAATTCGCTAGGTGATGGGATTGTCTCAGGAGTTGTATTCGCAACTATGGGTGTGTCTAAGGCATTTTCAGAAACTACACTTGGCGGTTTTCTTAGCACAGAATTAGAAGCAATAGTGGGCCTATAGGGAATTCCAGATGTACGTTTCTTGTTACGAGATAAAAGAGATTTTGCAACACGTTTCATATGATCACCAGATAACATACTTTTACAACAAAACACACAAGCTGCATTAACATTCAAAACATTCAAAGTCTTAGCATTCGTTACATCGATATTAGAATTACAAGTTTTTAAGTTTGAATCTAAATCAGACGCAACATTCGTTTTATTCAAATTCCTAAGTTGATCTTCTACTTCTTGGGCTTCTAGTTTTCCGCTTCTACGTTGCTAGATCCTATTCTTCTGTTTGTTGGTCTTATGCTTTGATTTGCTAACGCTAGTAGTGGGGACTATTCCTTTAGAAGTGGAAGGATGCAAATTAGTAGTCTGAGGGGATGTTTGCCTAGGTGTTGTGTCCATTATGTACATTCCCGGTGCAATCACATTTGTGTGAACAAACTTCCCTTTTTCAAGTAACTAAATTTTCTCTTTGAGTTCAATGATGATGTGATTCTTTTGTTGAATTTTTGAATCGAGTTCTCTATTTAAGCGAACGGTGTCATTACGATTTTGACTAACTTCATCGATTTCCTTTTCATATTTGAAAATTTGACTTTTTAAAACAGCATTTTCATCTTCAAGATTCTCATCTTTGGATGTTTGACTGTTATGAAAGGACATCGTTTCATTTTGACTCTGTAATTTTAATTCAAAATCAAGACTCTGATTTTGACACCATTTTAGCTTCTGATTAAGTTGAAAATTTTCTTTTGAAAGTTTATTTTGCAAATCATCATTGTGTTTAATGATTCTCTCATTTTCTCTTTTTAAAGTCTCAATTTCATGTCTCAACGTTTTAGTGTCAGCAGTGTGATCATCAACAAGCATAGCATTGCAAGACTCATAAATCGAATTCATAACCACAGAGATAATATCAAAACTTAAAACATCTTCCCAGTGTGTAGCACAAAGACGCAAATGTTGAACGTATGGTCAAAATTATTTTTGAAAAATTTCTCTCTTTATTTTTCGTAAGGAGATAGAAAAGTGGAAACTGTTTTCTCAGAATTACATTCAATTGCTTGTTCTAAAAGGTTAATGTCTTCCATAAACGTATCAAAGTATCTAAGTACAAGATATCATTTAGGTAATGATGCAATTACACCAGAAGTTGGTAAAGGACCATTTATTTGTGTCACTTGTTTAACAGGACCAACATCAGAAGAAGATTCATTAATTTGCATTACAAACCATGGTTGTTCTGTTTTATCTTTTTGAGGAACGAAGGTGTCAGAAATATGAGGCACTTTTAAATAATCAAATGGTTTATTGAACTTAACATTGCTCATTTTTGATCGACTCTCTTCGTCTTGTTCCTGTTCTTCCTCACAATTATATACAACACTACGCATAATTGAATCATCAAAGAAGAGGTCTGCACTGTACAACTTTGGATTTTTCTTGAGTGCTTTGTGTAGAAAAGGTGGTTTGTCATCACCAATAGCAAAACCATAGCCTTGGGGATTTTGTTTTAAAGTAAAATTTTGAATTGTTGTTACAGACTCACCAGTTTTATAAACAACTTTTTGAAACTCTTTTAATTTACTTTCCAAATCTACGATTTCATCAGGATAAGACTCAATTCGTTTCCTCGACACTTGTTTATGTTCAAAAAAACTAGCTTGACAAGTTGACAACTCTGTTTTTGTTTTTGAAAGTTCAGAATTGAGGTGTTCAACCTGTTGTTTAAATTCTAATTTTTCTTGTTCCATTTGAGAAACCGAGTTATGTTTGGAAGCAACTAATTCTCGTATTTGATGTTGTAAATCTTGTTCTTTGACATAGGCTTTTTGAAATGCAGCTTCAAAACGTTGTTCTTGTTTTTCTTTTGTTTCAAAATTTGTGAGTTTTATTTTATAGCACTCAAAGATCCTTAGTTAATGATGCAACTTTGGCTTTTAAGTTTCTGTTGATCTTATTGTATTTTTCAATCTGAGATTTTTGTGAGTCAAACTGGGATTGGGTAGTCAATAGTAAGGTCATGAGTTCTGGATCTGGACAGAGCGTAGGTTCTTTTTTGTTCAATTTGATCATTGTTATCGTCATCAATTGGATCATCAAATGTAACAACTGGGTTAATTTGATCTTCATCAAATGTAACAACTGTGTTCATTTGTTCATCTTCTTGACGAGATAATAATGAATCATTTTGAACAACTTGCTCCTCATCTGATGCAGATGCAAATGGTGATATAATTTCATGTATTAGACATGTTGTTGGATCAGGTACCTGAGACAGACCATCAGTATCATACACTGGGCCTGTGTCACTCATGTGAAGTTCCTGTATGTTTGCCATTAGCATCACAGCTGCATTTGCTTCCTAATCCTCCATGTCATCATCTGAATATGCATTTGCCATGAAGCTATTTTCTTTGTCAGTGATAGTGCCTTCTGATTCATCCTTTAGAGCTAGAAGTAGTGCCTGCTTATGAAACTCACTGCCTCTGACTGTAGGTTTGGGACATACATTAGCAAGATTACCTTTCCCATTGCAGTTATAACACTTGACCATAGTATTCTCGATCCCTGTATTCCCAATTTCAACAAGTTCAATCCTTTTCTAAGAAGCATCTGCATTGTTCCTACTTCCACTAGCTCCATTAAACCGTTGTCGATTTCCTGAATTTCCCATATAACCTCCTGATCCAGTTCTTCTGTAAGCATGATTCTGTATTTCAAGCTGTGCATCTTGTACAACAGCTTGATTCCTTGTGTTGGATGAAGTGCGGAGACGATTTTTGGATTTGTTAGAGAATTTGCTGAAAGCACGAGCAATGAGTGCAAATCCTTCATTCAAAAAGTTGAATGCATCGTCTTCATCATTGTTTTTATTTGTGTAGAACATGGTGTCCGTGTTGTCATATGGGACCAATTGATTTTCAGTTGATTGTTGTGTCGAATCATATGGAATGAGTTAGGTGGAAGAGGTTTGTTAAGGATAGTTAAAGTGATGTTGCTATTGGACATAAGCATGATTTGACTGTGGAGGTGAAGCAAAGTGAGATTGAGCTATCAGTGCCAATGAATTTAGAGTTGTAGAAGGTGAATAAATACCACGAAGAGCTCGATCTTTTTCAACTTCATATTGATGGTGCTTCAGATAATCATACAACAACCCATAAGATGCATTGTGCAGATTTTTGGCTTGACGAACAAACGTGATATATTTTTGCCAATCAGTTCCACGACAGCTGAGAAACTTAGTGTTGATTGAAATCCTTGGTAAAACAATGTTGTGTCTGTCCAAGTCATTGATGATGTTTATGAACCGATGGTAATAAGACTCAAGTGACTCCCCTAATTCAATCATGAACATTGTATATTCGAGGTAGAGTTTGGATTCCATGTCTTCTTGGTTCAGTTCAGTGCCTTCCATTAAGAGATGAACGTGTTCCTACATATCCTTAGCTGTTTTCTGAGCATCAATGCTTCAGAAAATTAGATTAGGTATTCCCTGAAGACTATATGACATTGCAAGTTCATTTGCTTCATGAAGAAGTATTTGCACTGCAATAAGTTGAGCTTCAGGAACAGGGGTCATGGTGTCAAGTCTTGGAGGAATAGCAGTTGGATCTCCAGGAACCGTTGTAGTTGGCATTTGGAATCGACCTTCAATTATAGCCTTTTTCATATATTTGCCACATGGTTTCTTGAGTTCTATAAACCTTAAGAATCGAGTTGCCCATTGAACATAATTACCAGGAGTGAGCATTGGAGGTATGTCAAGTGATCCAGCTTCATGTCTAGATTATTGGCTACTGATGGCCTCATACATTTGATCAAACCAATGTGGTTGTTTTGTAGGAAGTGGGAAGGATTGCATTGGTTGTTGTTGGTATGGTTGTTGTTGAGGGGATTGTTGTTGTAGAAAGAATTGATGTTGTTGCATGAATAGTTGTTGTTGATGATACTGCGGTTGCTGAGGATACTGCTGTTGCTGAGGATACTGCTGTTGAAAGTAGTTAAAATAAGGTGGTTGAGACATGATTGTGATTAGTTAACTTGTGTTGTTATGGATCTTGTAGACAATTGAGAAGTGTGTTGTGAGTTATGAAGTTTGGTTTTGGTTAAGTATGAATTAAGATGATTACTGTTCGCGTCCAATTTCGACAAACATTGTTCACATCCAATTCCAACAAACACTATTCACATTTTACCAATTGCATCGAGTTCACTGAATTGCGACAAAGTTACAATTGCGATGGATTTATCCAATTCCGACAAATATAGCTAAATTGCGATAGACTTTGAAATTTCGATGGAGCTTGGGAATTGCAATGGATTATCTGAATTCTGATGGAACTTGGCAATTTTGATGGAACTTGGTAATTGCGATGGATTAACTGAATTCTGATGGAACTTGCCAATTTCGATAGAGATTGCAATTGCGATGACAATTTAGCAATTTCGATAGAATATGCAATTCTGGTGTTATCTCACTAATCTTATACAAGATAGGAGATTTTCATAAAGTTGAAGTATTTTCAAAAGCTTATACAAGCTAGGAATCTACTGAGTATCAATTCCGATAAACCATTATGTTTCCAATTCCGATAAACCCTTTAATTCCAATTAACCCTCAATCTTCAATTTCGACAATCCCTTAAATGCAATTTCGATAAACCCTCGGTAAACAAAACGACTTAACTTGAATGTAAAATAGCTTATCTAACAATTCCTTTTGATCAAAAACGTTGTAAACGACTTAAATAATAAGAAAGTTTTAAGCTTTAACGTTTTAAAAGAAATTTGACAAATTGTGATAGAATGTAAATTAGTAAAGTTACGAGACAAACTAATTTAAAACAAAAAGAACCTAACTTTCGACTTTAAATCTAACTCCTAAACACTATAGTATTTTTAGTGCTTTACAAGCGTGAAGAATAAGTGCTAGAAAGAACATTTCGTCACAAAGTAACCACAAAAACCAACTCGGTAATAAAAAGAAAAGGTACGAACTACATAAAACACTACTCAATGATCTTAAGGCGATTGATACCACTTGTTGGGTCCCCTTAATAGTATAACACAAGTATACAATACGAGAGAGATGAGAGAAACAGAGAAAGAGATCGTTCGTTACTTCACGCAAGAGAGAATAAAAAAGTTTGCTTGCATATGAAAATAACCAACAATTATAAGAGTAGCATACATGTTGTATTTATAAGACAAGAGTGTTAGGGCAACACACTTGTACATTCTTTCTAGAAACTAAACAAGGCTCACGGCCCATGGGCCTTCTACATAGGCTGAGCATTTATAACAAATATAAAGGCCTTAATAGAAACGCAACCTATTGCATAAATTATGACCAAGACTTGATATTTGTAAAACGTATTCCCAACAGTTTTTATTGTAGGATTACTTAACCTTATTATGCTTTCATATTCTCTATTTTCTATTTGCTTGATCTGATTTGCTTTTGAGATCACCAATAGCTTTTGAATGCACCTAGGAAAAGTAGGATAGAAGTCATGGACTATCCCAAACTGCACCGCAGTTCTATCCATTTTATTGAGTTTGGCGGATTTGCGATCCACAAAATATGGATCCGCCTGTATAAAAAGAAGATCCGTGCCTTTTCCAGATTTCAAACTGTCTATTTTAATTTTTAGCACTTTCCCACAATTTTCCATAAACCCTACATAGATAACTATAGAATAAAACACAAAACCCATATAATCCAAGAACCTTAAGATAATTCATTTCATCTTATTTCCCTTAAATCCAACACTTCCATTCCAAGTTTCTTGCACATTTACAAGATCTAGTTTGTTGGGAATTAAATGTTCTGAAGATTAAGTATTAAGAATTACAAGTGCTGAAGGTTAGTACTGCTGAGAAGAATACTCTAACAGTTCCAACTGCTAGAATATATCTAAGGACTGTTCAAGTTATAACTAACAGTACTAACTGAAGATAGTACTCGTAGTACAAAGAAGATACTGTTGGTCGATACTACTGAGTGGATAAGTGTCACGTATACTACTGCTGGTTGGATAAGTATTGAAAAGATATTTTTGTACTAAAGTCAAGTATATATGGTAGATAATATCTTTGGACAAAGTGTTCAGTAACAAGTTGTGTACATAGATACATGTTGTATCTATGTTACTGACACACATAAGATAAGCTAGCGTGTGTTTGACAAGACTTAACAATATTGTAAAGATCTTTCTTGGACTATAAAAGAAAGTTATTAGACTAGATATTTGTGTGACTAATTAAGTGCTTAATTCATATGCTTAAAACAACTAGCTAGAACAATATCTCAAGTCATATAAACATTAAGATTCAAGGTTTTGTAACCCTAGTGATAGTGAAGATCACTCGTATTATCTTCAATAATATTGAATCGTTTGGTGTTAACATCGTGTGTTTATTGTTCATTACTCAATCATTACTTTCCATTTCCATAAACCAAATAACCTTCTAAGTGTGGTTATGTAGATTCCGCATACTTAATCATATTAACTCAATATATCATATACACAAATCAACAAAGGTCTAACAACCTTATAGTGTATCGATCACCCTCTCAATTGGTATCAATTGGTATCAAAGCAAGGTTGATATAGTTGATTTAGAAGAAGAAGCTGAAGAAATGGACGTACAAGATACTCAGGCTACAAATGTTTCTACAAAGTTGCCCATGATCAAACAGAATGAGTTTGAGTTATGGAGGTTAAGAATTGAGCAATATTTTATGGTTCAAGATTATGCTCTTTGGGATATCATTATGTATGGTGATTCCTTTACACTAGGTAATACAGATGTTATTCTTGAAGGCAAAACAGATAGAAAAAGAAATACTAGACCAGTTACTAGTGATGAAAGGATACAAAAGAGAAATGATCAAAAAGAAAGAAATTTGTTGCTTATGACCATTCCTGGTGAACAGATGCTATCCTTTAGCAAGCATCCTGATGCAAAAACTCTTTTTGAAGAGATTTGTGCATGGTTTGGTGGTAATGAAACTTCCAAGAAAACACAGAAGACATTGCTGAAACAAGAATTTGAAAATTTTAGTTCACATAGCAATGAATCACTTGATAAGCTATTCTCTAGATTACATAAGCTTGTCAGTCAGTTAGCTGTGTTGGGGGTTGAGATAGCCAAGGAAGATCTCAACATGAAGTTTTTGAGAAGCCTATCTGATGAGTTCCATACTCATGTGGTTTTCTGGATGAACAAATCAGACATTGAAACCATGAAACTCAATGATTTGTACAACAACTTCAAAATTGTTGAACAAAGTCTAAAGAAGTCTGGAAACTATAGTACTAGTTCCGGGAATGTGGCACTCTTGTCATCTCCTAGTATTAGTAAGTCAGAAGAGGTAGATGAAGATGTAAGTGTTTCTACTGCTAACTATGGTGGTCCTACTGCTAGTTCACAAAAGAATGCTGCTGGACTTGGAGATCCAGCATTCTATGTATTCATGTCTAGTCAAACTAGTGGTTCTCCTCTAACTTATGAAGATCTTGATCAGTTGGATGATAATGATTTGGAAGAGATGTACATTAAATGTGTAGACTATGACCATCTTGATTGTGTGGATGATTCGGGTGGTCTTGGATTATGGAAGAGTAGATCCATACTTGAGTTAGAGAGATGAAGTTTTAGAGAGAGGTGGGAGACTCTTTCAAAGCAAAATGTAAAAATTATATTAAGTGTGAGAAGAGTTCCACCCCTTACCATGTGTGGGAAGGGTTTATATAGTCCCTAATATTGGTGCCCCTAGTGGGCTGTGGAGTGAGCTGACAGTGGGGAAAGCCCCGACCCACTCCACAAATATAACTACGACTAATACTATTAATACTAATATTAATATTACTAAACTAATATAAATAAGCCTACGAGCTATATGAATGCTAAGTAGATACTCGGGGTGACCGAGCCTTCATCTGAATATTTATATTCCTAACAATCTCCCCCTAAGGGAGGTCACCCCGGAAATAATAATTTGACTTCTAGCATTCCGTCTTCAGAACTTGTCTTTACAGCTCGTAGTCTTTGATTCTTCAACGTCTTTGATCATTGTGCTTTCAGCAGTACTCTTTCGATGACAGATCGGTTTTCTTGGATGATCTTTGAGAATTCTTCGAGTTTATCATCCAACATTTGTCTTCAAGTCATCTTTCAGCAGTATGTTTCCATGTGATGTGTAAATCTTTGAGCTGACATGCTCACACTATTTGGTGTCATGATCTTTAGCATGAGAGTTAGCAGAAGCCGTGTTGAAGGTCTTTTGGTTGATCATGACTTTGTTGAATTACAATGATGGTGTAGTGTGAACATGTGGTAGAGGATTGGAATCTTTTCTGAAACCAGCTACCACAGCAACCAGCTACAGTGTTCAATAGCTACAACCGCCAGAAGTTCCTGCATACGACAGTTAGCAATAAAACGACCGGTACTTATAGGTTCGGACTTCGAGATTGTTAACAGTATAGTGTGAAAACTCTCTCTAATCCTTACCAAGACCGTTCCTAAATCGAAAACCCACAGAGGGTTTTTTAAGATCTTACCGTAGTAAATCAACGATTAGGTGAGTCGCTGGAGATCACTCCACGGCTGTAGACCATTTGGAACCGTCGCGATCACTAAGCGTAATCCACAAGGAATTACCATAGTGACCTGCTTTTAGGGCTTCTTGATGTTGACCCTGGCAGGAATTTCCATTCAATCATTGAGAATTACATTTGTAAATTCTCTCATAAATGTTCTGGCAGATTGCTAAGATCTGCGTAGGACTCATGAGTTTACACCTGGTGTCCTTAATGTTGAACAACCAGTGTAGAAATAATTCGTGTTCCTATGAGATCTTATTATGCATCTCGTGGCTCTAGACTCGATAGTGCATTTTGACTTAGTGAGCGGAGGCTGGAGAGAACTGCCACCTTTTCAATATCATCTAACTCGGAGTGAGAGAGACGATAGAAATGTATTGAACTCCGTGACAATTGAAACAAGAATCCTTTGAGGGACCTTGAGTGGCTAGGGAGGGTTGTGCAGCGTATCACTGGGTCCATTATACTTTGTCTTCAATGTCAGCAATCAACTAAGTGATTCTGACAGCATATGTATTGACCCGGTTTCTGCCTAAGTTGTAAGGAGGGCTTCTTTCTTTTCACCCTTTATCTTTACAATTCTTTTTCATTCTTCAACCCCTTCTGTGCTTACCGAGACTTCATAACTAGCACCTTGTTGGGTTTGTTCCAGTACTAGCTCCATCTCAGTCGGCACTTTTCCCTTATCCATTTTTCTCCTTTTTAATCATACCTAAGGACTTCTACACTAACTAGTGGATTGTCCCTGGGTAGATCCCTCCGGCTCTGGCGGGATCGTGGGAACTTGAGCCTAACCTAACCATCCTTATAACTCCATGCATTAATTAAAATGGCCGGTCTTTAGTATTCATCCACGATTGCCAAACCAAATCTTTGAAAAATCTCTCAAAGTGTTCATGATTCTGAAACACATTTTTGCAAACACTTGAGAGTTTTATATTTTTCAAATGCTCCCCCTCAACATGTGCTCAAATGATTGTTTTATAAATTTGCACATGTCAGGTGAAGCTCGCACTTTTGAATTGATTGATTTTCCAAGAACATGATCATCGCGAGACACACTTACATCACTAGTAAACTAGCTTGAAATTATTACCCGTCCAGATCACATTCAAGGAAGATCGCTCAAAATCGGTACATTCTACTCAGACACGTCCTTTGCGAGACACGCTTACATCACCAGATAAACTGGCTTGAAATTATTACCCGTCCAGGACATGTCCTTTCGACTACTGACTTTAGCTATCGTCAATTCATTGGTGAAGTCTGAGCCTTGCTCACGTAAGATGCATGCCAAATCCTTTTTGTCAATTCGCTCCCCCTCAATATGTGCATCGATATACGAAAGAGTTTAGCACATATGGGAGAGCTTACATTTAAGTCCAAAACATCACATTTTCATCAGGTTTTATATTTAAATCACATTCTCTCCCCCGATCAAAAAATTCAAACCTTTTGAGATTTGTGATCCCAATTGATTTAAATAAGTTAGAAAATGTGAGAGAAAATGTGTCCGATTTAATGTAGTCTGATGATGGAACATACTAAGCTACCCCTTAATCTAAGAGGGAGATTCACTGCTTTTTATGCACAAGATAACTTTTATGACACAAATGATATTGACCTTTTTGTGCAGACAATGTAATCATCCGCTTTTCTGAGTGAATCAGTGGTCAACATCAATCATCCATCCACCAACAAATCTTTCGCAAATGTAGTTGATCCCTACTTGGCGAGACCAAAATAGATGAATGGTGGTGGTGGTGGTGAAAGTGTTGTTGTTGTTGTTGTTGTTGTTGTCGACGTTGTTGCTGTGGTGAATTCCGAGCCAATCAATAGAGTTTGAACTTCTGATCAAATGGTTAGAATGGGAACTGGCACATTCATTTTGGCTATGGAATCTGCATAAGAATATCAACACAGATATACATACATACAGATACACTATTCCTTAATAGGTACCCTTCAGCAGCTTGCCACATTATAATACCAAGTTCATCTTATAATCAAACCACAATCAGGAAGTACGTCAAACCACTATCTAGCATGAAGGGCAAATAGCAATCATGAACATGGCAATTCACACAGATTTCAGTATTCAATTCAGGATCTTAGGAACATGATTCTAACATAATAGCAATATACCTAAGCGAATCCTGAGAACATATGCACAATATCAACAACAATTAAGCAGCAGAGACAAACAACATTTGAAACTCATTCACTTAGAACATACAAATGCCAGTGGAGTATTCAACAACATCAAACACAAATGGTTTTCTAACTTCTTTTAGGTTTTGAGTCTTAATGTATCTAGGGGATTAAACGAGGATTCCAAAGAGATACAAATGAACCTTCTAGTTATATGAAGCTAGGAAACTATAAGCAAATTGCACATAATGTCCTAAACTTTCTAGCAACTAACACATTTGGCCATTTGATATAAATTTTAGCAATTTCCTCTTCAACTAATACCCCATTAGCTACAAAACCTTTTCAAAGAATATGAATTAATCTAGAAACCCGTTTGATGATATAAAATTTTAATTCACTCTCCCCCTCAATCAATGACCCGTATTCTAGTTAAAGATTTGTAGTCGTTGATTGAGTGAAAAATTTTATGCATAATCCAAGAGTAAAAGAATTTCAGGTAACACATAATTACCAAGTGTCTCACAAATAATTTTCAGAAGAATCATAGAATGAAAACTATTTGCATACAAAGAAGATTTCTCTTCTTTTTCAAGAAATGATGCACTGAAACGTACATCAGATCGAAGAAACATGGATATAAAGTAATCCATGCCCAGGTGAACATCACCCAGTTGGAGGAACAGCCGTCTTTTTGGCGACGTGCTTTCCCCATTTTGAAGCGCGGGTTGCTATCTGTAGTAATAGCAAGCCATTTAGACATGTTTTAACCATCCATTTTAACTTCTGGTCGAGCTTCATTTAAAGACCCGTGCCATTATTGAATGACATTTCTAAGTCCGTAAATGTTATCGATAATTAGAAGACATGCCTAGGTGAAACTATTTTTGGTCTTTTCTAATTTTTTTAATTTTTATGGTTTTTCTGATTTTACGTTTCTCTATTTACAATTAGCAAGATTTCTATATATCTATTTACAAAAATGGTATAAGATATGAAAAAGAATGTAAGAAGCAAAATATATACAAGGATACGAACCAGAAACCATTACTCCTCAGCATTCTGAATCTTCTCCGCATTCATCACTTGACTTGCTGAAGAGCAATGTGAGCACTTTTAATCAAGGATTGATTCTGGCTTTTCACTCTCCCCGAATTAGTGCTCTCCCCCAATCTGACAACCTTTCCTGATGAACACCCATAATAGGAAGAAGAAGAAGACTTTGGATGAATACCCATAATAAGAAGAAGTCTTTTGGTAACCAAATGCATGTCGTCTTTAATATTCTAACACTCCCATCGTTGAGTAAAGCCATCAAAAACCTTAGGCCTCTTTTCGAAAGTTTAAGTTGAGCCTCAACTGAAATCTAGCTTAACCCCACAACTCATCAAACAAGAACTGTTATGAGGTTAAGCTAAACCACAAATTTAAGCCCAGTAACAACTTGATTTCAGCTTAACCTCACAACTCATCAAACAAGAACTGTCATGAGATTAGGTTAAAATCAAGTTGGACCTAACCTTAAACTATAGAACAACTTGAACCTAACTTAACTCCATAACTCATCAAACAAGAACTGTCATGGGATTAAGTTAAATATCAAGTTGTAAGAAAAGAACTCAACATTTTTGAATGTAGAGAAGACTGTAGACTCGACCTTCTTCAAGATTGCCCAATGTGGAGGAACAGAATACCAATCATCTTCATCTCACCAAATGCCTTCCAGTAACCTTACATATAACCCATAGCCCGCAGCATACACATGAGATGATAACACCCAACAGAGAATGTAGAGTAGACTGACGACTCGACCTTCTTCAGTCTTGAGTATAACACCAAAGTAACAAGTTGAACCACTGATCATCTATAGTATGTATCCTCTTGGATATTAAGCCCTGATCACGTGAACCTGTTGTGCGTCCTTGATGTACACATTCTCTCTCCCCTGATGGTTACGATTAATCAGCCCATGACGTAAAAGCAAAACGATAATACCAAGGTAACAAGTTGAACCACTGATCATCTCTGCGGTTATCAACACCGGAATAACTTCAACTCAGAAGCAGTATAAAGCCCGATCACGTGAACCTGTTGTGCGTCCTTGGTGTATACATTTCTCTCCCCCATGATGGTTACGATTAATCGAAATCATCATCATGATGTGTACATGTAGCCTAATGACGTATACATGAATCATGGACTAGAAACCCTTTGTTGCTGATTGAACCAACCCGTGAGAATATGTAGATTAGCATTCCATGACCATGTTCTTCAACACCTTGATAGACGGAAGAAGTAGTGTTGGAGAAACATGGTTTGTACGACTCCTGAACTGACGTATTCAGAAGTCGTATGACCATATCTCAATCATCAATCAACATGTAGATTAATATTCACCCTTTCCCCCCCTCAAAAATTGCATATGCCTGCCAACTGCAATTTTTGATGATTGAACTAGTGAGTATGAATACCATCAACGGTAAGTAGCTCCACTTGACGGTTCTTGAAGATTGACATGTTGTTTATTCACCCTTCCCCCCCCTCAAGAATTGCGTATGCCTGTCAACTGCAATTTTTGGTTGAATATGTGAATAAAAGAATACTCCAATATGCGCCGATCCACTTGAAGACTGAATAAGCACGGAAAGAGCGTGAAACTAGATGATGAGAATGGCCATAAATAAGAAGATTCCTCTTCTTTTAAAGATAAAGTGCACTCAAGCGTACACTTTTCTTTTCTTTGAAGAACGAGGCCTGAACTGATATGAACAGACGTCATAATGATAAAGAACGAGGCCTGCACTGATGTGTAAAGACGTCATACTGATGAAGAATGAGGCCTGCACTGATGTGTACAGACGTCATATCTCTCTTTTCTACTTCTCTCATCTAACTCATTACCAACCCCATTATCATTCTATCGGCTTGATGTCGTGACCACTGATGGAGAAAAACCCAATATGATGAACTTGAGACTGAAGTAACATAACCCGAACTTGTGACTTAAACTTGTACTAATGCGAGACAAAGAGCGGTGCAGAGACTTCGTGCAACATCGAATCCCTAAGTACTTTATACTCTTCAACCAACCAACCAACAAGTATAAGACGTACATCACCTCTTGGATATCCACAACTTCGTGTGATACTGAGCACTACAACGTGACTCCTTAAAGTGATAGTTATTTTGTAATAGGGAGAAATAAAAAATAACTAGATATCCAAGTCCTCTTCATTGTATTAAAAGCTCGAACAAGGATCTCGAAGAATCTTCATCTAACCTCCCCGATATCTTTAGATACTAAGTACACGCACCCATGAAATTTCACTTCAGCCTCAAATAAATAATACTGACTTAACGCCGTAGTCACATCTTGTGGTAAATGCCCAAATTTAGCCCTTTATGATTATTTAACTGAACTTTGATAATGGTTTTAACCTGATCACTGTCAAGAACGCATGATCCATTATCACGGGATTTTACAAATCTGTGATTTAAACCGAGAAATAAGTTTTTTCGCGGGATTTTACAAAATCAAGAAAAAACCATGAGATAGTAACAAATTGAATGTGGCATGACTGATTCATTTTTGGTGGATATCAGTTTGGATTAAGAATATCCCGTGAGAATTACAGAGTACATCACAACTTTTAAAACCTTCGTCCAACTAACCAACCTCGAACACAAACAACTAATTGTGACCACTTGATGAAGGAAACCCAATATACCAATATTGCAAATGTAGTAGAATTACTTAAATTTATTACCTAAGCTTGCACTGTTGTTGGAAGAACGGTGTAAAATCTCTAAGTACTTAATGTTATCCTGACAAAGTATGAGATTTTCATCACCTCTTGCAATTATCCACAACGTCTTCTACGTGTGACACTAAGTACTACAATGTATCTCCTTTAAGTGATAGTTAACCAGGTCTTCAACCATCCACCCCGACTTCTGGAAACTAGATAACCCAAGTCTTCAACTTACATCTTAAGCATGAGCAAGTTATCTTTGAAATCATGCATCCAACCATCCCCGATTTCAAGATAAAATAGGTAGACTCTTTCGTGAAATCCAACTTCACCCTCAAGCAAGGAATACCAAATTAACTTCGTGATCATTTTGTGCGGTTGAATAGTCAAAGGGAGAAGAAACATGCGCTAAATCTTAGCAGAGCACATGACTCATAGTCAGTACAATCAAACATAGCTGTTTGACCCAGCTGCTTGAATATTATCAGGTGCAGTGCATGGAATAGTTGGCGTACTGTGTACAGGATTTTACAGTTCTTGAGATTTAACCGAGAAATAAATTCAAGAACAAACTGCCCAACAGTAAGTATCAAACCACTGAACTCTTAGGCAATTTGCTAAGACCCAAACCACTTGAAAGCTAAACCACTGAAACTGGAACCGCTAATATTCAAACCTCTGGAGACTGAACCACTGAATCCCGAATCGCTACGATCTGACCCACTATAACCGGAAGCGCTAAGATTCACACAGCTAGAGATGGAACCGCTAGGAACACGCGCTAATTCTCCCCCTTAAAAAGGGCATGAAATGACCTTTTTGCCAAAGCTGAGAGTCTGTGATGTTTTGTGAATTTGTCAGGTACAATACATGGAAAGAGAGAAATAAAACTACTGCAACGAAGATGGTGATTAAGACTTTCTTGTAGTAGCCCCTCATTTGTCTCCTCATCAATGGTTTAGCAGATTAAAAATTCCCTGAAGCTCATAATATGCCAAAACCGCTTGATGAAATATGATTAGCTATAGAATGTGTAACAGGTTAAAACACGTCTCTGAACAAACTACCTCCCGTCTTTAAGTCTGACCACCTCTTGAGAAGATCTTGTACTACAATCCCATTAGAAGCTTGAGAAACAACAATCACTTGATGAAGCTTGATAAAGGACAAGTTCGCGACTTATACTTGCACTCAATTTGTGATTTAGAACCTATATTGAGCACAACAACGTAACTCCTTTAAATATAGGTGGTGATATATACCCAACCTTCCATCATTTATTGTATATATCCACTTCTTGAACATCCAAGTCTAATCACCTTAATCACCTTAAATTGCAAATTGTGATTTAGAACCTATATTGAGCACAACAACGTAACTCCTTTAAATATAGGTAGTGATATATACCCAACCTTCCATCCTTTATTGTATATATCCACTTCTTGAACATCCAAGTCTAATCACCTTAAACACGCTCGAGCAAGGGTCATCAAACATCGTGCATCCATCCACCCCGAGATGTTTGTGACACTAAGTACACCAACCCGTGAATTAACAAACCAACCAAGTTACCATAATTTCCCAATTCCTGCCGATCTCGAAGCACAAACTTATCCCGAAAATATAGTCAACCCCGTAATTTTTATTATGTCAAAATCTAAGTCCAGCCTACTTGTCCAAAATTTATTTCACAGGATTTTACAGCTCTTGAGATTTAAACCGAGAAATCGAATCTTTCGCGGGATTTTCTAAAACCTACAAGAGAAACCGTAAAATCAATCAAGAACAACTAAGAGTGAATTGCAATACTAATCTTCAAAGTTCAAGTCAAAGAAGTCAAATCACAACTTGATCAGATCGCAACAAGTCAAGTCACAGGTTGTCAACTTGCAACAAGTCAGATCGCAACTAGTCAGATCGATATCAGTCAAGTCGCAACAAGTCAAAACGCAACTTGACAAATCGCAATTTAAACAAATTGTTATTTGTCAGCTATAACTCAAATTGCAAAGATCAAATTGCATGCTCACTCAAGTCGTAGGCACTAATAGTACAATGCTGACAACTCCACAACTCTATAATCCCGTTGACGTTCATAAACCCAAATACTAGCCTTGACGTGTGAGTCTTCGTGAAATAATGTATATCCAAACATACCAAAATTCACTCAATGTATGAAAAATACATTTGAAGAATCACATTTCCACCCATTACATTGATATAATCGTTGTGGATCCAAAAGACCAAACCAATAATTTTATCTCCTACCACATTTCGTTTGCAGCCCAAGTTAACAACAATAACGGCCAATATAACACAAACTAATGTGACCCGTTACAGCAGTTCACATAATATCCACCAAACGGCCCATATACATAAATCACTTAAACACACTCCAAACCATTTCAGCCCGTGAATTTAACATCAACATCCAGCCCATTCAAATCAACCTAGGCCCATCCAAGTTAATAATCCAAATCAACCCACATATAAGATTGATAATAACAAAACTCTTAACCCTAATCACATTCTTTCATCTGCCCCCACACCTTTCATCACTCCACCTAACAATCATCATCAAACTGATCTAAGATCTGTCAACAACTCATCTCCTAGTCACCCTCATAATTAAGAACATCTTATAACACAATAGAACACGTCAACAAACACAATCCAACAAAGTTCTAACACCATCGATCAAACTCATCAAGCCTCGAAAACGTATTTCCAATAAGTATGCGAAGAACCCGTTCCATGACTATAAACATGGGACGATTCAGGAAGGCCCTTTGAAGACATCAAGATCCTTTGAAGGGTCAAAGGTAGGTTCGACTTGTTAAGATATACGTTTTGTACTTTGTTAATGAATCGAAACAAGAAAAAGAAGAGAACAACATTGTTATTATTCTTCTTCCTATTGGTTTCGTATAGTGACTGACGCCAAGTCTAAAAAATATGGTCAATGATGATTACTTATGTTAGACTCTTTAAAAATCTTGTCATCACATTATTTTACACGAGAGTAAACTAAGACCATAAAGTTGATGTTATTTTATTATGAATGAGTCGTGGTTGTGATCAATGATGATTTGACTTCTTCGTGTGTTGGATTTCCAAAGTCTTGATGTTTCATAATCAAACACGAATAAAGATCTGAGATCTTGTATTCATGTTGTCCTTAGAGTTTGAGTCTTGGTATAAATGAGATGAGTGTTGAGAAGTGAAGTTGAGGATTTCTTGATGTTGGATTTTTTGGATTGGTTGTGGTCTCTTCTTCATATTATATGTTAGTAATTGACTGATGATCAAAGTGAGTCTGTGATGTTTGGTTAGCGATCAACGGGTATGGTCAAAGCTACACAGTCAAACAGCTAAAAAGTCAAACCGCCAAAAAGTCTAAACCGCTACAGTCACTAAACCGCCACTCGATAAACCGCCAGTCAATAAACCGCCACAGTCAATAAACCGCTTGTCAATAAACCGCCAGTCAATAAACCGCCAGTCAATAAACCGCCAGTCAATAAACCGACACAGTCAAACCGCTACTGGTACACAACAAACTGTCACTTTCACCAATTTTGTTTTTATTCCGGTTAAAGTTAGCTTCCAAACAACCATTTGCCAAACAGCTAACAACAACATCCACAGCCTTCAACAAACCGCTGCCAAGAACATTTTTCATTTTAAAGTACATGTTTAGCCACAAGTGAGCCACGAGAATGACGTTTTTGAATACCAAACTGAAAACACACACTGAAAATATGTCTTGATTTGGATTTGTCTTCACAAACTATTTTCTTGAAAATATAACAACATATTTTCAACTTCAAATATTTTCAAAGATTCACGACAAGTAAAATATCTTGTTTTTGATCTGAAACTATTTGAAAATGTGGTATCTTAAACCTATATCAACATTTCACGAAGGCCCAATATTGAGGATTTAAACACCACAACAACGAACAAGAAACTTGGTCAACTATAAGAGACCACAAACTAAAAATATGTCTTGATTCGAATAGCGTTCGATGCAAAGAACAAATATAGAAACCACAAACAATTAAAGCCAACCAAGTAAACTGCTAAAGCCCATCAACAAAGTTGCAAACAAAAGGTAATATTCGAACCACACAGAAAGTGTTCGAACCAACAGAGAAGAAGAAGTAAACAAAAAAAAAATAAACAAATAAACAAGAAAGTAGCCACAAATCCAAGCACACACAATCAATAGAACCTAACCATGGCGAATCAATAGAACCTAACCATGGCTCTTGATACCAATTGTAAACTATGACCATCTTGATTGTGTGGATGATTCGGGTGGTCTTGGATTATGGAAGAGTAGATCCATAATTGAGTTAGAGAGATGAAGTTTTAGAGAGAGGTGGGAGACTCTTTCAAAGCAAAATGTAAAAATTAGATTAAGTGTGAGAAGAGTTCCACCCCTTCCCATGTGTGGGAAGGGTTTATATAGTTCCTAATATTGGTGCCCCTAGTGGGCTGTGGAGTGAGCTGACAGTGGGGAAAGCCCCGACCCACTCCACAAATATAACTACGACTAATACTATTAATACTAATATTAATATTACTAAGCTAATATAAATAAGCCTACGAGCTATATGAATGCTAAGTAGATACTCGGGGTGACCGATCCTTCATCTGAATATTTATATTCCTAACAAAATGGCAGGTTGCTTTACTTAGCATGAGGGCTAAGAAGTTCTGGCAGAGAACTGGTAATCAGATTACCATTGATGGTAATGAAACTGCTGGGTTTGATAAGAAGAAAGTAGTGTGTTTCAACTGTCACAGGTTAGGACACTTTGCTAAAGAATGTAGAAACCAAAGGAAGCAGGTTAATAGAAGCACATGGTATAGGCAAGAGAAGAAAAAAGAAGTCACATTGGAAGAGCCAAGGGCTATGCTAGCCATAAATGGTGTTAACTATGATTGGAGCTTCATGGCTGATAAGGAGGAAGCACCAAAAGAAGCTGCAATGGTGGCCACTAAGACTGCACTAATGGCCATTTCTGATTCAGAGGTAAATTCCATAATTAAATGTACTGAATCATGCTCTGCTCTTAAAGCTTATGAAGATCTTAAAAAGAGATTTGATAATCAACTAGAACAGTTATTTGATGCATTAGCTAATTTAGCTAATCATAAAAGAGGTCTAGCTGTTCTTGAAAAACAAATCTTGCATTTTCAAGGAAATTAATCTAGGTTTATTGATGACATGAATGCACTAAAAAGAAACATAGAATTCAAAGATGAGTGTATTACTAAACCGAATAAATCCCTAGATGATCACAAAAATAAAAGTAAAAATGTTAAGATAATTGTAGATGTTTTAGCTCATGCCTCAGATGGAATTAATAAAATTTGGGAAGCTCAAGTAATCAATAAAGCTAAGTGATGCGCGTGTGCTGTAACACCCCCAAAATTATAGCAGCGGAAGATAGATCACTGGGGTATTACTTCGTAGCACAAAGTACAAGTCATGGAAAACGACCCTTGAAAAGAGACGTTTTTAAAAGTGTTTCACATTTGATAGATTAAATTCTCAGAGTTTGCAAAGGTCCCAACAGTTTTCATAAAACACAATGTTTTCAAAAGATTTGCAAATGTTTTAAACATAACATAAATCTTTAAAATATAGACTCTTCAAATGTGAAAATATGCCGAGTCCTCAAAATATATCCGTGCGACTCCATCCAAGACCTTCATGCCTTTAAACCTGAGATAAAACCTGCTAAAACGTCAACACAAAGGTTGAGTGAATCCATAGAGTTTTAGTAATAAGCAGTTGATCACAATATAATTCAGTTTATAAAAACGACTAAGCAACAAATGCAGAGTCTAGAAAAGTTATTATTGCACTAAGCTCGTGACCCCGAACATTAACTTGGTCAGATATTCTAGCGGAATATAAATTTAGCCCTTCAACAAGAGGTAATAGCCTAATTACCTAGCAACCTCAAATACAGTACATATGGTTGCCCATGCAGGGCAGCGGTCCAAAATGGGGAAAGTCATTCCCAATAGATCTATTCACGGCATTCGCGTTCACTCGCAAGTGATTAACGGTTCACGATAAAGAAGGGACTTTCAGTCTTTGGGAAACTTAGGCAATAACAATGTCAGGATAGCATACAGTTTTCAAAGCATTGTGATCATAAATATTTGTAGCATGTATCTCCCCCACAGAGTTTGTAAAACAATTGAAGTAAAAATTGGGGCTATGAACTCACCAACGATGTAGTAGCAACGAAAACCGGAGAAGTGTGCACGTCGAGAAAACCGCAAGATCACAAGTGACCTAAATAAAAATACAACACGACTTAGGCTCGGGGGTTAAGGTATAATACTTTATATTTATGATTTAACTCAGTACTTGAACTCAAAATATCATATGGTCATTTATTTAAATGTCTTATAGCAAGACATGGGTCGAAAGGCGTTTATAAAAGCTTGTATGGTTTAAAAATATAAAGCTGATGGAAATTTTATAAAATTGCCGCACTATTCGGGTCGCCATTTCAAAACCGTGAAGGCTAAAATTATGAACTTTATATACTTAGAAAGGTATGACTCTTTAATATATTAAAATTAAGGCCTTACATAACTGACAACCCCATAACATGGGTTAAATTACCAATTTACCCTTGTGTCTCTAAATAGTTATACTCAGCATCTAAATGAGTTTAGAAAAAAGGGTGTATCTCTTTAACTACAGGTCTAATGGATACATGGTCTGTGGGAAACGTTTTCTACAGGTCTTGGCTACAACTTTCATGTTTACACCAACCTAATGTTCTTTGCAAAATTTTAGAGTAAATAGCCTATAAAATCTGACATGCATTCCTGGACCAGTTTTAGCGTGAATTTTCTCTAAAAATATCCAGGACGAATTAAGAGGTAAGGTTTTTGGATAAATGATCCTAAGACTTGTATCTATCTCACAATATTTTTATTTTTTCATAAAACCTTCTGGGTACAAAATGGTGAACGGATCTTGAAGCATCAAATCTGGGACAGACTATTGACCAATCAAAATGGCTACTTTTGTACATTTATTACCTCTAATACACATGCATGCTCAAGACCAATGATTCCTACTCTTTTATTCATCCAATAACTCAATATTTCCAGGAGATGAAAGATTATCTTTAGTTTTAACTTCAGTTTTTAATAACAAACATCCAAGATAAACATCCATAACTAGCCAAAAACTCAATAAGATCCATTAATCTCTTGCATAAGTTTTACCTATCAACACTAACCAATTATCAAACCACCTATTTCCCATAAGATCTTGACTCTAATCAACTAAAATGACACATGCAATAGAAGTTTGCTTTGTCTTAAAAATAATCACTAATAACCATAAGAAACCAAAGAAAATGAGGTGAAACTAAGTAGAGAAACTTACTAGGACTAAAAAGGATAACTAATACAAGGTCTTGGATACTAGAAAACTTGATGAAGATAGTCTTGAGGGGGAGGGAGATTCACGGCAGCAGCAAATGGCCAGGAGAGTTTTGAATTTTGATGATTTTTAGTGAGAGAGAAAAGGGATTGCATGCAAACTCAATGATGTGTTTATTCTTGAAAGAATGAAGACTTAATAGAGGTGTAAGTGGTTAAATAGGAGGGGAGGCCGGCCTAGGGGCATGTGGGCTGGTTTTATCTCTTATTTATTTATTTATTTAGAGTATTGCTACATTTAGTATAAGTAGTATAAGTCCCGGAGTGGTTTAAGGGTCAACGGAGCTAAACCGGTAACATTTTAGGCCTAGTTCATGGAAATAAATGCCATAAAGATATTATTTTCTTAAGAGTAAATTGCATTTTTGGTCCCTGTGGTTTGGCCAAATTGCAGATTTGGTCCCCAACTTTTTGAAAGTGCACCAGAGGTCCCCATTTTCAAGTTTTCGTTGCATTTTTGGTCCCTGGCCTCAGTCAAAAGACAGAAATACCCCTGTCCTTTTCTTTTAATATATTCCTTTTCAGTTTTTAACACAAATGGTCCTTGTGTTGCGCAAGGCTTTACAAATTTAGTCCTTTTTTTTCACAAATGGTCCTTCTTACACAAAATCGTCCTTGTGTTGCGCAAGACTTACACAAATGGTCCTTGAGTCCGTTTTTCTTCCGTTTTCGTCCGTTTTTCTTACGTTTTTTCCGTTTTGGTCCGTTTTTATCCGTTTTTGTCCGTTTTCATACGTTTTTGTCCGTTTTTCTTACGTTTTTTACGTTTTCGTCCGTTATTCTTACGTTTTTTCCGTTTTCATACGTTTTTGTCCGTTTTTCTTACGTTTTTTCCGTTTTTGTCAGTTTTTATCCGTTATTCTTACGTTTTTCAGTTTTCATATTTTTGTCATTTTTCTTACGTTTTTCCGTTTTTGTCCGTTTTTATCCGTTTTTTACCGTTTTTTCTTACTTTTCTTACGTTTTCGTCTGTTTTCTTACGTTTTTGTCTGTTTTTTTACGTTTTTTTCCGTTTTTCTTACGTTTTTTACGTTTTCGTCTTTATTCTTACGTTTTTTTTCGTTTCTTGTTTTTGTCGTTTTCTTACGTTTTTGTTTTTTTCCGTTTTTCTTACGTTTTTTACGTTTTCGTCCTTTTTCTTACGTTTTTTTTCCTTTTCATAGTTTTTGTCCGTTTTTCTTACGTTTTTTCCGTTTTTATCGTTTTTGTCCGTTTTTCTTACGTTTTTATCGTTTTTGTCCGTTTTTCTTACGTTTTTTCCGTTTTCATCGTTTTTGTCCGTTTTTCTTACGTTTTTATCCGTTTTGTCGTTTTTCTTACGTTTTTTTTCGTCCGTTTTCTACTTTTTACGTTTTTTTATTTTCCATTTTTTTCTGTCTTTTTCATTTTTTTTTTTGTACGAATTTTTTATATAGTCCAAATTTTTTGTCCGATTTTTTTGACCAAATTTTTAAAAAAAAAATAAATAAAATTAAAAAATCAAAATTTTTGTCCGAATTTTTTGTCCCATTTTTTTTTTCTTTTTGGTCCGAATTTTTTTAAAAAATAAAAAATAATAAAAAAAATTCAAAATCTTTGTCCGATTTTTTTTTTCTTTTTTGTCCAATTTAAAATAAAAATAAAAAAAATTTCGGACAAAAAAGAAAAAAAAAATCGGACAAAAATTTTGATTTTTTTTAAATTTTTTAATTTTATTTATTTTTTTTTAAAGATTTGGTCAAAAAAAAATCGGACCAAAAATTTGGACTAAAAAAAAATTCGGACAAAAAAAAGAAAACGGAAAAAAAAAAAAAATAAGGAAAAAAAAAAACGATAAAAAAGAAAAAAAACGTAAGAATAAGACGAAAACGAAAAAACGTAAGAAAAAGGACAAAAACGATAAAAACAAAAAACGTAAGAAAAACGGACAAAAACATATGAAACGGAAAAAAAAACGTAAATAAAGAAAGAAAAAACGTAGAAAAATCGGATAAAAACGGAAAAAAAAGTAAGAAAAACGGACAAAACTAAGAATAACGAAAAACGAAAAAACGTAAAAAAACGGACAAAAACGGAAAAAAACGTAAGAAAAACGGACAAAAACGTAAAAACGGAAAAAACGTAAGAATAACGGAAAAAACGTAAAAAACGGTAAAAAAACGGACAAAAACGATAAAAACGAAAAAACGTAAGAAAAACGGACAAAAACAATGAAAACGGAAAAAAAAAACGTAAGAAAAAGTACGAAAACGTAAAAAACGTAAAAAAAACGAAAAAAACGAAAAAAAAAAACGAAAAAACGTAAGAAAAAACAGAAAAAACGTAAGAATAACGGACGAAAACGTAAAAAACGTAAGAAAAACGGACAAAAACGGATAAAAACGGACAAAAACGGAAAAAACGTAAGAAAAACTGACAAAAACGTATGAAAACTGAAAAAAACGTAAGAATAACGATAAAAACTGACAAAAAACGGAAAAAAACGTAAGAAAAACGGACAAAAACGTATGAAAACGGAAAAAACGTAAGAATAAACGGACGAAAACGTAAAAAACGTAAAAAAACGGACAAAAACGTATAGAAACGGACAAACAAAAAAAACGGATAAAAACGGACCAAAACGGAAAAAACGTAAGAAAAACGGACGAAAAACGGAAGAAAAAAACGGACTCAAGGACCATTTGTGTAAGTCTTGCGCAACACAAGGACGATTTTGTGTAAGAAGGACCATTTGTGAAAAAAAAGGACTAAATTTGTAAAGCCTTGCGCAACACAAGGACCATTTGTGTTAAAAACTGAAAAAGAATATATTAAAAGAAAAGGACAGGGGTATTTCTGTCTTTTGACTGAGGCCAGGGACCAAAAATGCAACGAAAACTTGAAAATGGGGACCTCTGGTGCACTTTCAAAAAGTTGGGGACCGAATCTGCAATTTGGCCAAACCACAGGGACCAAAAATGCAATTTACTCTTTTCATAAAAATGTTAAATGTAACTTAAAATGACCTAATTTGATGTTTCATAAATTTCTCGAGCCTTCCGGAGTGTTATAACGTCTTTGAAGTTCAAACCGCGAGCCGAAAACGCGTAAAACGTAAAATGTGCACACTTCGCGTAGAAATGGAAAATTACATTATTCCATATGAAAACAAGTATGTGGGGATACATAAATCATATTAATGGGTAGTCTAAGCATAGCCTGACTCAAATTACAAATTTCAGTGTACGTGTCACGACGTACGCGGGCAACTTTCCCGGCAAAAGCCAATTTACTTAAAATAGCATAATAAGCAAATAAAATTAGTAAAATAATGACTTGGAAATTTTTCGGTTGTTACATTACCCATCCGTTAAAAAAGGAATCACGTCCTCGTGATTCAGTTTATCTTATCGGCTGACGGTGTGTCGGAAAAAAAAATGAGGGTACTCTCGTCGCAATCTGCTCGTTTTGCTCCCATGTGTACACGGGTCCATGGCGAGTATTCCAACAAACGTTGACAATGGGAATGCACTCTGCTTGAGTCGTTTGACTTCCTGGTTCATGATCGCGACTGGTTCCTTATGAAAGTAAAGCTTGTCGTCAAGTTGAATCTCCTCTAGTGGTATGACGAGGGTTTTACCCGAATGACACTTCTTCGAGTTCGAATCGTGAGATGTCTTGAGCACACTACTGAGCTCTTGCAGAAGTTCAAGTCAATAAGCTACATGTCCATCTTTTGCCAAGTTCTTGTAGGATTCAACGTACATCGAGTTCAGTTTTCATCGTTTTCCAAAACATAGCATGTTCTTTCGTGGCGAACTTTCACGTAACTCTCCTGACGATCTTGTACTGCTTGCAGCCTGTTGACTTGGAGTGTTGTTCCTACGCCCTGATGCGTACTAACGATTAATGCGAATGGGATTACTACAGGAGCGTACTATCAGTCGTAAGAAGTAGATTCCAATGCCTTGGGGTTAAAGATAGGTACAAGGAGTAATTAATAATACCAATGAAAGATCTTGATGAATCACAAAAATAATAATAGAATTATGTTAAGTGTAATGTTTTAGGAGCAAAGACTGCTTAAAAGGGATAAATTAGATATCTGTATGACGAAGAAGCAAACTGTTATCAATCGATGCAAATGAAAGGGTCAATGAATCAGAACAATAATGAATGGATCAAGATGTCCATATCATTCGTACTAGTATGAGCATAGAGTATGTTGGGAATAAATGATCAAAGTCAAAGAGCCTGCCAAGTCGATGAAGAGCCTGCTATGTTGATTTTGTTATGTACGAAGATGTTCTACCAGTACCTTCTGGGTAGAAGGTATGCTAGCTAATGAAGAGCATGCCAAGCTTATGTCAAGTCGATTAGATTTTTGTATATAGATATTTAGTTGAATTATTAGTCTTTGTACATTGTTATACGTTATGTAGAAGTAGAATAGTCTTTTGTGGTGACAGAAGAATATATCAGAGTGTACATGGTAGTTGTATTTAATTGTAGGCGCCAATATAGTCAAGTATAGTATTATATTCATCTACTTGACAACATGTAATAAGATATCCTTATCTTATAAAAGGATATCTTAGTCACTTCTTCATGCATGCATCTTTCACAACTAATAACCACAAACCAAACTATCTCTCAAGTAACTTAGTTACTTCGAATCACAAATCCTTTTTACAATCTTAGATTCAAGATTACTTTGTAATCCCGGTGATACTTAGATCATCCGTATTATTTCATCAATAATATTGAATCGTTTTGTGTTAACCAAAGTTGTGTTATTTGTTCATTACATTCACTCATTTACTTAAACTCACCACCTTGTGTTCTTTTAAAGTGTGTTGTAGTAGATTCCGCATGCTAAACACATTCAATACATAAATATCTCTCAAACACATTACTAAGATTCATATCCCAAGTGTTTGAACTTCGAACAACAAACGTTCCACAAGTGGTATCAGAGCTAGGCTTGATATTTACTAATTTAAAAGAAAAATGGATGTTGAACATATTCAAACAAATGTTGCAGCTAAACTTCCATTACTCAAGCAAAACGAGTTTGAAATGTGGAGACTAAGGGTTGAACAATACTTTCAAGTGCAGGACTATGCACTTTGGGAGATAATTGAACAAGGCAATTCATTTAAACCCCAAATCACCACTACAACAGTAAATGATGCTCTTGTAACAAGAATACAAGAACAACCATCAAATGCAGATGAAAAAGTTCAGAAGAGAAATGATCTAAAGGCAAGGAGTATGTTACTGATGACTATTCCAAATGATCAACTTCTGATCTTTAACAAATACAAAGATGCCAAAACCCTTTTTGAAGCAATTGTGGCTAGGTTTGGTGGTAATGATGCTACCAAGAAAACACAGAAAACCCTTCTCAAACAACAATTTGAGAACTTCACAGCCACAACCAATGAGTCTTTGGACAGTATGTTCAATAGACTTCAGAAGCTTGCAAGTCAGTTAGCCATCCATGAAGTGATGATAACTCAAGAAGACCTAAACTCTAAATTTCTTAGAAGTTTACCTTCAGAATGGTCTATGCATGTCATTGTATGGAAGAACAAGTCAGATATTGACCAGATGAGTCTCAATGATCTCTACAACAATTTCAAAATAGTAGAGCATGAAGTAAAGAAGACTACTGGGTCAAGTTCTGGAAATATGGCTTTTGTTTCATCCCCAAGCATCTCAAAGGTTGATAATGAAGAACAAGGTAGCAGAGAAGAAGGTACTGCTAATACAACCTTTGGTACTGCTAGTACTTCTGGTAGTACCAAATCCATATTAGATGAAACAATTGGGTGTGCTTTTCTTACATCTCAGCACAATGGGTCCGTATTATCATTTGAAGACCTTCAAGAGATTCATCCTGATGATCTTGAAGAAATGGACATAAAGTGGCAACTTTCACTTTTAAGCATTAGAGCCAAGAAGTTGATGATGAGGACTGGCAAGAAGATTCTGATAGATGGAAATGAGCCTGCTGGCTATGATAAGTCAAAGGTGGAGTGTTACAACTGCCACATGAAAGGTCACTACTCTAGAGAGTGTAGAAGACCTAAGAGGCAGGATGACAGAGGTAGAGGGTTTGACAACAGAAATAAAGGAAGCTTTGAGAAGAAAGGAAGCTTTGAAAGCAAGAGTAAGGTTGTTGAAGTTGCAGAGCCAAAAGCAATGGTTGCTATTGATGGCATGGGTTTTGATTGGAGTTTCATGGGTGAAGATGAGTCAACTTCTGATGAATTGGCTTTGATGGCATTCTCCACCCCTGAGGTACAAATTATCAAATGTCCTAATGATTGTGAATCTTTTAAAGAATTAAAAATCATAAGTAAAGCTTATGATACAGAAGTATTAGAACATAGAAAAACCAATCAAACCTTATTTGACCATAAGTGTGGTATGTCCAAGCTAGAAAAACAAATCATTCACTATAGAGAAAATGAACTCACATTTTCTGATGCTAAAGCTGCTCTTAATAGACGAATATTTTTGAAAGATTCAGAAATTGAAATGGTAAGGACTGAGTGCACTAAAGTGACTTTGGCTAGAGATAATATTCAACTGATTGTTACTAAATTGAAAAATGATTCTGAGTGTACTAAGAGCATAGTAGAGAATCAGTTGAATAAAAGAATAAAATCAGGGATAGGATACAATGAATGTCCACCTCCTTATAGAGGAATTCCATGTCCCCAAGGTAGTGATCTTGCTGTATCAGGTTTACATGAATTTGTTAACAAACCATTGGATAAACCTGTAGTGATAAGTGAACCTTCTGAGAGTGCTAAGAATGTTCCACTCTCTAAGGTGCTCACTGATAAGAGACCAGATGTCCTAATTATTGAGGATTGGGTATCTGATGATGATGAAGATGAGACTATTCCTAAGAAAGGAATCATAGTAGGACCAACCAGTCCTAAGAAAGTAGAAGTTAAAGCTAAGGCCAAAACTGTTTTGAAGACAGTTGAAAGTTGTAAAAATTGTAATAACAAACCTAGGGGAAGCCAAAGAAATTGGAACAACCTAAAGTCACAACAACTAGGTGATGACTTTGTTATGTTTAATAAAGCTTGTTATTATTGTGGTAGCTTTAATCATCTTCATGCTTATTGTAATAAATGGGTTTCTGGGAGTAAATCAAAGTCTAAAACAAATGTTACTCACCCCAGAAAAAGTTTTGTTAAGTCTAACACCACAAATGTTAAACATACTGTTAGACAAGATAAGCCTGTTATTGCAAAACCAACTGATAAGGGTACAGGAAACACTTTTAAATATGTACCAAAAGTTGAGAAGAGTCCTATTCAAAAGATAAATGTGGTCAAAACAAAAGTTTGGAGTCCAAAAACCAAAGGTCCTGCTAGACCAAAAGGTCCTGCTAAACCACATGGTACTGCCAAAATTGGTACTGATAGACCAAAGACCACACAATGGATTAGAAGGGAAAGTGCTGTTAAGTCCTCAGCATGTTGGATTTGGAAACCAATCAAATCAAAAGGTGCATCAACAATCCTGAAAAGGTTTGACTTCATTGATGCAAGAGGCAAACCCAAGTCTGTCATGGCTTGGGTACCCCAAGGAAACTAATGTGTTTATTCATGTGCAGGAACATTCAACTGATATTGAAGATCAAGGATATGTTGATAGTGGGTGTTCAAGGCACATGACAGGCAACATGTCATTCCTCTCAGATTTCAAAACATTTGATGGAGGATATGTTACCTTTGGGGGAGGAATAAAAGGAAAGATCACTGGTAAAGGTACTATCAAAACCAGTAAAATAGATTTTGAAAATGTGTATTTTGTGAAAGAACTTCAGTTTAATCTTCTTAGTGTCTCACAAATGTGTGACAAAAAGAACAATGTTCTATTTACTGACAATGGATGTATGGTTCTTTCTTCTGATTTTAAGATGCCTGATGAGAGTCAGATCCTTCTTAAAATTCCAAAAAGGAACAATATGTATAGTGTCAATTTAAAGAACATTGATCCCAAGGAAGGTTTAACTTGTTTGGTAGCAAAGGCCTCATTGGATGAATCTATGATTTGGCATAGAAGGCTTGGTCATGTAAACTTTAAAACAATCAACACTATTGCAAAATATGATTTAGTAAGAGGTTTACCCAAAAAGATTTTCCAAAACGACCAAACTTGTGTTGATTGCCTAAAAGGCAAACAACATAGAGCTTCTTGTAAGCCCAAGACCCAAAACTCTATTACTCAGGCTTTACATATGCTTCATATGGATCTCTTTGGTCCTACTAATGTGTGCAGCTTGAATGGAAAGAAATATTGTCTGGTTGTTACTGATGACTATAGCAGATTTTCATGGGTTTTCTTCTTAAGATCTAAACATGAAACTAGTGAGATACTTAAAACCTATATCACTGAGGTAGAAAACCAATCTGATAAGAAAGTCAAAATCATCAGGTGTGACAATGGGACAGAGTTCAAGAATAGAGTTATGGATGACTTTTGCAAGGAAAAAGGCATAAAAAGAGAGTTTAGTGTAGCTAGAACACCTCAGCAAAATGGAGTAGCAGAAAGAAAGAATAGAACACTTATAGAGGCTGCTAGAACTATGTTAGTAGACTCTAAGTTGCCTATTTCATTTTGGGCTGAAGCAGTTGGTACTGCTTGTTATATACAAAACAGGGTTCTTGTGACAAAACCACATAGAAAAACACCTTATGAACTTTTCTTTGGTAGAAAACCATCTTTAAGTTTTATGAGACCTTTTGGTTGTCATGTCACTATTCTCAATACCAAAGATCATTTAGGCAAATTTGATGGAAAAGCAGATGTTGGCTTTTTGATAGGGTATTCCTTGCAGAGTAAGGCCTATAGAGTGTTTAACACTTGCACTAGGCTAGTAGAAGAAAATCTTCACATAGAGTTTCAAGAGAAACTAGCAAATGTGAAAGGAGTTGGACCAGATTGGATGTTTGATGTTGAAAGGCTTTCAGAATCTATGAATTATGTGCCTGTTACAGGTACAAATGCTATTGAAAATGCAGGTTCTGAAGACAATGTTGAAACTCCTAAAAATCAAGATTACATCTGGATGCCAATTTGGAAAAGTATGGATCTATCTTCAAGTGAAGAAGGACCTTCAGACACAACAAATGAAGGCAATGAAGAAGATCAAGGAACTCAGAATCAAGAGAATCAAGAAAGTGGTGCAAATGACAATGGTACTACCAGTTCTTCAGATGGTCCTGCTAGTACAAGTATTGGTACTGCTGAGCCATTGAATATTCAAATAGATGATTCTTTTCAAGAAGAAGTTGGGATTAGCAATCTTCCAACTACATATGAAGTTCCTAAAACACCAAACACTAGACTTCTCAAAGATCACTCAACTGATGATGTGATTGGAAGCATAACTTCTCGTGTTAGAACAAGATCTCAAGTTGGTTTATCTCAAGTCTTATCTTCAGATGAAGAAGGGTTTATCTCCTCTATTTATGAAGAAAAGAATAATGATAATTCCAATATATGCCTGTTTTCATGTTTTCTATCTCAGGCTGAACCCAAAAATATAAACAAAGCTTTAGATGATGCAAGTTGGGTGGAAGCTATGCAAGAAGAGCTTCTCCAATTCAAGATTCAGAAGGTTTGGATATTGGTTGATTTGCCAAGAGGTCATAGGGCAATTGGAACCAAATGGGTGTTCAGAAACAAGAAGGATGAAAGGGGTATAGTGATCAGGAACAAGGCTAGATTGGTAGCACAAGGATATACTCAAGAGGAAGGGGTAGATTATGAAGAAGTGTTTGCTCCAGTTGCAAGACTTGAAGCAATTAGGCTTTTCTTAGCCTATGCTTCATTCATAGGCTTCACTGTCTATCAAATGGATGTTAAGAGTGCATTTTTGTATGGTGAAATTAAAGAACCAGTATATGTATCTCAACCTCCAGGCTTCATTGATGCTGAGTATCCAGATAAAGTTTACAAGGTTACCAAGGCTTTGTATGGCCTACACCAAGCTCCAAGGGCATGGTATGAAACATTGGCTTGTTTTCTACTAAAAAGTGGATTCCAAAGAGGCAGGATTGACTCGGAAGAAAATTTGATATTCATACGAACGAAGAAGCAAATGAAAGGGTGTGTAAAAGAGAGATCAATGACTCAAATTAATGCAAACAGGAGGACCATAAATCATAATAATAGTAAAGCGAAGAGATATAGAATATTAACACGAATAATCAATAAATCGAGACAACCAATAAATCGAGACAACCAACAAATCAAACCAATAGTCAAAAGAGAGCAATACTGAAAGACATAATTCTAAATGAGGTTCAATAATAAACGAGACAGACAATATTCTTTGCGAGTGTCAAATGAGAATAAATAAGGAAAATCAAAAACTGAGAAAGATAATAGACACACGATTGTTAAAAGAGATGAGTGAAATAGACCAGAATTAAGAAAGCAATAAGCGTAACAATACTTTAAATGAGAACAAATGAGATAGGCAATAAATGTGAAAGCAAATAATAAAGGAGAAAGACGATAAATGTCATGGAAGAGAACAAATAGTAAATGATGAAATCCATAAATATCACGAATGTTATATGAGATTAACCGGGAAAATCAATGAATTAGAAAGACAATGTGCATCTCGAATGCTAAATGGGAAGAAGAAATGAGAATGATCAATAAATAAGAAATACAAAAAGCAGCACGAATGCTAGTTGGGGGTAACAATTAATGAGAAACGCAATAAGTGACAAAGACAATAAGCATTGTGATTGCAATTGAGAATGAATGGGTATCAACAATAAATGAGAGAAGCATTACGTTGAAAACATGCATTTTAAATAGGAACAACATAAAATGAGAGAGGCATTGAGTATCACGAAAGTTGTTTAGGGTTAAATGAGAACAAATAATAAATGGTAAAGTCAATAAATATCACGAATGTTGATTAAGTGAGATCCGCACTTGGATCCTTGAGCTTTACTCTACTCCAACGACTGTAGGTTGGCCATTACAGCTCGTTTCTGCTGATGTGTAATATCTGTCATGATGTGGCATGTGTGTCACCAATGATGAGATGCTGTGTTGGATGGGCTCTCTTGTGATAGGCTTTCATCGAGCGAAAGGAGTAGGTGCAGTAATGGTTTTCCTTCTCTTCTTCCGAGGGGTTCTTCTTCGAGTTAGTAATCTTCTGGTTTGAGTTCACACTCTATAGCCTTGTCCACGAATGGCTTTGTCTCACTATTTGGTGTTATTATACAAGTTGGTGAAGTGGGTGTCAGAATGGTGGCCGAAAAGTTTTCAAATTTTGTCCTTGGAATCGAAAGATAGTATTAAGTTAGGGTAAACATTGTTGTCAAGCTTTGGCATTACCTTCCTAGCATCGTGATTCTTCAAAACACAAGGAGTGAAAAAGAATGAGACGTTAAAAAGTCATGTTCCGAAAGTAGGGTGTTCCAAGGCGGCATGTTAAAGTCATGCTCTAATCATCCGACGTGTCTTTAGGCGATTGTTTGCGAGGCGATGTAGGTGTTCTAAAATTATGTGACCAATGTTCCAGCTCGTCTTTGAATGCGGATAGTAAGAAAACCGAGGGAAATCGATAGACTGCAACGGGTTTTGCATAAGACGATGTTATGAAAGGTTATGAAAAAGTTGTAATGAACCACGGTATTACTCACGATGTTTGAGAAATAAAAGAGACCATTAAAATGTAAGTATAGGTATGTAATCGGGGAAAACAAGGTTTGAGCTCAAGCTCCGAAATAAGCGTAAGAGGTCAAAATCAGTCAAACATTTATATAATTAACCTTTATATAAATAATAGTGTATATAAGCATACTTTATATAATACCATTAGTGATGACATATGAGTAACAACATAGGCAGTCTGGTGGTACACGCGCACGGATATCGGATACGGTAATGAGAGACTCTTTAGTGAAAAATAGTTATAGTTTGGGTTTTGAAAACGACCCAGTTCTCTATAACTATAGCTCTGATGCCAATCTGTAACACCCCCAAAATTATAGCAGCGGAAGATAGATCACTGGGGTATCACTTCCTAGCACAAAGTACAAGTCATGGAAAATGACCCTTGAAAAGAGACGTTTTTAAAAGTGTTTCACATTTGATACATTAAATTCTCAGAGTTTGCAAAGGTCCCAACAGTTTTCATAAAACACAATGTTTTCAAAAGATTTGCAAATGTTTTAAACATAACATAAATCTTTAAAATATAGACTCTTCAAATGTGAAAATATGCCGAGTCCTCAAAATATATCCGTGCGACTCCATCCAAGACCTTCATGCCTTTAAACCTGAGATAAAACATGCTAAAACGTCAACACAAAGGTTGAGTGAATCCATAGAGTTTTAGTAATAAGCAGTTGATCACAATATAATTCAGTTTATAAAAACGACTAAGCAACAAATGCAGAGTCTAGAAAAGTTATTATTGCACTAAGCTCGTGACCCCGAACATTAACTTGGTCAGATATTCTAGCGGAATATAAATTTTGCCCTTCAACAAGAGGTAATAGCCTAATTACCTAGCAACCTCAAATACAGTGCATATGGTTACCCATGCAGGGCAGCGGTCCAAAATGGGGAAAGTCATTCCCAATAGATCTATTCACGGCATTCGCGTTCACTCGCAAGTGATTAACGGTTCACGATAAAGAAGGGACTTTCAGGCTTTGGGAAACTTAGGAAATAACAATGTCAGGATAGCATACAGTTTTCAAAGCATTGTGATCATAAATATTTGTAGCATGTATCTCCCCCACGGAGTTTGTAAAACAATTGAAGTAAAAATTGGGGCTATGAACTCACCAACGATGTAGTAGCAACGAAAACCGGAGAAGTGTGCACGTCGAGAAAACCGCAAGATCACAAGTGACCTAAATAAAAATACAACTCGACTTAGGCTCGGGGGTTAAGGTATAATACTTTATATTTATGATTTAACTCAGTAATTGAACTCAAAATATCATATGGTCATTTATTTAAATGTCTTATAGCAAGACATGGGTCGAAAGGCGTTTATAAAAGCTTGTATGGTTTAAAAATGTAAAGCTGATGGAAATTTTATAAAATTGCCGCACTATTCGGGTCGCCATTTCTAAACCGTGAAGGCTAAAATTATGAAATTTATATAGCTTATAAAGGTATGACTCTGTAATATATGAAAATTAAGGCCTTACATAACTGAGAACCCCAGAACATGGGTTAAATTACCAATTTACCCTTGTGTCTCTAAATAGTTATACTCAGCATCTAAATAGTTTAGAAAAAAGGGTGTATCTCTTTAACTACGGGTTCTAATGGATACATGTCCTATGGGAAACATTTTCTACAGGTCTTGGCTACAACTTTCATGTTTACACCAACCTAATGTTCTTTGCAAAATTTTAGAGTAAATAGCCTATCAAATCTGACATGTATTCCTGGACCAGTTTTAGTGTGGATTTTTTCTAAAAATCTCCATGACGAATTAAGAGGTATGGTTTTCGGGGAAATGATCCTAAGACTTGTATCAATCTCCCAATATTTTTATTTTTTCATAAAACCTTCTGGGTACAAAATGGTGAACGGATCTTGAAGCATCAAATCTGGGACAGACTATTGACCAATCAAAATGGCTACTTTTGTACATTTATTACCTCTAATACACATGCATGCTCAAGACCAATGATTCCTACTCTTTTATTCATCCAATAACTCAATATTTCCAGGAGATGAAAGATTATCTTTAGTTTTAACTTCAGTTTTTAATAACAAACATCCAAGATAAACATCCATAACTAGCCAAAAACTCAATAAGATCCATTAATCTCTTGCATAACTTTTACCTATCAAACCAATTATCAAACCACCTATTTCCCATAAGATCTTGACTCTAATCAACTAAAATGACACATGCAATAGAAGTTTGCTTTGTCTTAAAAATAATCACTAATAACCATAAGAAACCAAAGAAAATGAGGTGAAACTAAGTAGAGAAACTTACTAGGACTAAAAAGGATAACTAATACAAGGTCTTGGATACTAGAAAACTTGATGAAGATGGTCTTGAGGGGGAGGGAGATTCACGGCAGCAGCAAATGGCCAGGAGAGTTTTGAATTTTGATGATTTTTAGTGAGAGAGAAAAGGGATTGCATGCAAACTCAATGATGTGTTTATTCTTGAAAGAATGAAGACTTAATAGAGGTGTAAGTGGTTAAATAGGAGGGGAGGCCGGCCTAGGGGCATGTGGGCTGGTTTTATCTCTTATTTATTTATTTATTTAGAGTATTGCTACATTTAGTATAAGTAGTATAAGTCCCGGAGTGGTTTAAGGGTCAACGGAGCTAAACCGGTAACATTTTAGGCCTAGTTCATGGAAATAAATGCCATAAAGATATTATTTTCATAAAAATGTTAAATGTAACTTAAAATGACCTAATTTGATGTTTCATAAATTTCCCGAGCCTTCCGGATTGTTATAACGTCTTTAAAGTTCAAACCGCGAGCCGAAAACGCGTAAAACATAAAATGTGCACACTTCGCGTAGAAATGGAAAATTACATTATTCCATATGAAAACAAGTATGTAGGGATACATAAATCATATTAATGGGTAGTCTAAGCATAGCCTGACTCAAATTACAAATTTCAGTGTACGTGTCACGACGTACGTGGGCAACTTTTTCGGCAAAAGCCAATTTACTTAAAATAGCATAATAAGCAAATAAAATTAGTAAAATAATGACTTGGAAATTTCTCGGTTGTTACATGTGCGTATGCTCTAATTTATACCCACGGTATGTCGTTGTGGTTTTAGCAGTATTCAAGTTTTAAATTTATATTTAGCCGACTTATCAATAACACACACACTTTAACGAGCAGTGTACCCGGTCAGTATGAATATAATGGTAAGTAGAGTGTCGATCACTAAGAGTGGAACGTATTATCTAGTTATTCTAATCAGTATTTTAATATCTTAAGTTAGCTATACAACCTAATCTAACGCAAGGGGGTTCAGCCTGAGAGACTGGCACGGTTTGATTATGATTAAATATAAACTAAACTAATAAGCGCGAATCAGCGATTAGCACACACGTACACAGATAAATACTTGAGACAATAAGAAGACCTGTCCAGATAGTTAAGTAGCTTGTCACTTGTTTTATTGCTAGTTTTATATGAAGTGTATAGTTCGATGCAACGCACCGAGATTAATCCTTTCTCGTTGGCTCTAATCTTATCGGCGAGTAAACCCTTAATGATTACTTATGACTATCCTATTTATCTTTCTTCCTACTTTTCTACAGACGATAGAATGCATAGGCGATCTAATAAATAGGCGAGGAAGGGGCATGGCGACCCAAGCAATGCTCAGCTAGATACAGAGGTTATCAATGCACTAATAAAAGTCACCAACGACAATAACATATAAACTTTAATTAATGGGAAAGAAATTTTAAGGGGAGTTGAAGTGCATGATTAAATCAATGACACAAGCCCATCAATCCTGACAAATTAAAGTGTACTAATACAATAAAACAAAACTACTTAATGAATTGAATACATGCAGGACCTTCTTACAGCTCTTGTATCTTCGTTCAAGGTGTGTCTTGTGCTGCTACTTCGTCTGAATTCGGCTTGGGGTTTCTGACCTTCGTATATCGTACGTACCAAAAGTCTTGAAATTCGTCTGACTTTGGGGTATTTATAGTTTCTGTCTGAGGGCTAGATGCGGCGCATAGGATAAGTAGATGCGGCGTATTGACTTAACTTCGCGTGGGGTCCAAGATTAATATATTCAGGAATATTCGTACACCGCCAGAAGATGCGGCGTAACTCCATTTCAAGATGCGGCGCATGTCCTTGCTGTCTTGGATCGTAACTTGTGAAATCTTGATAGTGATGCGCCGTATATAATAAGTAGGATGCGGCGTATCTAGGGCAGAATAATCTTGATCTTGTACATTTCAGTAGACTCTTAACTTCTTGCATGTTTTGCTCCATAATTAGTCCAAAATCGCCAAGTTTCGCCTAATACTTGTTTTTACCTGAGAATTACAAAAGTAAACATTAACGTATCAATTCTCACAGATAATATAATAAAACAAGTCAAATAAATAGGATAAATGATGGTAATAAAATGTAATTATTTGAGTTCATCACTAAGTCTGGTTTAGGATACAAATATGTTGTTCCACCATACAGAGGTGTTCCTTCACCTCCAGGTATTGACCTAGCACACACAGGATTTGCTGAGTTTTATGAACCAATAATGGAATATGGTTCTAAGTCTACTGAGAGTCCTAAGGTAGAGAAAGTAGGTGAGAGTTTATCTAAAACTTCACTTTCTGAAGACAAGGTGTCCTCTGATAGGAAAGCAGATGCTATAGTTGTTGAGGAATGTACAACTGATAGTGATGATGAACAGGTTATGTTTAAACCTGAAGTAGTTAAGAAAGCAGGAACAAGGGTTCCTAAAGTGATCAAAAAGGATACTGTTAAGCCTAGAACAAACATTAAACATGTTAGGCAACCAGTTAAATATTGTAAACAATATAGATCCACTAGCAAGCCCAGAGGTAACCAAAGAAATTGGAATGGCCTCAAGTCTAACCAATTAGGTGATGATTTTTTTCTTTTATAATAAAGCTTGTTACACATGTGGTAGTTTTGATCATCTTGCAGCTTTCTGTATCAAATGGGTATCTAGGTATGAAAACAATAGGGTGAATTTCAAAAGGCAAACTTCTCAAACTCTTTTTCACTTTAGTTCTAATATTAATAGAATAAAACCCAGAACAGTTTCAAAAGCAGTTCTACTGCTAGTCAAGCAGTTCCTACTGCTAGACCGTTCATGACTGTTAACCCAATACCAACAGTTAAAAATGCAAAATTAACTTCAAAACATGCATCAACAACTGTTAAAAGGCCCATTCAATCAAAAGCAGTGGTCCAAAAACAAGTTTGGAAAATTAAGGGTACAACTGCAAAGCCAGCAGTTAATACTGCTAGGCAAGTAGTTAATACTGCTGCTTGGGAAAACAGGGTAAATGTTGTTAAGGCCTCAGCATGTTGCGTTTAGAATCCAACTAAACCCAATGGTGCATCAACCATTCTTAAGAGATTAAATTACATTGATGCATGAGGCAGATCCAAGTTAGTAATGGCTTGGGTCCCCAAAGGAAACTAATACTCCTTATTTCTGTGCAGGAACATTCAATTGATAAACAAAAGGATCAAGGATATTCAGATAGTGGATGTTCAAAGCACATGACAGGCAACAAGTCTTATCTCTCAGATTTTTAATCAATAGATGGAGGCTATGTTACCTTTGGAGGAGGTATTAGTGGCAAAATTTCCGGTAAAGGTACAATTAAAACGGGAAATTTTGATTTTGAAGATGTGTTCTATGTGCAAGAACTTAAGTATAATCTTTTTAGTGTCTCACAAATGTGTAATAAAAAGAACCAAGTTCTTTTCTGTGACACTGAATGTCTTGTGCTTTCTCCTGATTTTAAGATGCCTGATGAAAGTCAAGTACTTCTTAAAATTCCTAGAAAGGGCAATATGTACAATGTTGATATGAAGAACATTGTTCCTAAAAAGGCTTTAACTTGTCTTGTAGCAAAGGCCACATTGGATGAATCAATGAAATGGCATAGAAGGTTTGGTCACATTAACTTAAAAACATAAATCAGATTGTTAAGAATGGTTTGGTAAGAGGTTTACCTCAAAAACGATTTGAAAATGACCAAACATGCATTGCTTGTCTTAAAGGAAAACAACACAAAGCCACTTGTAAGCCCAACATTTTTAACTCTATAGATCAATCATTGTTTATGCTTCATATGGATTTATTTGGACCTACTTCTGTTAGGAGCCTGATGCATAAAAGATATTGTCTAGTTATTACTGATGACTATAGTAGATTTACATGGGTTTTCTTTTTAGCTACTAAGGATGAGACTTCTAGCATCCTTAAGACTTTCATTACAGAGATAGAAAACCTAGTAAGCAATAGAGTAAAAGTCATTAGATGTGATAATGGGACAAAGTTCAAAAATAGAGTTATGGATGATTTCTGCGAGGAAAAAGGTATTAGGAGAGAGTTTAGTGTAGCTAGAACTCCTCAGCAAAATGGAGTTGCTGAAAGGAGAAATTGAACACTCATAGAAGCTGCTAGAACCATGTTAGCCGACTCTAAGTTGCCTATCACTTTTTGGGCAGAAGCAGTCAACACTGCTTGCTATGTTCAAAATAGGGTTTTGGTTGTCAAATCTCACAATAAGACATCATATGAACTTTTTAGAGGTAGAACTCCTGCAATAGGATTTCTTAGACCTTTTGGATGTCATGTGACAATTCTAAATACCTTAGACCATCTTGGAAAATTTGATGGAAAAGTAGATGAAGGATTCTTAGCTGGATATTCTCTCAATAGCAAAGCTTTTAGAGTATACAACTCATGAACTAGAAGAGTAGAGGAAAACCTACATGTGGAATTTTTAGAGAATAAATCCAATGTAGTAGGTGAAGGTCCCAATTGGCTATTTGATCTTGAGTTACTAACCAATTCAATGAATTATGTGCCTGTTGTTGTGGAAACTAATGAATTTTCAGATTCAAAGTCTGTTGACACAACAAATGAGGCAAGGTTAAACAAGGAGACAGATCAAGATCATGTATGGATGCCAATATGAACAAGTACAAGTGTGGTTTCAACTTCAACCAATGATGAATCTTCTTCTAGTAAATCAAAAGAAGGTGTTGATGATGAAAGCAAGGAAGATGGAACTGAGAAACAAGACAGTCAAGTTAGCAGTACAAAAGAAGTTTCTACTGCTGAGACAGAGCATTCTACTGCTAGGCTTAATTTTTCTCTTGCTAGGCCAAATGATTCTACTGCTGGCCCTTCAGACTCAAATGAAGCAGATTTCTCAGATAAAGAGGTGGATTTGAGCAATATCTCACCTAACTATCAAGTTCCTTCAACCCCACACACCAGGATTCACAAAGTCCACTCCCTAGAAAATGTGATTGGAGATGTACAATCAGGTGTGAAGACAAGACAACAACTGATGTCTTTAGACCAACAAGGGCTTCTTGATGCCCTTTATGCTTCAAAGCAGCATGAGTTTTCAAACTCTTGCTTGTTTGTATGTTTTCTCTCTCAGGAAGAACCAAAGAACATTCTTAAAGCCCTAGATGATTCAAGCTAGGTGGAAGCTATGCAAGAGGAGCTTCTTCAGTTTAAGATTCAGAAGGTTTGGGTGCTAGTTGATTTACCTAAGGATGAAAATGTAATTGGCACTACATGGGTTTTCAAGAATAAAAGGGATGAAAGGGGCATAGTGATTAGGAATAATGCTTGATTAGTAGCCCAAGGGTACATACAACAAGAAGGGATAGACTATGAAGAGGTTTTTGCACCAGTAGCAAGGATTGAAGCAATTAGGTTATTTATAGCTTATGCTTCTTTTATGGGCTTCACAGTATATCAAATGGATGTCAAGAGTGCATTTTTATATGGAACTATTGGTGAGGTGGTATATGTTTCACAACCTCCTGGTTTCATTGATCCAGAACATCCAGACAAAGTGTACAGAGTAGTTAAAGCTCTATATGGCCTTCATCAGGCACCAAGAGCTTGGTATGAAACACTAGCTTCCCACTTAATAGAGAATGGATTTCAAAGAGGGAAGATTGATCAGACACTATTCATCAAACAGCACAAGAAAGATCTTCTGTTAGTGCAGGTGTATGATATTGGTTATCTTTGGTCAAAGTAATCACAAGTCAAACTTCTCACGAAGAAAAGTCAACTTGAAACCATTACCGCAAAAACAACCAATTGTAATAACCGGATAAGCGTGTACCCGGGTCGTTCTCCCAGCGAGGCATGAAATTGAGGATATCATTTTCGGTTTGGTATTAAAATGCTTAAAAAGACGAAGGTTGATTGGTTACTATTATCTATTAAAATGAAAATGACGTAAAATGGAAACTACGAACGAGTAAAAACGTCAAATCTATTAAAAACTAACCCTACAGATATCAAAATAATTTTCCTCTGTCTTAAATATAAAAACAAAATTTTGGAAAAAAGAAAAATATTTTTTTTGACTTTTATTTAATTTAAAATGAATTAAAAACTATTTTAAAGAAATTAAAAGATTAAAAATTTTAAAATGTTTAAGAAAAATCTGGAAAATTTTGAGTAAATGCTTTGAGGTAAAAAAAACTAGGAAAAATAACAGAAATGAAACAGCTTAAGGGAATAAGCTGTTCAAAAGCTAAACAGCTTATTATAGTTTAAAAGAGAACAAGGTTGATACAAATGGTTGCAAAGGTTTAATAACAAAAGAGCTTAGAGCAGATGGTTTGTCTGTGGGTTTGTGGGCTGACAGACCTGGGTTCGAATCCCAAGTATGTCAGTTTTTGCAATATATATTTTTTTTCTTGAACTTTTCTTTTTGCATTTAGTTAATAAGATAAAAATAAGAAAGTTTTATAAGAACAATCTATTTGAAAATTTAAAATAAGATGGAAAAAGCTAGTAAATGAAAACAGTTCTAAAACGACTCAATAGACCAAAGATAAAACAGATGAAAATATATGAAGACAATAAGCTATAAGCTAATTACTGAAAAGGCTATTAAAGACTTAAAAGCTATCTATAAAAACTATTCTATCCCCAAAATAAACAGACACAATAAGCAAATAAGTAAGTATAAACAAATAACCAATGAAACCATCTCATGATTCTCAATCTGAAAACTAAAATGGAAACCAAACATACGACTACAAGAGCTAGATAAGCTCAGGCTATTAGAAAACTTGTAAGATAGTAGCAATATTAAACTATAAGGTTCAACAACCAAATCCTACAAAACCCTCTAAATAATCTCAAAACAGCATACCAACAATTTCTCTAACTTAAATTAGGCTAAACTAACTCAACTAAAAGGGTAAATGAACAGAAATCCAAAGTTTTGACCCCGCAAAAGTCATGCCAAACACTACTTATAAGCTAACTGCATTGAGATTAAAGCTACCAGTAACCAAAGACAAGCTAGACATAAGCTAGACATAAGCTAAAAATAACAACTAAAAGCAATATTAACCTCAGATAAGCGAATAAAAGAAGGAACTCAACACAAATAAGCAGTCAAAGCAGTAAATAAAAGTTGGAACTAAGCAATTAAAAACTAAAACAGAAATACCATTAATATTAAAACCAAATTTAAATTACATTACTGAAAAGAAAAAAAATACAAATACCTTAAGAGAAAAAGCTAAATAAAACCTACTCATTACAATGACTATCTGAATCTATTTATACTAAAAAAAAAATTGAAAACCCTACATCTCTCGGTGTGCTTTTTTTGTGTGTGTGTTCCCCTACTGCTCCTTGTCTTTAATCCATAGCCCTTGGATGTTTCCTTGCTCCCCACAACATTTAATTTGAGCCGTTGGATGCTTTGGTTGGTCTCGGATCGCTGAGGTGGAGTGGGGGGGACCAAGACAACCCCATGTGAATGTTTGGCTAGTTGTGGTGAGGTGGTGAGAATGATGGTGACTGGTGTTTAGTAGAGGGATTAGAGAGGGAAAGTGGGATTAAGATGTAAGAGACGATGAATAGGTCTGTTAGTTTTAGTTTTAGGGATTTTGACCGAAGTTGGGGATTTTGACCGAAGTTGTATTATTAGTAGAAGGTGGGTCGGGTTATGTTATAGGTTGGGTTATAATATTAAGTGGGCTGGGTTTAAGGATGTTGTGGATGGGCTGGTGGATTATAGGTAGTGGGGATCCGGTTGTAGGTTTTTTTTAGTTAGGATAAATTTGGTTTCATCACAAGGACTAATTGTGTAATTAATGAAACCTCAAGGACCATTTCTGCCCAGTCTTCAAATTTCTTCAAGGGTCCATTTTTGCCAACAAGTAATAATCCAAGGGCCATTTTGGAATTTTTGAGCTCGAATAAAAATCCATATGAAAATCGTCTTTCCCGGCTTCAGTTTTCGACTCTTTTCCAAATCAAGCTCGGTTTTGTCCGTATTTGCCCCGTTTTCAATCCTTTTGTACCTGAAACACATAAAACACAATCCAAGGATATTTGTAACATTATATGGTCCATTTGGGTGTTTTTGGTCATTTTTGTGGGGTTTTTCGGGTATAAAATGATGAGTAAAAGGCCACTCATCAATCCCCCACACTAAACAATTGCTAGTCCCTAGCAATCCGATCATATGAAGTAATGAAAGGATTAAAATTACCAAGACTATCCCGTTTTGACTTTATTATAAAATGCAAGTAATTTAAACGAGATAAAACGTAAATAATCATGCTTGATTTTCAAAAAATGGCATCATGGAACGGGAATCACACAAAATGGGTGACTCCGGGGAATTGTAGTCGTCATCCTCTTTTTATACTTCCCAACTAAGTCTAAAAACCCTTGTGCAAACGTTTTCGTAAAATGCTAACACTACTTATATTAGCAACCTATGTAAGCCGAGGCTTAACTTTTCACTCCCACAATTATTCATAAGTTAGGTGTGTGTGCTTGTTTTCAAAGTTTTGACCGTAAAAATCGACATTTATTAGGGTTAAAAACCGACAATGATTTAGAAATTAGAGATTCAAAGGTGAGATCACTCCATGTAGCGACTTTCTTCTCAGCTTGTCCTTAGTAAACTTAGGAGGCTAGGTTTTTACACCCTCGAGAATAGTATCGGAGCTCACGGGATCTTTGAAGTCAACAATTTCTAAATCACCGTCCAACTTTTAGACAATTTTGACGAACACTAGTTCAACTTTCGATTTAAATTTAAGAAGAAGCAAGTTTCTCACATTTATTCATAAACAAACATAAACATTTTTTTCATTTTTCATCACTTTTTCACAATTTTTTTTTTTTTTTACTAACTTTTTACTTGCGTACTCTAAACGACGGAGCTTCACGGTTTAGTTCCAAGACCTTACACCTTCCGGAATAAAGGATCCAAGGGCTGTTACAACAGAGTGTTCCAAGACTCTAGACATTCCTGAAATGAGGATCCAAGGTGGTTAGACCAAGACCTCACACATTCCTGAACTAGAGGTCCAAGGGCCGGTGCAAGAGGGTAGCCAAGACCTAAACGCCTTCCAGAAATAAGGATCCAAGGCCCGATCTCGAAACCGTAGCTTAGAGCACTTATTTATTCATACTCAAAACTTTAATCTTTGCAACTTTCAAGCAATTGCACACTTTCATTTTGCATTCTTATTACGTTTGTAAGAAAGTATGCTTGTTCAGAAATTTAAATAAAACTTTGAACTAGTACTCTAAATCAAGATTGTATAAAAATTTATTTGCTTAACAAAAATGGTTTTTGCGTTCAAAAGTTTGAAAATAGCACTAATTTTAGTCAGATTAGGATCTTCTGGGAGGAAAAGCCATAGATTACTTATATACGCTCTAAAGAGAACCAACTACTCCACGCTTAGCATTTTCATTTGCACAATTCGTAAAAACTTAGCCTAAAAGTTAAGGTTAGCAGCTAGATCAACACTTTAGCAGAGTCGGGATTCCCCTTGTTCTAGCCTAATCAAGTCTAAACTTCCACTAATACCGAAGTATTAATGCATAGCAAATTATTTTTATATGTGCAAAGCACTTCTTTTTGACGAAAAATACGATAAAAATTTTAAAATTTTTGGTCAAAACGGGGGTGCTAGGGGACTAGTAGGTACAAAATGTGAAATATTTTAAAATTTGGACAAATGAGAATTCCCCCCACACTTAGAATTGAATATTGCCCTCAATATTCAAAGTGCCAGCCTAAGCCGACACTATAGAACGTAAAAGGGTAAGACTACTACCTAAGTGTGGAAACGAAATCTTTTTCACAAAAGGATTAATAAGATATCCCTGGATAAACATAAACATAAAGATAGGATATTGGGCGGCTGGATTGAAAACAGGCGCGTCAATCATCACAATCTACGGGAATCCTGAAAACAAAGGTAAATACACAACCACAAAGCAACAAGTAGAGGAACTCCCCCACACTTAGTGTTTAGAAATAAGAAAGAAGATAGAATGATAAGCATGGGTTGCCACCCACGAAGCGCTTGTTTTTGCTAACCGAGTCACGAGCTTGACTCGACCCGAATTCATTTATTCTTGGGGGAGCATGTGGACGAGAAAATCTCCATTGGACTTTCATTCAATATGTTTGAAGAAACATTGAAGTGCTTGAAAGTTCCACTCCGACGAGATACACCCGGCTTAAAAGAATGAGAGATGCCGGGGTCAAAAATTTTGTCCTCACTCCCGAACGAGTGACTAAAAGGACAATCTACCTTATAGGAGAAGAAAGGTAGAAAAACTCGAACGACATATGTGAAGTCAATATAAGGGCGATCCCTAAAAGGCAATGTCACATATGTCGGAGAAAGAATATCTTTTTGATTCCCGGGATTAACAATTGAGGTCGTATTATCAAAAATAGTAGAGTCTTTGACCTCATCGTTCACTAACACTTTATCAAAGAGAGGATTTATATTGTTTGAAAAGTACTCGTCATCAAATTCAAATAGAGAGTTCGAATAGACTTTGAGACTTTCATTTGGAATGTCCTCATCAGAAAGTGATTCGTCATCACTAGAGGAAAAATCATCTTTGAAATGGAAAAGTGGGTTAGAAAACGTCCCGGAAAAATCATCAGTAGTGTCAAGAGGATGATCACTACAAATAGACAAATCACATTCATCGTCAGATATATCCTTAGACTCACTTAGGATTGGGATAAGGTTCTCAGCACTAGACTTTATGAATTTGTCCAATTCCTTTTCAGGAATAGTGCTAAGATGCTCGTCCCCCATAATGAGAGAGTCCTCGGAGTCCATAGACGGAAGGATGGATGTGTTTGCAATAGACTGAGGGAGTTGAGAAATAATATCACTCAAAGGAATAGTACTCTCCTCGTCGTCGTCATCTTCGTCATCGAGCATGCAAGCCTTATTAAACAAGAAACGGTTATGTGCTGCACGTTCAATGGCGAGTAAATCTTCCATAGATTCACCATGACGATCCTCTTGGGTCTGTTTAGCAGCCCAAGCATTAAATGCATTCCTCACATCATGAAGTTTTTGGAATACATCTTTGAAAGCAGAATCCAGAAGATTATTCCTAGCATCATAAATGTCTTGGAATAATTCTTGAGGAGATGGTTGAGGCTGAGTTTGAATCATTTGATACTTTGGAGGTTGGTCATGATAAGAATAGTCATAATTGTTACAAGGGCCATGCTCATAGACAAGCGGGTTCCTTGTTTGACAATCGGAGCTATAATGAGGACCTCCACAGTACTCACAACAATAATATTGTTGTGATTGATTCAGTGGCGTATGTGGATATTGATCATACCCGAAGTTTTGATAACATGGAACCTGCTCATAGACAAACGTGTTCCCTGTTTGACAATCAAAATCCAGGTGAGGACTACCTCCACAATATTCACAAGAATATGTCTCCATCTGGTGTTGTGGGGGCTGGTTGAAAAAGTCGGTTGTTTCATGGTAAGAATAAGGATTTTGGTCATAGACAAACCCGTTTCCCGATTCCACCATGCTACAACCGGGACAATTCCCACCATTATGAGGACCTCCACAACACTCACAAAGATCATTTGGCATATTTTGGAATGATGTATCATTGAAGTTTTGATAACATGGTTCTTGCCAAAATGAATCTTGATGAGGGTTGAAATCGTTTTGAAAATCTGGATTTGTATTTTCGATTTCAGAATTCCAACACACGCAAAGTCCATGGGTAAACCCACATCCTTTGCAAAAGCATCGTTCACAGTGTGAATCATCCCCCAACGGATCTCCACATACAACGCAATTATGCTGAGTGAGTGAGGATGGTTGGGGTTGTGGAGGGTGTTCGGAAAAACTTTGAGAATTATCGATGGAATTAAGCTCTTTGAGGGCTACTTCACACCAATAACAAGATCCTCTTGGGTTGTGATTTCCACACCGCTCACACTTACACTTTGAACAATGAAGACTGTCAATCAACGGGCTTTTACAATCAAAGCAAGTATAGCCCAGTGACGACATGAGAATTAAACATTAATGAGGGTTAAGAAGATAGAATTAAACGGATAAGAGGATGAGAAAAATATTTTTGGGTTTTTGGTTTTTCAAATTTTTTTTTTTTTTTTTTTTTTTTTTTTTTTTTTTTTTGGATAAAAAATATTCACAAGAGAAAAACGAAACTTCACGAGGAAGGATCTTCAAGTCACTAATCGTCAAACCGTAATGATATTGTCGCAACACACCTCCCCGGCAGCGGCGCCATTTTGATATTGGTTATCTTTGGTCAAAGTAATCACAAGTCAAACTTCTCAAGAAGAAAAGTTAACTTGAAACCATTAACGCAAAAACAACCAATTGTAATAAACGGATAAGCGTGTACCCAGGTCGTTCTCCCAGCGAGGCGTGAAATTGAGGATATCATTTTCGGTTTGGTATTAAAATGCTTGAAAAGACGAAGGTTGATTGGTTACTATTATCTATTAAAATGAAAATGACGTAAAATGGAAACTACGAACGAGTAAAAACGTCAAATCTATTAAAAACTAACCCTACGGATATCAAAATAATTTTCCTAAGTCTTAAATATAAAAAGAAAATTTTGGAAAAAAGAAAAATATTTTTTTTTGACTTTTATTTAATTTAAGATGAATTAAAAACTATTTTAAAGAAATTAAAAGATTAAAAATATTAAAATGTTTAAGAAAAATCTGGAAATTTTTGAGTAAATGCTTTGAGGTAAAAAGAAACTAGGAAAAATAACAGAAATGAAATAGCTTAAGGGAATAAGCTGTTCAAAAGCTAAACAGCTTATTATAGTTTAAAAGAGAACAAGGTTGAATACAAATGGTTGCAAAGGTTTAATAACAAAAGAGCTTAGAGCAGATGGTTTGTCTGTGGGTTTGTGGGCTGACAGACCTGGGTTCGAATCCCAGGTATGTCAGTTTTTGCAATATATTTTTTTTTCTTGAACTTTTCTTTTTGCATTTAGTTAATAAGATAAAAATAAGAAAGTTTTATAAGAACAATCTATTTGAAAACTTAAAATAAGATGGAAAAAGCTAGTAAATGAAAACAGTTCTAAAACGACTCAATAGACCAAAGATAAAACTGATGAAAATATATGAAGACAATAAGCTATAAGCTAATTACTGAAAAGGCTATTAAAGACTTAAAAGCTATCTATAAAAACTATTCTATCCCCAAAATAAACAGACACAATAAGCAAATAAGTAAGTATAAACAAATAACCAATGAAACCATCTCATGATTCTCAATCTGAAAACTAAAATGGAACCCAAACATACGACTACAAGAGCTAGATAAGCTCAGGCTATTAGAAAACTTGTAAGACAGTAGCAATATTAAACTATAAGGTTCAACAACCAAATCCTACAAAACCCTCTAAATAATCTCAAAACAGCATACCAACAATTTCTCTAACTTAAATTAGGCTAAACTAACTCAACTAAAAGGGTAAATGAATAGAAATCCAAAGTTTTGACCCCGCAAAAGTCAGTGCCAAACACTACTTATAAGCTAACTGCATTGAGATTAAAGCTACCAGTAACCAAAGACAAGCTAGACATAAGCTAGACATAAGCTGAAAATAACAACTAAAAGCAATATTAACCTCAGATAAGCGAATAAAAGAAGGAACTCAACACAAATAAGCAGTCAAAGCAGTAAATAAAAGTTGGAACTAAGCAATTAAAAACTAAAACAGAAATACCATTAATATTAAAACCAAATTTAAATTACATTACTGAAAAGAAAAAAAATACAAATACCTTAAGAAAAAAAGCTAAATAAAACCTACTCATTACAATGACTATCTGAATCTATTTATACTAAAAAAAAATTGAAAACCCTACATCTCTCGGTGTGCTTTTTTTGTGTGTGTGTTCCCCTACTGCTCCTTGTCTTTAATCCATAGCCCTTGGATGTTTCCTTGCTCCCCAACAACATTTAATTTGAGCCGTTGGATGCTTTGGTTGGTCTCGGATCGCTGAGGTGGAGTGGGGGGACCAAGACAACCCCATGTGAATGTTTGGCTAGTTGTGGTGAGGTGGTGAGAATGATGGTGACTGGTGTTTAGTAGAGGGATTAGAGAGGGAAAGTGGGATTAAGATGTAAGAGACGATGAATAGGTCTGTTAGTTTTAGTTTTAGGGATTTTGACCGAAGTTGGGGATTTTGACCGAAGTTGTATTATTAGTAGAAGGTGGGTCGGGTTATGTTATAGGTTGGGTTATAATATTAAGTGGGCTGGGTTTAAGGATGTTGTGGATGCGCTGGTGGATTATAGGTAGTGGGGATCCGGTTGTAGGGTTTTTTTAGTTAGGATAAATTTGGTTTCATCACAAGGACTAATTGTGTAATTCATGAAACCTCAAGGACCATTTCTGCCCAATCTTCAAATTTCTTCTAGGGTCCATTTTTGCCAACAAGTAATAATCCAAGGGCTATTTTGGAATTTTTGAGCTCGAATAAAAATCCATATGAAAATCGTCTTTCCCGGCTTCAGTTTTCGACTCTTTTCCAAATCAAGCTCGGTTTTGTCCGTATTTGCCCCGTTTTCAATCCTTATGTACCTGAAACACATAAAACACAATCCAAGGATATTTGTAACATTATATGGTCCATTTGGGTGTTTTTGGTCATTTTTGTGGGGTTTTTCGAATATAAAATGATGAGTAAAACGCCAGTGTATGTGGATGACATTATCTTTGGGTCTACAAGGAAAGAGATGTGTTTGGAGTTTGAGAAGCTTATGCATGATAAGTTTTAGATGAGTTCCATGGGGGAACTTACATTCTTTTTGGGTCTGCAAGTTAGGCAATCTTGTGAAGGCATATTTATTAGTCAAGATAAATATGTTGCTGAAATTCTTAGGAAGTTCAACTTTGCTGATTCAAAAGTAGCAAGCACACCAATGGACTCTGAGAAGCCACTTCTTAAAGATTTAGATGGAGACAATGTAGATGTACACACTTACAGATCTATGATAGGTTCTTTGATGTATCTCAGATCATCAAGACCTGACATCATGTTCTCTGTTTGTGCTTGTGCAAGATTTCAAGTAACTCCAAAGGTTTCTCATTTAACAGCAGTCAAGAGGATTTTTAGATATCTCAAGGGTCAACCTAGGTTGGGTCTATGGTATTCAAGGGAGTCACCTTTTCACTTGTTAGCATTCTCAGATAGAGATTATGCTGGTGCTAGCTTGGACAGAAAGTCAACAACTGGAGGATGTCAATTCCTTGGGTGTAGACTTATCTCATGGCAGTGTAAGAAGCAAACAATTGTGGCTACTTCAACAACTGAAGCTGAATATGTAGCTGCTGCAAGTTGTTGTGGTCAAGTTCTATGGCTCCAAAACCAACTTCTTGACTATTGTTACAATTTCTTAAACACCGTCATTCATATTGATAATAGTAGTACAATTTGCATTATTAAAAATCCAGTACAACATTCTAAAACAAAACACATTGAAATTAGACATCATTTTATTAGAGACTGTAATGAGAAGAAGTTAATTCAAGTTCTTAAAATTGATTCTGATCATAACTTTTCAGATCTTCTCACTAAAGCTTTTGATGTTGGAAGGTTTCAATACTTGGTAGCAAGTATTGGCATGCTTAATCCTTAAAATTTTTAGTCTGTGTGGTTTTTGTATATACCTTACGTTTGTACTGATAACTATGTAAATTGGTACTGTTAATTGAACAGTTTGTACTGTTAGTACAAATTTTTTTTGTTAAGTTCATATTTGTTAGTCATATATATGATACTGCTATAAGACATATGCTTTGCATTTTGTTTCTTGGTTTTGGACTAACATATTCAGGTATGAACATTGAACAAAAGGAAGTTTCAAGTGAAATGGAAGCAGCAGAATGATGATATCAGTTGCTGACATAACAGGTTTATGATGGACTGAGTTTGGGAATTCTTAACAAAGATTAACACCTAAGTTAATTACTTCTTTAAAACTACTTTCTTGAAACCTATTTATCATATTTCACATTGATTTGATGATTCAGTTGGTCAGATAGTAACTGACTCAACTCAATTTCTATCATTTTATACTTTTAAGTATAATGAGCAAGTCTAAGGACATCTGATAGAAAGAACAGCTAGTAAAAGTGAATCTAACACTTGTGTTAGAGGCAACAATTGCTATGAGCTGGAAACCCTGTCAAGAAAGCCTTTTGAATAGGTTTATCTTTACACATGCAGTTATTTATAACTGAAAAACATTGGTTCTCACACAACCAGGGGTTGCTTTAAACCGAATTCTTGATTGAGTGTCTGTTACACACTTAATCCCTTCAAAATGGTTGAAAGCAGTATGATTTTTCTATAATAAAATCATGAACATACTGCTAAGTCAAAAGTTTCTTAAAAAGGATTTTCAAAGGGACTCAGTCAAACCATCCATTGATGGATAATGAGTCAATGCCCCATGAATCACCTCTCATAGGAGTTAACACACCTAGAAGTGATGAGGGCAGCATATAAACTCTTAAGGAATTGATGGCTACATGTACAACATTTTCTAAAAACATGTTCTAAGGGGAGGAAATGATGTTCTAACTGATAGATCAGATGATGCTGAGATGATGGTGAGAGATCTTCCAAACATGGGAGGATAAAATGTTATTTGCATCTCAGGGGAGGAAATATCTCAGGAGAGGAAATAAAGCCCAAGGAAGATTAACCAAATGTAAGGAAGGAAAAGACAAGAGCATACAAGATGATGACATGGAGGTTGAAAATGACAAGAACAGAGCTGATTCTGGAGTATTATATATATTCAGAAGGGATGAAGCATTCCAAAGGAGAAAGTTCTATCTAGGTCAATTTCAGTTCACTACGTTTATTCATCACTTGCAAAGGCATGCTGATAGATGATTTCACTTGTTGAAACAAGCATCCAAGATACACAGCATCATTGTCTCTTATAATTCCTCCATCCAAGGAAATTGCACCATCTTTTAGGTATTGAATGAAGCCTGAAGATTGGTTTTTGATATTGTTAAAGTCAAAGTAAATGGCAGATGAGCTACTGAGAAAGATATTCAATCTCACAGAACAGAAGAAATTTAAAATCAAAAATCTTACTTTGAAGTGTTTAAAGATCCTCACAATCATGATTTAATTCAAAAGAAACATGTTGATTAGGGAATCCACATGTTTAGGGGAGGATTGTTGGGAATTAAATGTTCTGAAGATTAAGTATTAAGAATTACAAGCGCTGAAGGTTAGTACTACTGAGAAGAATACTCTAACAGTTCCAACTGCTAGAATATATCTAAGGACTGTTCAAGTTATAACTAACAGTACTAACTAAAGATAGTACTGGTAGTACAAAGAAGATACTGCTGGTCGATACTGTTGGTCGATACTGCTGAGTGGATAAGTGTCACGTATACTACTGCTGGTTGGATAAGTATTGAAAAGATATTTGTGTACTAAAGTCAAGTATATACGGTAGATAATATCTTTGGACAAAGTGTTCAGTAACAAGTTGTGTACATAGATACATGTTGTATCTATGTTACTGACACACATAAGATAAGCTAGCATGTGTTCGACAAGACTTAACAATATTGTAAAGATCTTTCTTGGACTATAAAAGAAAGTTCTTAGACTAGATATTTGTGTGACTAATTAATTGCTTAATTCATATGCTTAAAACAACTAGCTAGAACAATATCTCAAGTCATATAAACATTAAGATTCAAGGTTTTGTAACCCTAGTGATAGTGAAGATCACTCGTATTATCTTGAATAATATTAAATCATTTGGTGTTAACATCGTGTGTTTATTGTTCATTACACAAGCATTACTTTCCATTTCCATAAACCAAATAACCTTCTAAGTGTGGTTAAGTAGATTCCGCATACTTAATCATATTAACTCAATATATCATATACACAAATCAACAAAGGTCTAACAACCTTATAGTGTATCGATCACCCTCTCATAGTTCACCTTCTTCTTCAACACCATGACTTGCTCATCCAAGTCTTCATCCACCTCCATCAAGAAAAGACAAACCGCTAGGATTAGAGTAGGAAAACCAAAGATAATCAATCTTGAAAGCTCCTCAAGTGATAACTTCTCAAATCCATCACAAAAATCACCAAGTCCACCCAAGGATTCATCCAAGAGTACTTCATCAAGAACCACCTCAAACCAACACTTGTACTCACCCAGGGAAACTCCATCCTTGAACTCTCCCACACCACTCAACTTTGGAGCACTCAAGACACCTTCCACCAAAAATTTGCCAACCTTTGAGCCTACCAAAGACATCACTCAACCTCCAAATCCATTTCTTGATGACAAGGAAAATGTCCCACCAAGACCTTCACATCCACCACCACAACAATCACCATCACTTGTCATCGGTAGAAATCTCTGATGTGTCTCGAAAGCTTTAAATTTATATAACTAGTTCTACCGATTTCTCTTAATTCAAAACATGCGGGTAAAAGTATAACCCTCGTTAATAGTAAAGAGTTTTGGTAAGACTAGGTCGTTCCACAGGGACTGAGATTATTCTATATATCGATTAACTACTTAAGATGATTTAGAAAGAATTTGAACAATTATGCAAAAATTAAATGAGATTCAAATATGAGACAAATATGATTACTTGGATATTTACTATAACACAATGAATGATTAATGATAATGATCTCAATGATGGAGTAGGTTCAACCAATGATTAGTTGTTTTCATCAAAATAACATTTTCATGGATTAACAAGTTTGATTCAAGACTTATGTCTGTAGTACTTGAACGTGTGGGTAACAAGATCAAGAACTAATTGCAATGCAGGAAACTTTGTTGTTTATAACTTAACAAGAGAATATTTCTCCAACCATTTGATCAAGATACATAAACATATTTCGAAAATTATATAATACCAATTGGTTCTTTTGACCTTCTCCAACTGACAATTATAATCAAAAGTGATAAACAATGGATAAAGAGTTTAGAACACAACAAGGTTTCAACATAAACAAGAAATCAAATGCGATCATATCACAACTAATCACTTTATTATATTAACATATCCAAGCAACCATAAGGAGTTTAGCCTAACATGGCTTTAGTAATCATGCTTACGGTGATTGATTTGTTTGCAATGAGAGAAATACTTCCTGAATTAGTTACAATTATTAAGCTACCGTCACTAGTGATCACTATAACAATACCAAGGTAGTACTTCAATGTATTTAGAACTTTGGCTTCACTTGAGCACTCCAATCGATGTAATTCGAATGGTGAAGAGTTAGCAGAGCTTTTGTAATAGTTGGGATAAGAGGTATGTTGATTGAGACCGATTGAGGCTCTGTTTATAGGCTAACTGTGACTGATCATATTCTGAAGTACGTCGCACTTGCATGAAGATCGGCGGGCTTCACTTACGATACCGGCGGACATGGTTAGTAACACTGGCGGGCTTCAATAGTTTTCTTGGCGCCAAAGGGTCATTAATTGAACTGAAGACTGCCTCACTTTATTTTTGAGATCGCCGTACTTTACGATGCTGACTCAGATTGTATAAACTTATTATGCCTCCCGTAACCGGTGTACATTTAGAGAAAGGTTGGTGTGCTTCTTCACTTTATCAGGTATTTCTTTGCTCTAGCATCAACTTGGCTTAGATGCTTACAATTTATCTTGGTTCTTGAAGTTCTTTGTCGATTGGACCTGAAATGTATTTTCAGGCAATTAAGTATCGGAAGTCCATATAATCTATTAAGAAACTAACAAATAACTCTATATAAAATATGTACAATTCGAGCTTCATCAAATCCCTCCACACTTAGCTATTGCTTGCCCCCAAGCAATGTAAGCGAGCAAAATAGATTTAAGATTTGAGAGATTAAACTTGAAGGAGATTTATTTGTTTGACAAAGACATTTTTATATCAGGCATCAATATATAACTAGATCACCTCACACAAGAATTATTTAGGTACACACAATTTCGTTCATAGGGGTGATTATGTGGGAACACTCAATTTGCAAAGACGTAAATCATAAAACTACCATATGCTTGTACAAGATACGTAAACATAACCGTTGCGGCGTAAGCACCAGAAAAATACATCAAAAGAGGGAAAAAAATATGAGGTTATTTGGTTAGGAGAATGGAGATAATTTGGATAATTTTTTTAGAGATATAAGTAGCAAAAATGTCCAGAAATTCAGAGTACCGCTAGCCACTATCACAACTTTTTCTTCACTTTGCTAGGCATATACTTTTTTCTTGCCTTTATTTTTCACTTTATTTGATATTGACTTTTCTTTATATACTTCACTGAACTTTCTTTAACATATCAGTGACTAGCGAGTAGTATGGACTTTGCTTAGCAATTCTTTGTTTTTCTCTAATAATGGTGGGTTGATAGAGGTGTTTTTCAGTAACAAGGATAGTTGGATGAAATATCATGTGATAGGTTTAAGGTTGATTTGGGTTGTATATCTTGCCTCTTCATCACATATATCTGTCTATAAATTAACCTTACTACGGTTTAGTAAACGATATACATGCACAAGTTCTAAAGTTAAAATGAATTACAGGTACACTTATATAATATGAAACAGGAAGTGTAAAAGATCATACACTTCATAAAAGGCTAAGAATATTCTCACAATTTAGTGGGTTTTTAAATCTGCTAGATATGTATTGACTTGCCTTGCTAGAGCATTTTTTTACTGAAAATTTCTAATATTAATATCTAAAATTTTGAAAAATGATGAAACAAGCAATAGTGAAGAATTACGCTCGATTTGACCTATTTATCCCCCCTCCACACTTAAGTTGAACATTGTCCCTAATGTGAAAGACTGATAAAATAAGAAATAGGAAAAATCGAGATAAGAGGAACGAAACTTCCCGGGGCTATGTATGGAAGTTGACGTATGAAGTTCACTCTCCTTGCATCTATAACGTATAAAACCTGCAAAAATAAAGACAAAAATACAAGGAAATATTTTTGGGAATTTTTTTTCTTTTTTTTTTAATCACAATCAAATTGCCTCCACACACAAATTAAGGTGTGGTAAAAAATGAAAACTTGAAACCACGGGTTGCCTCCTGAGAAGTGCTTGTTTTTTTATAAGAGTCTCTAGCTAGACTCATCTTTTGTTTATATTATTTTTTGGGAAAGAAATGAGTGGTTTCCTCCCTCCTATCATTGTAACTTTCTTTTTCATGGTATAACTTTAGTCGATGGCCATTTACTATGAACGTTTTACCATCACGTCCATACAATTCAATGTATCCGGATGGGTAACCGTGTTTAACCATATAGGGACCAAGCCATCGTGATCTTAGCTTTGGTTGTTTGAATTAATATTTTGAGTGAAACAGGAATACTTTGTCTCCTTGTTTGAATTCTTTACGGATTCGTAATTTACGATCGTGCCAGACTTTGGTTCTTTCTTTGAATAACCGATAATTTTCGTAAGCATGTAAACGAAATTCGTCTAACTTGCGGAGTTGAAACATTCATTTCTCTCCAGAAGCTATTAAGTCTGTGTTACAATTATTGAGTGCCCAATATGCATGATGTTCGATTGCAAATGGCAAATGACATGTTTTACCATAGATGAGTTTATAAGGTGTGGTTCCATTGGGTGTTTTATATGCTGTTCGGAAAGCCCACAGAGCATCATCTAACTTTCTTGACCATATAGCCGTATTGTCTTTCACGGTTTTTTCAAGAATTCTTTTTAGTGCTCTGTTTGTGTTTTCTACTTGTCCACTCATTTGAGGGTGATATGAAGTAGAGAAGCGATGGTTTACACCATATTTCTTTATTGCTTTCTCCATATGATTACTACAAAAGTGTGTCCCTCTGTCACTAATTAATTCCTTCGGTATTCCGAAACGACAGAATAGTTTCTTTAGGAATGTTAGGACAACTCTTGCGTCGTTAGTTTGAAGAGCTTGGGCTTCTGCCTATTTTGATACATAATCGATTGCTACCAGTATGTATTCGAACTTATGGGATTTTGGGAAAGGTCCCATGAAATCTATTCCCCATACATCAAATATCTCACATATTTGGATGTAGTTCAAGGGCATTTCATCTCTTTTTGATATATTTCTTGTTTTTTGACAAGCTTTACATAGGCGAACTAGAGTGTGAGCTTCTTTATATATTGTTGGCCAATAGAAACTAGATTCTAACACTTTTCTGGCTGTTGTGGACGATCCATAGTGTCCTCCAGTAGGTTCATGATGACATTCGTCTAGAATGGTTTGAGTTTCGGGTCCTGCCACACATCTTCTTATGATTCCATCAGGACATAATTTGAAAAGATGTGGTTCTTCCCAAAAGAATTTTTTTTAGATCAGAGAAGAATTTGTTCTTCTGTTGAAATGTCTTCCTTTTTCGTAAGATTTTACCAACCAAATAACTTGTGAAGTCTGCAAACCATGGTTCATTTTCTGATTCTATTCCCATCAGTACTTCTTCAAGGAAATTATCATTTATTTCAAACTCATTATCATCATCTTCTTGTTTTTCAATTCTAGATAGATGATCTACTACAACATTTTCAGCACCTTTTTTTTGTCTTTAATCTCTATATCGAATTCTTACAAGAACAAAACCCATCGTATGAGACGAGGTTTGGCATCTAGCTTCTTAAAGAGATATTTTAAGGCTGCATGATCCGTATAAACAATTGGTTTGGACAGAACATGTAAGATCTAACCATCTTGATTGTGTGGATGATTCGGGTGGTCTTGGGTTATGGAAGATGAGATCCATGTTTGGGTTAGATGGAAGAACTAGAGAGAGAAAGAGAAGTTAGAGAGAGGTAAGGGAAAACTTGTGTAATATTAGATTAATGTGTGTAAAGTGACAAGAGTTCCAACCCTTCCCTTGTGTGGGAAGGGGCTTTTATACTAGCTACATATTGTGCCCCTAGTGGGCTGTGGAGTGAGCTGACAGTGGGTAAAGACCCGACCCACTCCACAAATATAGATATTACTAATCTAATAAAACTAATAATACTAATATTACTGTCTAATATTAATAAGCCTACGAGCTATGTAAATGCTAAATAGATACTCGGGGTGACCGAGCATTCATCTGAATATTTATATTCCTAACAATCTCCCCCTTAGGGAGGTCACCCCGGAAATAATAATTTGAATTCTAGCATTCTATCATTTGATCTTGACTTCATAGCTCGTAGTCTTTGATTCTTCAACGTCTTGTATTTTTGATCATTGTGCATCCAGCAGTGAACTTTTGATGACTTTTCCTTTATCCTGGATGATTTTGAATATTCTTTGAAAGTATCATCCAACATGTATCTTCAAGCCATCTTTCAGTAGTATGTCTCCACGTGATGTGATAATCTTCGAGCCGACATGCTCACACTATTTGGTGTCATGATCTTCAGCATCAGAGTTTGCAGAAGCTGTGTTGAAGGTCTTTTGGTTGATCATGACTTTGTTGAATTACAATGATGATGTAGTGTGAACATGTGGTAAAGGATTGGCATCTTTTCTGCAACCAGCTACAACCGCAACCAGCTACAGCATCCAACAGCTACTACTGCCAGAAGTTCCTGCATACGACATTTAGCAACAAATCGACCAGTACTTACAGGTTTGGACTTCGAGATTGTTAACAGCATAGTGTGAAAACTCTCTCTAATCCTTACCAAGACCGTTCCTAAATCGAAAACCCACAGATGGTTTTTTAAGATCTTACCGTAGTAAATCAACGATTAGGTGAGTCGCTGGAGATCACTCTACGACTGTAGACCGTTTGAGACCGCCGCGATCACTAAGCGTAATCCACAGGAAATTACCGAAGTGACCTGCTTTCAGGGCTGCTTGATGTTAACCCTGGCAGGAATTTCCATTCAATCATTGAGAATTACATTTGTAAATTCTCTCATAAATGTTCTGGCAGATTGCTAAGATCTGCGTAGGACTCATGAGTTTACACCTGGTGTCCTTAATGTTGAACAACCAGTGTAGAAATAATTCGTGTTCCTATGAGATCTTATTATGCATCTCGTGGCTCTAGACTCTATTGTGCGTTTTGATTTGGTGATTGGAGGCTGGAGAGGACTGCCACCTTTTCAATATCATCTAACTCGGAGTGAGAGAGATGATAGAAATGTATTGAGCTCCGTGACAATTGAAACAAGAGTCCTTTGAGGGACCTTGAGTGGCTAGGGAGGGTTGTGCAGCGTATCACTGGGTCCATGATACATTGTCTTCAATGCCAGCAATCATCTAAGTTATTCTGACAGCATATGAATTGACCCGGTTTCTGCCTAAGTTGTAAGGAGGGCTTCTTTCTTTTCACCCTTTATCTTTACAATTCTTTTTCATTCTTCAACCCCTTCAGTGCTTACCGAGACTTCATAACTAGCACCTTGTTGGGTTTGTTCTAGTACTAGCTCCATCTCAGTCGGCACTTTTCCCTTATCCACTTTTCTCCTTTTTAATCATACCTAAGGACTTCTACACTAACTAGTGGATTGTCCCTGGAGTAGATCCCTCCGGCTCTGGCGGGATCGTGGGAACTTGAGCCTAACCTAACCATCCTTATAACTCCATACATTCATTAAAATGGTCGGTCTTTGGTGTACTTCCACGATTGCCATAAACCAAATCTTTGAAAAATCTCTCAAAGTGTTCATGATTCTGAACACATTTTTGCAAACACTTGAGAGTTTTATATTTTTCAAATGCTCCCCCTCAACATGTGCTCGAATAATTGTTTTATAAATTTGCACATGTCAGGTGAAGCTCGCTTTTTTGAATTGAATGATTTTCCAAGAACATGATCATCGCGAGACACGCTTACATCACTAGTAAACTAGCTTGAAATTATTACCCGTCCAGATCACATTCAAGGAAAATCGCTCAAAATCGGTACATTCTACTCAGACACGTCCTTTGCGAGACACGCTTACATCACCAGATAAACTGGCTTGAAATTATTACCCGTCCAGGACATGTCCTTTCGACTACTGACTTTAGCTATCGTCAATTCATTGGTGAATTCTGAGCCTTGCTCACATAAGATGCATGCCAAATCCTTTTTGTCAATTCGCTCCCCCTCAATATGTGCATCGATATACGAAAGAGTTTAGCACATATGGGAGAGCTTACATTTACGTCCAAACATCACATTTTATCAGATTTCATATTTAAATCACATTCTCTCCCCCGATCAAAAATTTTAAACCAATTGAGATTTGTGATCCCAAATGATTTAAATAAGTTAGAAAATGTGGGAAAAAATGTGTCCGATTTAATGAAGTATGATGATGGGACATACTATGCTCCCCCTTAATCTAGGAGGGAGATTCACTGCTTATTTTGCACAAATTGATTATTATGACACATATGATTTTGACCTTTTTGCGCAGACGATGTAATCACCAGCTTTTCTGAGTGAGTCAGTGGTCAACATCAATCATCCATCCACCAACAAATCTTTCGCAAATGTAGTTGCTCCCCACTTGGCGAGACCAAAATAGATGAATGGTGGTGGTGGTGGTGGTGAAAGTGTTGTTGTTGTTGTTGTTGCCAACGTTGTTGCTGTGGTGAATTCCGAGCCAATCAATAGAGTTTGAACGTCTGATCAAATGGTTAGAATGGGAACTGGCACATTCATTTTGGCTATGGAATCTGCATAAGAATATCAACACAGATATACATACATACAGATATACTATTCCTTAATAGCTACCCTTCAGCAGCTTGCCACATTATAATACCAAGTTCATCTTATAATCAAACCACAATCAGGAAGTACGTCAAACACTATCTAGCATGAAGAGCAATTAGCAATCATGAACATGGCAATTCACACAGATTTCAATATTCAATTCAGGATCTTAGGAACATGATTCTAACATAATAGCAATATACCTAAGCGAATCCTGAGAACATATGCACAATATCAACAACAATTAAGCAACAATCGACTTAACAAAAGTCAAGCAACCTTTGAAATTCATTCATTTAGATCATACAATTGTCATTGGAGTATTCAAAAACATCAAACAAAACTGGTTATTCTAACTTCTTTTAGGTTTTGAGTCTTAAGGTGTTTAGGGGATTAAACGAGGATTCCAAAGTAACACAAATGAACCTTCTAGATACATAAAGCTAGGAAACTATAAGCAAATTGCACATAATGTCCTAAACTTTCTAGCAACTAACACGTTTGGCCATTTGATATAAAGTTTTAGCAAGATCCTCTTCAACTAATACCCAATTAACTACAAAACAATTTCTAATAAGTATGATTTAACCAATAAATCCGTTTGATGATATAAAATTTGAATTCACTCTCCCCCTCAATCAATGACCCGTATTCTAGTAAAATATTTGTAGTCGTTGATTGAGTGACAAATTTTATGCACAATCCAAGTCTAAAAGAATTTCAAGCAACATAAAATCACCAAGTGTCTTACAAATAATTTTCAGAAGAATCACATAATGAAAACTATTTGCATACAAAGAAGATTTCTCTTCTTTGTCAAGAAATGATTCACTGAAACGTACATCAGATCAAAGAAACATGGATATAAAGTAATCCATGCCCAGGTAAACATCACCCAGTTGGAGGAACAGCTGTCTTTTAGGCGACAAGCTTTCCCCAATGTATAGCGCGGGTTGCTATCTGAAGTAATAGCAAGCCATTTAGACATGTTTTAACCATCCATTTTAACTTCTGCTCGAGCTTCATTTAAAGATCCGTGCCATTATTGAATGACATTTCTAAGTCCATAAATGTTATCGATAAATAGAAGACATGCCTAGGTGAAACTATTTTTGGTCTTTTCTAATTTTTTAATTTTTATGGTTTTTCTGATTTTACGTTTCTCTATTTACAATTAGCAAGATTTCTATATATCTATTTACAAAATGGTTTAAGATATGAAAAAGAATGTAAGAAGCAAAATATATACAAGGATATGAACCAAAAACCATTACTCCTCAGCATCCTGAATCTTTTCCGCTTCCATCAGTTGACTTGCTGAAGAGTAACGTGAGCACATTTAATTAGGGATTAATTCAGGCTTTTCACTCTCCCCTAATTATTGCTCTCCCCCAATCTGAGAACCTTTCTGATGAACACCCATAATAGAAAGAAGACTTTGGATGAACGCCCATAATATGAAGAAGTCTTTTGATAACCAAATGCATGCCGTCTTTAGTCTTCTAACATATAGCGGAGAATGTAGAGTAGACTGAAGACTCGACCTTCTTCAAGATTGCCCAATATGGAGGAACAGAATACCAATCATCTTCATCTCACCAAATGTCTTCCAGTAACCTTACATACAACCCATCAGCCCGCAGCATACACATGAGATGATAACACACAACAGAGAATGTAGAATAGACTGACGACTCAACCTTCTTCAGTCTTTAGTATAACACCAAAGTAATTGAACCACTGATCATCTATAGTATGTATCCATCCTTATATATTAAGCCCTGATTAGGTGAACCTGTTGTGCGTCCTTGATGTACACATTCTCTCTCCCCGGATGGTTACGATTAATCAGTCCATGACGTAACAGTGAAACGTTAATACCAAGGTAACAAGTTGAACCACTGATCATCTCTGCGGTTATCAACACTGGAATAAATGATTAAGACCGATCACGTGAACCTGTTGTGCGTCCTTGGTGTACACATTTCTCTCCCCCATGATGGTTACGATTAATCGGAATCGTCATCATGATGTGTACATGCAGAGTAATGACGTGTACATGAAGCATTGACTAGAAACCCTTTTTTGCTGATTGTACCAGCCCGTAAGACAATGTCAATTAGCATTCCATGACCATGTTCTTCAACACCTTGATAGACGGAAGAAGATGTAGTATTGGAGAACCATGGTTTGCACGACTCCTAAACAGACGTATTCAGGAGTCGTATGACCATTTCTCAATCATCAATCAACATGTAGATTAATATTCACCCTTTCCCCCCCTCAAAAATTGCATATGCCTGCCAACTGCAATTTTTGATGATTGAACGAGTGAATATGAATACCATCAACGATAAGTAGCTCCACTTGACGGTTCTTGAAGACTAACATGTTGTTTATTCACCCTTTCCCCCCCTCAAAAATTGCATATGCCTGTCAACTGCAATTTTTGGTTGAATAAGTGAATAAGAATATACTCCAATGTGCGTCGATCCACTTGAAGATTGAATGAGCACGGAAAGAGAATGAAACTTGTTGATGAGAATGTCCATAAATAAGAAGATTCCTCTTCTTTTGAAGATAAAGTGCACTCAAGCGTACACTTTTCTTTTCTTTGAAGACCAAGGCCTGCACTGAAGTGTACAGACATCATAATGATGAAGAGCGAGGCCTGCACTGATGTGTACAGACGTCATAATGTTGAAGAGCGAGGCCTACACTGATGTGTACAGACGTCATTTCTCTCTTTTCTACTTCTCTCCTCTAACTCGATACCAACCCCATTATCATACTGTCGGCTTGATGTCGTGACTACTGATGGAGAAAAACCCAATATGATGAACTTGAGACTGAAGTAACATAACCCGAACTTGTGACTTAAACTTGTACTAATGCGAGACAAAGAGCGGTGCAGAGACTTCGTGCAACATCGAATCCCTAAGTACTCTATACTCTTCAACCAACCAACCATCAAGTATAAGACGTACATCATCTCTTGGATATCCACAACTTCGTGTGACACTGAGCACTACAACGTGACTCCTTAAAGTGATAGTTATTTTGTAATAGGGAGAAAGAAAAAAATAACTAGATATCCAAGTCCTCGTCATTGTAAATGTTGAAAGCTCGAACAAGGATCTCGAAGAATCTTCATCCAACCTCCCCGATATCTTCAGATACTAAGTACATGCACCCATGAAATTTCACTTCAGCCTCAAATAAATAATAATGAATTAACGCCGTAGTCACATCTTGTCGATTAAATGCCCCGATCTAGCCCTTTAAGATGTTTTAGCAGAACGTTGATAATGGTTTTAACCCGATCATGATCAAGAGCGCGTAACCCATCATCACGGGATTTTACAAATCTATGATTTAAACCGAGAAATAAGTTCTTTCGCGGGATTTTATAAAATCAAGAAGAAACCGTGAGACAGTAACAAATTGAATATGGCATGACTGATTTGATTTTGGAGAACATCAGTTTGGGTTAAGAATATCCCGTGAGAATTACAGATCACATCACAACTTTTAAAAACTTTGGCCAACTAACCAACCTTGTACACAGATTAGTGACCACTTGATGAAGGAAACCCGATATACCAATACTGAAAACTGAAGTAGAAGTCCCCAAATTTTTTACTTAAGCTTGCACTAATGTTGGAAGAATGGTGTAGAGAATTAATGCTCCAAGCAAATCTCTAGGTGCTCAATACCCAACCAAAGTATGAGACATTAACACCTCTTGCGATTATCGACATCGTCATTGACGTGTGACACTGAGTACTCCAATAACTCTTAAGTGATAGTTACCCCGACTGCTGGTAACTAGATAACCCAAGTCTTCAACTTACATCTTAAGCACGAGCAAGTTATCATTGAAATCATGCATCCAACCATCCCCGATTTCAAGATAAGATAGGTAGACTCTTTCGTGAAATCCAACTTCACTCTCAAGCAAGGAATACCAAATTAACTTCGTGATCATTTTGTGCAGTTGAATAGTCAAAGGGAGAAGAAACATGCGCTAATTCTTAGCAGTGCCCATGACTCATAGTCAGTCCTATCAAACAAAGCTGTCTTACCCAGCTACTTAGATGTTATCAGGTGCAGTGCATGGAATAGTTGTCATACTGTGTACAGGATTTTACAGATCTTGAGATTTAACCGAGAAATAAATTCAAGAACAAACTGCACAACAGTAAGTATCAAACATCTGAAATCTTAGGCAATTTGCTAAGACCCAAACCACTGAAAGCTAAACCACTGAAACTGGAACCGCTAATATTCAAACTGCTGGAGACTGAACCACTGAATCCTGAATCGCTACGATCTGACCTGCTGTAACCGGAACTGTTAAGATTCAAACCGCTGGAGACTGAACCGATACGATCTGACCTGCTGTAACCGGAGCCGCTAAGATTCACATTGCTGGAGACTGAACTGCTAGGAAACACGCGCTAATTCTCCCCCTCAAAAAGGGCATGAAATGACCTTTTTGCCAAAGCTGAGAGTCCGTGATGTTTGTGAATCTGTCAGGTACAATACATGGAAAGATACAAATAAAACTACTGCAACGAAGATGGTGATTAAGATTCTCTTGAAGTAACCCCTTGCTTGTCTCCTCATCATTAGTTTAGCAGATTAATAAATTCCCTGAGGCTCATAATATGCCAAAACCGCTTGATGAAGTATGTTTAACTGTAGAATGTGTAAAAGGTTAAAACACGTCCCCAAACAAATCACCTCTTGTCTTTAAGCCTGACTATCTCTTGAGAAGATCTTGTACTACAATCCCATTAGAAGCTTGAGAAACAACAATCACTTGATGAAGCTTGATAAAGAACAAGTCCGCGACTTAAACTTGCACTAAATTGTGATTTAGAACCTATATTGAGCACAACAACGTAACTCCTTTAAATATAGGTAGTGATATATACCCAACCGTCCATCCTTTATTGTATATATCCACTTCTTGAACATCCAAGTCTAATCACCTTAAATATGCTCGAGCAAGGGTCATCAAACATCGTGCATCCATCCACCCCGAGATGTTTGTGAGACTAAGTACACCAACCCGTGAATTAACAAACCAATCAAGGTACCATAATTTCCCAATTACTGCCGATCTTGAAGCACAAACTTATCCCCAAAAAAAATTAGTCACACCCCGTAAGTTTTATTAAGTCTAAATCCAAGTCTAGCCTACTTGTCCAAAATTAATTTCACGGGATTTTACAGCTCTTGAGATTTAAACCGAGAAATCGAATCTTTCGCGGGATTTTCTAAAATCTACAAGAGAAACCGTGAAATCAACAAGAACAACTAAGAGTGAGTTGCAACACTAATCTTCACAATTCAAAGTCAAAGAAGTCAAATCTCAACTTGATCAAATCGCAACAAGTCAAGTCGCAGTTTGTCTAATCGCAACAAGTCAAATCGCAATCAAATCGCAATCAGTCAAGTCGCAACAAGTCAATTAGCAACTTGTCAATTCTCAATTAACCAAATCGCAATTTGTCAACTGTAACTCAAATCGTAAAGATTAATTTGCAGGCTCACTCAAATCGCCGGCATCAATAGAGCAGCTCTGCCAAATCCACAACTCTGATCTCACATTGACATTCATAAACCCAAATACTAGTCGTGGCGTGTGTATCCTTGTGAAGTTTAATCACTATGTCATTATGAGCCTCAAAAATAACCAATAACCCAATAACATACCAAATATCTAACTTTGATTAATAAACATTTTAGCCAAAGATCCCATTTAAGTCCAATAGCTCGTTTGTCATTAACAGTCCACAAATATTTGATGATCAGTCCATATGATTAAACTTCAACGTCCAGCCCAACTCATAAGTGACCCAATCCGATACATGTGGTCCAACCGGGTCCAACATACCCTAATTACAAGGATATAATACCCCCACATTAACCCTAATCTCCTTTTATCATAACCTCCACCCCCTTCACCTTCACTATACTCAGCCACCAACATCAACACTAACCTTAATCACATGTTAATCCGTCCCCCTAACTGCTCCCAATCTCAACTTATCAATCCATATTATCTCATCTCAGATTCACCTTCATCATCATCAATTATACTTAAACCCGAAACATATGAACAAGTACAAACACACCCTAACTAGATATCCTTAGTTGCTGCTCACTCCGAATCAAGATATAATTTTGAGGGCATCAGGATCCTAGAGGTGTCTCAGGTAGGTTTATGGTATGTTTTTGTTCTCGTTGTTGTTTTGAGCTCGTTAAACGAATTAAAGAAAAGAGGATAACGTTATTGTTATCTATCTTGTCTTTTATATTCGGATATTTAAATGAAGCTAAGATCTTCAAAAAATAGATTGATGATGTGTTGACTCTTATGGCACTTGTCTTTGGACTCGTCTATAATTACCAAACAAGAGTAAACTGAGATCTATTTGTTTTATTTTAATTTTTGTTTGATTAGTGTGGAAGTGGAGGTGGTGCTGAGAAGATTGTGATGATTGGGATTAGGATAGATAAAGAATTTGGTGTAGGGATTGTGTTTCTTGTAATTTGTTTCGAATGGTTGTTGTGATTCGAATGGAATGATATTGTGATTTGTTGTGATTTGATTCTTGTAATTGTTGTGAATCTGATTCAGTAGTTGTAAAATGGGTTGTAACAAAATGAAGAATACCAATGAATATGTTATAATGATTTGGATGTGTTCTTTCTTCATACCCTTTCTTACTTTTGGCACTGGTTTGTTTCTTGTGAATGACTTTGGTAGTAAGCAAGTCACCTAGAGTCTGCTATATCTTGTTTTGGTCCGATGGTGACAGACAAAACGCCAGGTCCGTAAAAATTTTGGCAGCATAACATTTCATTACGTTAGATAAATTGTCTAGAGTAGACAAGACGCTACACCCATGATGACACAAATCGCCACTTTTGTAGGAAACAAGTCGCTACATTAGCAATAACACAAATCGCCACTTTGGAAACATGCCAAACAACCACCAAAAGTATACACAAAATGCCACAGCTACAAAATGCCACATTATCACAGCTACATTAGAATACCAGAGACAAATCGCTGCTCTTAGTCACACCACAAAAGAACAAAGCAGTCACTTTCGCTGCTTTTGTTGCTATACCCATTTAGGCTACAAGCCAAAACCTCATCCTTTGCACAACACAAATCGCCACTATGAACAATCCATACCCAAGCAAATTTTACAACACTTGAAATTCTGTTTCATTAACTTGAAATCTAAGTGTTAGTAAAAACCATGAAACACTTGAAATGATCACAGCCACGAACAACCGAACTGAATCCATACCCAAACACATTAAGTCCTTAAGATGATGTCTCAACAAATAGAAACAGTTTGAAAAAAAAATAATAGTAACACAAAGTGGATGTTTAACAGTAACACAAAAGTGAGATGATAAAATGGACATTAGTGGACTTTTAAACCATAATGGTCCTATGACCCAAAATCATTGAATCAATATGATATGGGACTGATAATGCAAACAAACCAGATCCTTAACAACATGAACATTTAAAGTCCAAATTCATAAACTATGGTACGAACCAGATTTGTGAACACAGATTTGAGAACATATGGTATGAACCAAAAAAATGAAACCGACACACAATCAAACCGAACCTAGCCATGGCTCTTGATACCAATTGTAAGATCTAACCATCTTGATTGTGTGGATGATTCGGGTGGTCTTGGCTTATGGAAGATGAGATCCATTTTTGGGTTAGATGGAAGAACTAGAGAGATAAAGAGAAGTTAGAGAGAGGTAAGGGAAAACTTGTGTAATATTAGATTAATGTGTGTAAAGTGACAAGAGTTCCAACCCTTCCCATGTGTAGGAAGGGGCTTTTATACTAGCTACATATTGTGCCCCTAGTGGGCTGTGGAGTGAGCTGACAGTGGGTAAAGACCCGACCCACTCCACAAATATAGATATTACTAATCTAATAAAACTAATAATACTAATATTACAAAACTAATATTAATAAGCCTACGAGCTATGTAAATGCTAAATAGATACTCGGGGTGACCGAGCCTTCATCTGAATATTTATATTCCTAACAGAACAAGGTATGATCAAAATTTATCAAATGCAAATACAACAGCCATAAGTTCTTTTTCTGTGACTGTGTAATTTTGTTGAGCTGCATTTAATGTTTTACTTGCAAACTATACCTGGTGAAAATGATTTCCATTTCGTTGACCAAGTACGGCACCAACGGCACTGTCACTTGCATCACACATTAACTCAAATGGAAGATTCCAATTTGGGCTTGCGATAATAGATGTGCATGTAAAATTTACTTTCAATATTTTAAATGCCGTAAGACATTCTTCATTGAATTCGAATGGAACATCTTTTTCAAGAAGTTTGGTTAGAAGTTTAGTGATTTTGGAAAAATCCTTAATGAATCGTCGGTAAAAACCGGCATGCCCTAAAAACCTTCTAATACCCTTGATATTAGTAGGAGGTGGAAGTTTGGATATGATCTCGGTTTTTGCTTTGTCAACTTCTAGTCCTACTCCAGACACTTTGTGTCTGAGCACAATTCCTTCTTTAACCATGAAGTAACATTTTTCACAATTTAGAACTAAATTTACTTCTTCACATCGCTTGAGCATTTTGCTTAAGTTGACAAGACAACTTTTAAATGAATTTCCAAAAACAGAAAAATCATCCATGAAAACTTCCATGGATTCTTCAATCATGTCATGCAATATAGCAATCATGCATCTTTGAAAGGTAGCAGGTGCATTGCATAAGCCAAAAGGCATTCGTCGATAAGCATATGTCCCCAAAGGACATGTGAATGTTGTTTTTTCTTGATCTAGAAGATCGATTGGAATTTGAAAATATCCATAAAAAAAATCGAGGAAACAAAAGTATTCATTTCCTGCGAGTCTTTCTAACATTTGATCCATGAAGGGTAGGGGAAAATGATCTTTGACGGTAGCCTCATTGAGCTTTCGGTACTCTATACAAACACACCAACCAGTGATGGCTTTGGTTGGAACTAGTTCGTCTTTTTCATTTGTAACCACGGTAATACCACCTCTCTTTGGTACACAACGAATAGGACTAACCCACGAGCTATCAGCAATTGGGTAAATTATTCCTGCATCGAGGAGTTTTGTTACTTCCTTTTTTACTACTTCTTGCATATTTGGATTAAGTCTTCTTTGTTTTTGAACAACTAGTTTCTTCTCTTCAAGCATTTGAATTTTATGTTTGTAAAATGAAGGACAGATTCCAGGAATGTCTGAGGTTTTCCCGGCAAAGGCTCGTTTATTATTTTTGAGAACAGAGACTAGGTCTGCTTTATTTTTGTTTGAGAGTTCGGATGGTATGATAACAGGAAGTAAGGATGTTCCTTCTAGAAATGCATATTCCAGATGCTTAGGAAGTGGTTTGAGTTCAAGATCAGTAGGTGGTTCTTCTAGAGATTTCTTAACTTTATGATCTGTATTGAGTGTAATTCTTTCGAATATTATTTCCTCTTATCATCTGTTTCAATTTCTTCGATATTCACGGCTATGATTTCGTCAAACTCTACTTAGAGTTTTTCTTCAGGAATTGTTCCTTTGAGGGTATGGAGAATTTCAATCCCTTCGTTAAGCAAAATGTAGAAATCTTCTTCAAGAATTTTGTCAATCACATCAATGCTAAAACAGGTGTCATCATTAGAGTAGGAATGTTTCATGGCTGAATCGATTGAAAAGGATATTCTATCCTCACAAACTCCAAGATTAAGTTTCTTTTGTTTGACATGAATTATTGCATCAGCAGTGTGCAAGAATGGTCTTCCTAAAATTAGAGGGACCTTGTTGTCTTCCTCCATTTCTAGGATAACAAAATCTACTAGGAAAGTGAATTTACCAACTTCAACTAGCATATTTTCAGCTATCCAAACAGGATATTGAAAAGATCGGTCTTCTAATCGGAAACTCATCTTGCTAGGATTAAGAGTTTCTAGAGAAAGCTTGGCATAGAGAGAATATGGCATAAGGTTTATACTTGCGCCAAGATCGGCCAAGGCATTGCAAGAGTAGGTCTGCTTTATTTTTTTCTGAGAGTTCGGATGATATGATAATAGGAAGTAAGGATGTTCCTTCTAGAAATGCATATTCGAGATGTTTAGGAAGTGGTTTGAGTTCAAGATCAGTATGCGGTTCTTCTAGAGATTTCTTAACTTTATGATCTATATTGAATGTAATTCTTTCGAATATTATTTCTTCTTCATCATCTATTTCAATTTCTTCGATATTCATGGCTATGAATTCGTCAAACTCTGCAAAGAGTTTTTCTTCAAGAATTGTTCCTTTGATGGTATAGAGAATTTCAATCCCTTCGTTAAGCAAACTGTCAAAATCTTCTTCAAGAATTTCGTCAATCACATCAATGCTAAAATAGGTGTCATCATTAGAGTAGGAATGTTTCATGGCTGAATCGATTGAAAAGGATATTGTGACAAATGGTAAGTTTCACACTTTATTTTAATAATAAATATTTATTTATTATTCTTAAACCGAGCATTTCTATCCATAACTGCATGTTTCTGTGAATTTCTGAGCATTTCTGAACATTTTTTGGGAGTTGTCCTACATACTGTAGCTTACAAGTTTCATATTTGACCAAGAAGCTTTCTCGTATTTACTGAAAAGCAACCCCACACGCGAATCGACACTACAGTATATAATGGTAGCAGTCAAATAAATGCATTTTTAAGCAAATAATAATATTTTATTATTATTCTGCCGAAAACGTTAATAAAACTTTATTTTACGTATACGTGTCTAAAAACGTCAAACCGTGACTTTACGGTAACGATTAAGCTCAAACCGATACACGATACACCAACGATGATCAAAAACATTTTCCCTACACCTCTTGCTCTAGTTTGCCGCCCACTAACACAATACAACAAATGGTGTCACCATTTCTAACTTATTAATGACCTAAGCTTGTTTTGTTTCTTACTAAAAACACTTCATATAGTGTTACACATACACATTTCATCTCAAGAACATTTCTCTCTACATTTTTCACTCTCAAACTCACGACTAACATAAACTTTCAAGATCTACAAAATTTCTTTGAGTTTCAAGATAATCAAGGTGTACTTTTGAGCTCTCGGGTTGATTTGGAACGTTTCTTGGGTAAAATTTGCACCATTTGGGTTCTTTTCTTGGTCTCTACCTCTCGTACACCTTTAAAGCATTGTAAGGAATTTTCAAAACTTGATTATGCTTGTACTTTCATATTTATTACGGTTTAAATCTTGCTAATAAGTGGTTATTTGTATTATTTGGTTAATCTTGAAAGTTACAGAAAGTGTACATATATATACATATACACGTACGACATACATACATAACATAAATCATGTGTTTTCTTGCTTGTGTGGTAAATCTTGTTGCTTGTGGTACTAGTTTGATGATACAAATGTGATTAGTGTTAATTACGCGAGTTTAAGACGAAATATACACTTTTTTGTATATATGTATAAATCGGCCAACATTTAACCAAAATAAAAATTGGGGTTTTGAAAAACGTAAAGTTTTGGCTCTAGTGGTGAAATGGTGAAATTTATGCTTAATAACTTATTTTAAATAGCTTATTGAAATAAGCACTAGCTTATTTGTTTTGGCTTATTTTTTTTGGGCTTATGTACGTATGAACCCAAGTTGGGCCGAGCGCAATTAGCTTTCGGCTTATATTTAATATTTGACCACGTAGCTTATTTAAAGTGCTTATTTGATTAAATTAAATATCGTTACGTAAACTATTTGGATCAAAAAGGGCTTAGGACTTAAACTTTTTTTTTTGGGCTATTGACTTGTACGGCACAGTTGGGCCGAGCCCAACTTAATTTCGGCATTGTCTGACTTTTTGACCAAACGACGTATTTGATGTGTTAAATTGATTTTTAGAACTTAACGGTATGTATATCGTAACTTAAAAAGGTTAAATTGTTTTTGGACTAAAAATGGATTATTGGGCCCATTATAGCCATTTCGGCCCAATAGTGGTTTTGGGTGACAAAAATGAGTTTTTGAAAACTTCTCGACCTTTTACAAATGTTTTAACTTTTTAAAACATTATATATCGATTAAAACCATTTTTAACTTGTTTTGACACTTTAAGTCCAATAAGACTAATAAATGGACTTTTCGGCCCAAAGTCATAAATGTTGACTTTTTGTTGACTTTTGGAAGTATTTTGACTAAACGTTGATTTTTGTATCGAAACTTATAACTTAGAAGTAAACGTAACGGAATATATAATTATAACGATAAATATATGCTTTTGGACTAGTTTTGAAAAAATAGTTAACGTAAATGTTTATTTGAGTAAATTGCAAAACTTGTGGAAAATGGAAAAGTTTGAATAAACGAATGGGTCATGCCCGATTTTTCTAAAATTTCGACACTTAGAATATTTTCGGATGAAAACCAACTAAAAGACGAAACGAATTATTTTTATTATTAAAAATATTAATTCTTCTAAATTAATATTTTTAAACTTTATGAGACTTATAAACATATTTTATATGTTTATAAACTTACACTTTATTTAATTTTTCTAAATTGAAGACTTATAAATTCCTTTTATAATTATCATTGTATTATAAATAATTATAATATTTATAATATAATAATACCCAACTATCACCAGTATTATGTTAATTTTTCAATATCTATTTAATTAATTATAAGCCATAATTAATTAAATACTTAACTATTAAATATATATATATATATATATATATATATATATATATATATATATATATATATAAAATATATATTACTTACGTATTTTACGATGACAAGCACTAAGCACGGAAGTTTCTGTCTCTCGTATTTTCACCATACACTTTCACCATGAGCCATCACCAAAGAGTCTTGTACGATAAACCACTTTTGAAATGTACCTTACCGCATAGCAAGCAAGAAATACACGAGCACTTGACACACGTAAACCTTTCAAATGAGTTAAAACGTTTAAAACACGAATATTGCGCTTAGACTTACCATACTGATCTAGGTCGCGTGTCAGTTCGGTTGCACTGTGTTATTGTTGACTAGCAGATTGCTATTATTAAGGTGAGTTTATAGCCCCATTTTCATACGAATTATTTTTATAAACCTTGGGGTGAGAAACATGCAAAACTGTTTTCATGGACCAAATTGAAATTTGTTTTTACAAACTAGTATGCGGATAACATAAGTATGTTTGAATCCCATTGCGCCCACTATTATAAACCGTCAATTCCTGCTGGGAAGCGCGTATGATATAAATAGATCTATTGGGGGTGACTCCCCCGTCCGATTGGCCCGGCAGGTCAATGCGAACGTATACCATGTCGGAATTTTGACGAGTGTCTGGGGATTAACACTCGCGGGCACCCTTGTTTGCTATGCCGGTTAGACATATCTTTTGTCTAGTTTCGGTTGGATGAGCTTAGTGTTAGCATACAGTTAGAGTGTGTTTGCTGAATTATTTGTTATGGTCCATATGTGCTTATTTCCCTTAAGCCTATGAATAGATCTATTGGGGGTGAGTCCCCCGTCCGATTGGCCTGGTAGGTCAATGCGAACGTATACCATGTCGGAATTTTGCCGAGTGTCTGGGGATTAACACTCGCGGGCACCCTTGTTTGCTATGCCGGTTAGACATATTGTTTGCCTAGTTTCGGTTGGATGAGCTTAGTGTTAGAAAACAGTTAGAGTGTGTTTGCTGAATTATTTGTTATGGTCCATATGTGCTTATTTACCTTAAGCCTATGAATTCACCAGCATTAGCTGAGTTTTAGCATGTTTTTCTCAGGTGTTTGAGAATGTATTCATTGAAGGCAGGGCATGGCATCGGTCATAATTACTATAAATGTTTTTACACATGCGTTAAACTCTGATTGGGACTGTCATGTTAAATGGGCCTTGTTTTATTTAAATTGAACTTGATGTATGAAATTTAACTTTGGAAATGTAAACTATTTTTAAAACGGATTTTTAATCCGTTCTCTATATCTTTGTGTTGTGATTACCGATTTAGTAGCACCCAAACATGTATGCTTCTGCAAATCAAGATTTTGGGGGTGTTACAGATTGGCATTAGAGCCTCGGTTATAGAGAACTAGATATATATAAACCCTAAACTTTAACCATTTTATGAAAAACGTTTCCTTATGACCGCCAGATGCCTGCCTCCTCATTTTCCATGATTGATCGCTATTTGTTTTATATGATTAAGTGTTATACTATGCTGTTTGAGTATTTCACTTATCATATATGATATAAGTATTTTCTATATACTTACACATACCATACCATAATTGTCACAGACCATGTCCCTACGTAACCTCATTATTTCACTTCGAGTTGAATACTGGCTACATATCACATGAATTCATTTTCTATTCGACTCCAAGTTTGGACAATCGTCTTATTCTTTCGAAACACTTATATTACTATCATAAAGGAACCCACCAACTTATGTGAGCACGACCCTGACCTACCGCCTTATAACATATATCCTTGAACCATCTACTCTTAGGAAACATCCCTACTATGTCTCACACTTCTTTTCTCATTGTGAAGAACCATGAAACCTGAGAGGCAAGACCTAAACTCCGCAGCCATGGAATAACTCATAGCCCAGCGGGTAGTAGAGACTATTTCTGCCAATGAGTTAGGAATCCGCATGGCTTGCGACTTGATGAACCGAGGGGCACTTCAAGTAGCTGAGAGCATTAATAAAAAGAGGAAACGGGAGAACAACCAAGGAAACAAAGGGGTTCTACAACCTCCCAGAAACTAAAGTTTGCAAAAACTTACATTGCTAGACCTAGTAACAGGAAGGATGATGGTTGGAAGTTACCAATGTGTAGTCGCTGCATTTCTATGTAAGACTTCAGTAGTATCTTTTGTGAACCCCGTCGTATTGTATGGATTTGGTTAACTTTTATTATGAGATGTAAGCTTATTTGACTCCTGACTATCAGCGGTCCTATGTCAATTAGACATACCACTTGCCGCCCGTTGCACTACTTATTTTTTAATATCATTTAACAAACCAGTTTGTCATAATTTTTCAACTATTTGAACTCGTATTATAAACCAGTTGTCTACCAGATTATCTTTTCATGAAATAATAAATTGTATTGCCGCAAACACTCGAACTTTTGCAAGTATTCCACAGACTATCTCGCAGTCATAATACAAATCATTTTACTACCATACTACAGAATCAAAGTTTTGACCTCACTACTTTCTTTGAAACAAGGAACTTTCCTCATATTGCCTTACGAACTGCTTTACTAACAATTTATATGCTAAACTATAACTTGGATACTATTTTGCCAATAATGAATTGTTTTCCTATTACTTTATAAATTGCTTGCAAACTATTTTACAAACTATTCTGTTACCGCCCGGCGAATTATTTACTTTTTGAAAGGTAGTTTATGGTGCAAGCTCGCGAGCAGAAAAAACGATATGTTTTCTTGTAACTAAACTCAGCATCGCATCGTTGGACCCCAATTACACAAAGCTTGATCACCTATGTATAATTCGGGTAGGACCATACTATGCTAGGAATGGTTGCCTTAAATTTTTATCAAAGTCGAATCTTTTATTTCCTTTTTTCGAGAAATCAGAAACTCACGTATGTGAGCATATAAAAGTAGTGCAAGTCATGGGCATCCGTACTAGGAAACACCGTAACCAAATAGGCTTTGACGCCAAGATACCACCTATAACTAGCCTTACTTCATATCACGTCCAAAGCCGAAAGGGTAACTTACACCACTTTCCAACATAAGATGACCCCACCGATTAACATCTTACGGTACATTACCCTTTCCGATTCCGAGACACTGCATCGTCTATCGGACGAATCTTACTGAGCCAACCAACTGACTGCTAGTAGCAATCAACACCATCCTTCAAGGTCGTACTCTAGACCTGCAAAACTCCTCGACCGACAGTGACCCTATGCCCACAAAACCTAGAGACTTCAATGTCATCCCCAGTGTAGACAGGATGTCGAAATACCAAGTTGTAATCACGCACGATGGAAAACTCGTCCGCGTGCCTTATGGCAATAGGATCCTAGTGACACAAGGAGGACGCCTGGACAAAAATAAACAATGGGTGAACCACTAAACTTTCAGGGACTAGACACTTACCAAAAATAGACTTGTGACCCAACAAAAATCTTATGACCTTGCAGAGTAACCCGAGACATTATCTTTGGAACAGTTGTCTAACCCTTCACTAATTCCTTGGGGATACTGGCCTGGCAAGGACATGAAATTTTATAGAAACACCCTTGTTCACTAAACCAAACCTTCGAAGTGAATCAAGCACCCTATCATTTAGCACTAATAGAATTGCAAGAGCTGTCAAACCAGTTGGCTGAACTTTTAGAGAAAGGATTTATCAGACCGAGTTCTTCGCCTTGGGGAGCTCCAGTCCTGTTTGTCAAGAAGAAGGATGGATCCTTCAAAATGTGTATCGACTATCGGGAACTGAACAAACTCACTAAAAAAACCGATACCCACTCCTAAGAATAGACAATCTATTCGATCAACTACAAGGTTCATCCATTTACTCCAAGATTGACCTGAGATCAGGTTATCATCAACTCCGAGTCCGGGAAGATGATATCCTGAAGACTGCATTCAGAACCCGATATGGCCATTATGAGTTCCAAGTTATGCCATTCGGCTTAAGAATGAGAAAGAGCACGAGGAGTACCTCTAGCTAATCTTAGAATTATTGAAGAAGGAGGAGTTATATGCCAAGTTTTCGAAGTGTGAATTCTGGATATCAACTGTGCAGTTTCTGGGCCACGTGATCGATAGTCAAGGCATTCACGTGGATCCCGCAAAGATCGAGTCAATAAAGGATTGGGCGACACCCACAACAGCCACAGAAATACGCCAATTCTTAGGTATGGTGTCAATCAGAACGTAAAAAACGCAAGCGGGAGACTTAAATAAATAAATACAAGTCATGAAACAAAATGACTTCCAAAGAAATACAAATCAAATCTAACTCTAGAATGAAATAAAATAACCAAGACATAAGTCATAAACTAATCCCAAAATATAGGGAAACTAATGTTGGGTTAGTCCTCTAAAAGCTCCTACTCTCATCATTCAAATCCCAGCATCCCGCTTGAATACCTGCCGCAGAGGAAAGAAAATGCGGCTGAGCTTAAAAAGCCCAGTAAACAGATATAAAGTAATAAACTGAATATGAATAAGTATACAAAACGAAGTCAAAGGAATCTGTTGAACAAGATATCATAGGTCATAAGAATCAAATGAATAATAAATCAAGTGAAAGATAAGGAAGTCAAAAAATCATAAGAAAATATCTACGAGCTCACAAAGCAAGACACCTGCTTAACCACACAATCGTATCATAACATAATAAATGGAGACATGACCTCCCAAAAGTAACATGGGGTGCAAGGCACACACCACCATTCACTACAAATCCATAACATAATCATATCACAGATCAAACCTAGGATGCATCCATACGCTCCCTGCAAAACAAAGTTATGTACACCACCATACACCTGTACTTTGACAAATATAATAGCATACCAAAATGGCAAATAAGTGCACGAGCTCAATAATAATATACATATCACAAGGGAACTTTGTGGACCAATCACACCGCCACAGATAGTGTCATGCCATTAGTGCCTTAATGACATGGCCATGGTACCTCCATGACTAGTTAGCTCAGGTAACAGAATAAACAAAGCTATCACATCATAATTAATTATAGTATATTTAAACAAAAGAATATTAACTTAAATGAATGTCATATTAAATGACATAGAACTGACCATCATATCATAAGAAATCATATCAAACAGAAATCACCAACGAATATCATAACGAATGAAATAAAGTCAAGGTTCGAAGAGTTAATGCGAAACCCTTACTGAGAAAGGGTAGAATATTCGTACCTTAGCAAATGAAATGAAAGCAAATGGAAAAGTGAACACAGGGAAACAACATCACGCCTCCTTCAATGAATCTACACGGATTAGGGTTCATATGATACTTATTAGCTCATTACCGATTTTAAATGTCTATAGAAATTCATGTCAACACACTTTGGGTTTTATTCTATTTATGGAACTTTTAGGTAGAATTCATAATTAATCAAAGTTTAGGGTTAAAAAATGCTAATATGCCAAAGTTAGAGGTTAACCATGATTAATAATCAAAACATAAGTTATTAGACTTCAAGATGATATTTATCTTATTTAGGTTCCAAATACACCAATATTAGGTTTATAAGTGTTTTAATTAATGATCCAGGATTCTTATATAAATCAGGTCCGATTCTTATAATTTTTAAAGCACCCCAAAAAAGCTCATTTAATTCTATAATTTTACCCAATAATACACATATATCTTAAGTATGTTTTAGAATTTTTCCAGATTTTATTCATTAGTAAAAGCACACAATAAAAATCACTCTTTACACGATTGTCAAGAAAATAAACTGCTGAAACACCCAGAAAGTATGCATTTAAAAGGCATATCAAAACACTTTATAAAAATTCATAAAAATTTATGAAATTACTAAACATATAGAATTCACTTTCTGAAGAATCCCATGGCTTAATTCTTTATATTTTAGAAACTAAAAATTAAAAACTTTCACTGATTTTCAGACTCAGATTCACCATTTTGACAATTAATCTAGTAAAAATCAAAAGACCACCTTCACGACCTCCAAAAATTATGAAATATGATATCCAGATAGCAAACATGCTGAATTTAGTTTTAGCCTCAAAAATCTTGCAAAACACATTGGTATCATTAATTTAGACCTCCTTCAAGTTGACTCAAATTCTGGACAGCGTGTAATTGAGATAGAAAACAACACAACCCTAACCCTTTAAACCCTAATCCGACCCTTATTAATTATCTAGGGTTTCCAGGTTTAGTAGCATATTTAATGAGCATTAATGTGGTCTTAACATGTGCATATAAGGGCTAGAAATATGATTTAGGACTGGTAACAAATATGACTCGAATGTGAGAACTAACAAGAAATCGACATACACATAGAAACAAAGTTTATGTGGTGCATCATCTTATATCATATGTATACATATTTTAACGCCACCAATAATAACACAATAGCACAATTAGGATGATTAGTATTACATGTTTATGATTAGGTTTAACATGATTTCAAATCTGATTATATGTATGTATAATTAGGTGTGTCGTATAAAGGATGAAAGACCAAAGGAAGATGGTGACGAGTATCTTACTAGACCGAAACAAGGAATCAAAGAAACATAGACAAGGCCACGAATCAGCAACACAATCAGCCAAGAATACTACGATCTACCATGCTCCACACCTTCTTCTTCTTCTTGATCTTTGGAGAGAATACAAAAGGTGTTGGGAATTAAATGTTCAAGACTTAGTACTGCTGGAAGAATACACTAACAGTACAAACTGCTAGTGTATAAGTAAAGACTGCTAAAGAATAACCAATAGTACAAACCATGAAGTTAGTACTGCTAGTATATGACAGAAGCTACTGCTGAGAGATAGGAACGTATCAAGGATAAGTATGGTATAGATTGTATGTATATCTCAATTAGTTAGAAATATACGGTAGGATACATATCTTGTAAAGGACTCCTTAAGTCTATAAAAAGAGATCCTAGGTTAGATGTTTATATACGAGTCGAATATAGTTTTGTTAAGATTCAAGGTCATTGTAACCCTAGTGATATTGAGATCACTCGTATTATTCTTGAATAATATTGAATCTTTTGAAGTTAAATATTGTGTTCATTCTTCATACTACATTACTGTTACATTAAACAACATCTTCTAAGTGTGGTTAAGTAGATTCCGCATACTTGACTACATAACCTCAATGTATCTTAAACACGTCATAAAGGAGTAACATCCTAAGTGTTTTAAATCCTATCAAGTGGTATCAGAGCCAGGTTGATACTATTGATTTAGAAGAAAAGGTAATGGACATGGAAACTACACAGACTAACATGGCTGCTAAGTTGCCCATGCTGAAGCAAAACAAGTTTGAGATGTGGAGGCTGCGAATAGAATAGTTCTTCCAAGTGCAGGACTATGCACTCTGGGAGATTATTAAAGAAGGAAACTCCTTTAAACCTACCACATCTGTATCAACAGTTGATGGTAAAGAAAAGATTGTTGTGCAAACCTCTCCAGTGACTACAGAAGAGAGGCTGCAAAGGAAAAATGATGTCAAATCTAGGAGTTTGCTGATGATGACAATTCCCAATGATCAACTCTTAAACTTCAGCAAGTACAAGGATGAAAAGTACTTGTTTGAGGCAATCATTCCTAGGTATGGTGGGAATGAAGCCACCAAAAAGACTCAAAAGACTCTCCTAAAGCAGAATTTTGAAAATTTTAGTGCAACCAGTAATGAGTCTTTGGATCACATGTTTAATAGGCCACAAAAAACTGTTAGCCAACTTGCTGTTCTTGGTGTTGACATACCTCAGGAAGATCTGAACTCCAAGTTCTTGAGGAGTTTACCTGCAGAGTGGGCTATACATGTGGTGGTCTGTAAGAATAAACCAGACATTGATACTATGAGCCTCAATGATCTTTACAACAAATTCATTGTTGAGCAGGATGTGAAGAATGCTGGAGGTGCTAGTTCAAGCACTAGGAACATGGCCTTTGTGTCATCTCCTAGTAATTCAAGTCCTGATGAAGTGAAAGTTGTTGTAGGAGTTAGTACTGCTAACCCTAGTGTTAGTACTGCTAGCTCATCAAGCAGTACTACTGGTATTCTGAATGATACAACCTATTGTGCCTTCCAGACAAGCCAGAATGATGGGTCAATGCTGACACATGAAGATCTCTAGGAGATTAATGATGATGATTTGGAGGAGATGGATCTCAAGTGGCAGATTTCACTTCTTAGCATGAGGGCTAAGAAATTCTACCAAAGAACTGGCAAGAAGATAAACATCAGTAGTAATGATACTGCTGGTTTTGACATATCCAAGGTAGAATGCTACAACTGTCACAAGTTGGGGCATTTTTCAAGGGAATGTAGGAGGCCCAGACAACAGGATAGCAGGAGCAAGAGATATGGAAGCAAGACCAAGGCAGTGAAAGAAGCTGAGCCATCCTCAAAGGCTATGGTAGCTATTGATGGCCTAGGCTATGACTGAAGTTTGATGGCAGATGAAGAGGAAGCACCTGCTGAGATGGCACTTATGGCCTTCTCTGACTCTTAGGTACTATCTGCTAAAAGTTGTTCTAAAACATGCACTGCTGATAAAGAATATGAATCTTTAAAGAAATACTATGATGAGCAGAGGATTGAATTAAACCAAACAAATTATAATTTGTCAAATCAAAAAAGAGGTTTAGCAGTCCTAGAAGAACAAATAGTGCATTATAAGAACAATGAGTTTGCTTTTGCTGAGGACATAGTTGTTCTTAAGAGAGATTTGTCACCTAAGAATGCTGAGATTAATTTGCTTAGAGCTGAATTAGATAAAATCATAAAGGCTAAGGAAAATATTCAATTGAGTGTAGATACTTTAGAGTTTGCTTCTAAGGGAGTAAACAAAATCATAGAGTGTCAATTGATAAACAAGGCTAAGTCTGGGTTAGGATATAAAAAATGTCCACCTCCTCACAAAGGAATTCCTGCACCCCCAGGAATTGACCTAGAGCATACAGGATTATTTGAGTTTCAACAACCTAAGTTAGAGTATGGTTGTAAGCCAAACGAAAATGTAATTGCCGATAAACCCGTAGAAAATAATGAGCCTTTTGAGAGTGAAAGTGACACCTCTCTTGCTGAGGATAAGGTGTCCAATGATAGGAATTCAGATGCTCCAACTATTGAGGACTGGACATCTGATGATGCTGAAGATCAGGTTGTAGTTAAACCTAAAACAGTAAAGATAGATGGAACCAATGTTCCTAAGGTGGTTATTAATGAAACTGTTAAGCCTACAACAAATGTAAAATCAGTTAGGAAAACAGTTAGGTACTGTGAGATGTATAGGTCCACAGGCAAGCCAAGAGGAACTGGAATGACCTCAAGTCACATCAACTAGGAAGTAACTTTGTCATGTATAAGAAGGCTTGTTTTACTTGTGGTAGCTTTGACCTCCTAGAGGCTTTCTTTCATAACCATCAAGGGAAAAAGATGGTTACTGGGAACAACAGGGTAACTGGGAACTTAAGTCATGGGGTGAACTCAAATAGGTCTCAAACTCACCCTAGTTCTAATAGAATGACACCCAGGGCACTTTTATTGAAGTCTGGCCTAAAACCAATTAGTACTGCTAGACCAGGAGTTCATACTGCCAGACCATTTAAAACTGTCTACCCTAGATCAGCAGTTTCAAGTGCAAAACTAACTTTCAAATATGCACAACAAACTGTTAAAAGGCCTTTTTCATAAGAAAGCAGTGTTTCAAAAACAATTTTTGAAACCAAAGGCTAAAACTGCAAAGCCAGCAGTTAGTACTGCTAGCCAAGCAGTTAGTACTGGTAACTCTAAAAACACTGCTAGGGATAAGAGGGAAAATGTTGTTAAGGCCTCAGCATGTTGGGTATGGAGACCAATCAAACCCAATGGTGCATCAATTTTATTGAAAAGATTTGACTATATTGATGCACGAGGAAAACCCAAGTCAGTGAGAGCTTGGGTACCCCAAGGAAACTAATTTCCTTATTTTATGTGCAGGGACATTCACAGGATAATGATGAAGATCAAGGTTATGCAGACAGTGGATGTTCCAGGCACATATCACAGGCAACATGTCCTATCTTTCAAACTTTCAACCAATGGATGGAGGATATATTACCTTTGGGGGAGGAATATGAGAAAGAATTACTGGTAAAGGTACATTGACAACCGGTAAATTAGATTTTGAAGATGTGTACTTTGTGCAAGAGCTTAAGTATAACCTGTTTAGTGTCTCACAAATGTGTGACAAAAAGAACAAGGTTCTTTTTACTAACACTGAACGTCTTGTGCTTTCCCCAGACTTTAAGCTTCCTGATGAAAGTCAGGTTCTACTTAAAGTTCCAAGAAAGGGCAACATGTACAGTGTTCATATGAAAAAGATTGTTCCTAAAGAGGAACTTACTTGTCTTGTTGCCAAGGCCACATTTGATGAGTGCATGTTATGGAATAGAAGACTTGGTCATATAAATTTTAAAACCATTAATAAAATTGTTAAGGATGGTTTGGTAAGAGGCTTGCCTCAAAAACGTTTTGAAAATGGCCAGACTTGTGTTGCCTGTCTCAAAGGCAAATAGCACAAGGCTTCTTGTAAGCCCAAGACCCACAACTCTATTAACAAACCTTTGTTTATGCTACATATGGATCTGTTTGGCCCTACATTTGTGAGTAGTATTATGCATAAAAGGTATTGTCTTGTAGTTACTGATGACTATAGTAGATTCACATGTGTTTTCTTTTTTAGGTTCTAAGGATGAGACACCTAGCATTCTTAAGACATTCATAACTAAGATAGAAAACTTAGTGGATAAGAAAGTAAAATTCATTAGGTGTGACAATGGGACAGAGTTCAAAAATAGAGTTTTGGATGAGTTCTGTAAGGAAAAAGGTATTAGAAGAGAGTTTAGTGTTGCTAGAACTCCTCAGCAGAATGGGATTGCTGAAAGGAGAAATAGGACACTGATAGAAGCTGCTTGAACCATGTTAGCTAACTCTAAGCTGCCTATAACTTTTTGGGCTAAAGTAGTTAATACTGCTTGTTATGTGCAGAACAGGGTTTTGGTAGTTAAACCTCGCAACAAGACACCATATGAGCTTTTTAGGGGTAGAACTCCTGCATTAGGATTCTAAGACCTTTTGGGTGTCATATAACTATTCTAAATACCTTAGACCATCTAGTCAAATTTAATGGTAAATTAGATGAAGGATTCTTGGTTGGGTACTCACTAAATAGCAAAGCCTTTAGAGTATACAACACAAGAACAAGGAAACTTAAGGAGAACCTGCATGTTCAGTTTCTAGAAAATAAATCTAATGTTGCAGGTAAAGGCCCAAAATGGCTATTTGACCTTGATACTCTAACCCAATCAAGGAATTATGTGCCAGTTGTTGCAGGAAACTTTTCTAATGATTTTCTAGGTTCAGAAGCTGATGATGCAACAAATGAAGCAGGCTTGGGAAAGGAGAAAAATAAAGATCATTTGCTGATGCCAATATGGAACAGTGTGGATTCATCTTCAAAGAATGGTGAGCCTTCTATTGATGAAGCCAAGGAAGGTATTGAAGATGAAAATAATGTGGTTAGAGCTGAAGATCAAGAGAATCAAGATAACAGTACAAATGATGATTGTACTGTTGAGCCCCAAGTTAGTACTGCTGGGCAAAATGTTCATACTGCTGGCCCATCAGATACTAATACTGCTGATTTCTCAGAAGATGAAGTGGATATCAACAATATACCACCTACCTATCCAGTTCTCTCTACTCCACACACAAGGATACACAGAGATCACTTCCTAGACAATGTGATTGGGGACATACAGTCTGGTGTGAAGACAAGAAGACAAACTATGACTTCAGACCAACAAGGGTTTCTTAGTGCTGTTTATGAAGAAAAGAAGCATAAAGATGCCAACACATGCTTGTTTGTATGTTTCCTCTCATAATCTGAACCCAAAATGTTCTCAAAGCCTTAGAAGACTCAAGCTGGGTAGAAGAAATGCAAGAGGAGCTTCTCCAATTCAAGATTCAGAAGGTTTGGGTTCTATTAGATTTACCTAAGGGTATGAGGGAAATTGGCACCAAATGGGTTTTCAGAAACAAAAAGGATGAAAGGGGTATTATGATCAGAAACAAGGCTAGGCTTGTAGCCCAGGGGTATACACAAGAAGAGGAAATAGACTATGAAGAAGTTTTTGCACCAGTAGCAAATATTGAAGTAATCATACTATTCTTAGCTTATGCTTCTTTCATGGGTTTCACTGTTTACCATATGGATGTCAAGAGTGCCTTCCTGTATGGTACTATTGAAGAGGAGGTGTATGTCTTACAACCTCCTGGTTTTGTTGATCCAGAACATCCTGACAAGGTGTACAAGGTTGTGAAAGCTCTTTATGGACTATATCAGGCTCCAAGGGCATGGTATGAGACTTTGGCTTTTTATTTGTTAGAGAATGGATTCCAAAGAAGCAAGATTGATCAGAGTTTATTCATCAAGAGGAACAAGAAGGATATCTTGCTAGTACATGTTTATGTGGATGATATCATATTTGGATCCACAAGGAAGGAGATGTGTGTAGAATTTGAGAAACCTATGCATGATAAGTTTCAGATGAGTTCCATGGGAGAACTTACTTTCTTTTTGGGGTTGCAAGTAAAGCAATCAATTGAAGGCATATTTATTAGTCAAGATAAATATGTGACAGAGATACTAAGGAAATTTCAGTTTGCTGATTCTAAAGTGGCAAGCACACCTATTGATCCAGATAAACCATTGCTTAAAGATGCTGATGGAGAATGTGTTGATGTACACACTTACAGATCTATGATAGGGTCCTTGATGTATCTTACCTCTTCAAGACCAGATATCATGTTTGCTGTATGTGCTTGTGCAAGGTTTCAAGTCACTCCCAAGGTTTCTCATTTAATTGATGTCAAGAGGATTTTTAGATATCTAAAGGATCAACCTAGGTTGGGTCTGTGGTATCCTAAGGAGTCACCTTTTGACTTGGTGGCATATTCAGATAGTGATTATGCTGGTGTAACTTTGGATAGGAAATCAACAACTGGTGGATATCAGTTGCTTGGTTGCAGACTTATATCATGGCAATGTAAAAAGCAGAAAATTGTGGCAACCTCTACAACTGAAGCTGAGTATGTAGCTACTGCAAGCTACTGTGATCAAGTGCTTTGGATATAAAATCAACTGCTTGACTATGGGTATAATTTTATGAATACTGATGAACTTAAATAAGTACATTTTATTACTATCATTTATCCTATTAATTTGACTTGTTTTACTATATTATGTATGAGGATTGATACTTAATCGTTTACTTTTGTAATTCTCAGGTAAAAACAAGCATTTGGTGAAACTTAGCGATTATGGACTAAAAACGGAGTAAAATGATCAAGATTGGAATTCGTTGTTGGAATGAAGAGAATGAAGACCACTGCCTGACTTTGAAGAATGCGCCACATGGATTTATCCCATGCGCCGCATATGAAACTTTGGTCAACCAAGAATAACCAACTTGTTCTGCTCCAGATGCGCCGCATCTCACTTATCACATGCGCCGCATCACTATCAATATTTCACCAGATACGATCCAAGATACAAGAGGACATGCGCCGCATCCAAAGATGAAGATACGCCGCATCTTCTGGCGGTGTACGAATATTCCTGAATATTATAATCTTGGACCCCACGCGAAGTTAAGTACATGCGCCGCATCTACTTACAAGATGCGCCGCATCTCACCCTCAGACAGAAACTATAAATACCCCAAGACCAGACGAATTTCGTACGACATATATTATATACGAGACCGAAGACCAGAAACCTAGGACGAATTCAGTCAAGGTAGCAACACAAGACACACTCAAATCAAAGATACAAGAGCTGTAAGAAGGTGCTGCATATGTTTAATTCATTAAGTAGTTTTGTTTTATTGTGTTAGTAAACTTTAATTCATCAAGATTGGTGGCTTGTGTAACGTGACAACGGAAAGGTTGCACTCCCTTAAAACTGCTTTCTCATCAATTAAAGTTTATATGTTAGTGTCATTGGTGACTTTTATTAGTGCATTGATAACCTCTGTGGCTAGTTGAGCGTTGATTGGGTCGCCATGCCTCTGCCCTCGCCTGTTTATTAGATGCCTATGTATTCTATGGTTTGTGGAAAAGTAGGAGAAAGATAAACGGGATAGTCATAAGTAATCATTAAGGGTTTACTCGCCGATAAGATTAGAACCAACGAGAAAGGACTTAATCTCGGTGCGTTGCATCGAACTATACACTTCATATAACACTAGCAATAAAACAAGTGACAAACTACTTATCATAAGGACAGCCCTCTTATTGTCTCGAGTATTTATCTGTGTACGTGTGTGCTACTTGCTGATTCGTGCCTATTGGTCTAGTTTATTATTTAATTGCAACCAAATCGTGCCAGTCTCTCAGGCTGAACCCCCTTGCGTTAGATTAGGTTGTATAGCTAACTTAATATATTAAAATACTGATTAGAATAACTAGATAATACGTTCCACTCTTAGTGATCGACACTCTACTTACCATTATATTCATACTGACCGGGTACACTGCTCGTTAGGTGTGTGTGTTATTGATAAGTCGGCTAAATATAAATTTAAAACTTGATTAGGCATTAAAACTGCTAAACCGCAACGACACACGCAGCACATCAAGTTTTTGGCGCCGTTGCCGGGGAGTGAATTGTTATTATCTGTTAATTTGATTAGTATTTTAATTTTTTATCTAACCGCTAATTTTGTTGTGTATTAGTTTAATTTGCATTCATTGTACTATTTTGCATATTTTCTGTTTTTGTGTGTTATTTGTTTGCTTTTATTTGTGTTTATTTTCGTTTGTGTGTTTTTATTTGTTTTTATTTTTCGTAATTTTTGTTTTCTGCTATCGTTGTACTGAGCTAAATCGAACGATACGGCGCATCTGATTTCTCAGATACGGCGTATTGCGTTCAAATTTTTATAAAATACAACGCGTTTAATTAATTCGATACGACGCATCTTTACCAAGATACGGCGTATCTGTTTTTAATAAGAAAATTTTTCTAAGCGATAAAGTGATACGACGCATCTTTTCCCCAAGATACGGCGTATCTGTTTTTAATAAAAAAATTTCTAAACGTTAACGCGATACGACGCATCTGCTTTAGCAGATACGGCGTATCTATTATTTTAATTAAAAACAGTTTTCGAATTATTAAACAGATACGGCGTATCGATTTTAATCGATACGGCGCATCTTCTGAATCAAAAATCTTGTATTTTGAAACGTAACGAAAATACGGCGCATTAACTTCCGTTAATACGACGCATTTAATTTTAAATAAATATCGATTTTTGATTAATTAAAATTGATACGGCGCATTCGAATTTCTAAGCGGCGTATCTATTTTCTGAATAAAGTCTGATTTAATTTTAACGATTATAAGATACGGCGTATCCAACTTTTTGGATACGGCGCATCGTCTGCAGACATCAGTAACTTTAGATTTTCGTATTCCGTTTTCGTTGTTAGTTTTATGATATATTACTTTCTCGAGCATACCCTACTGATAGTTTTGTGTTGATTTCAGGAAGTGCATGACCAGGAGTTCCACGAAGAACTTGGTTCAACCTTTCGAAGATCCTGAACGAGCCCTACATTCGCTTAAAAGGCTTTTCAACACAAGAAGCTTTGATCTTTCAAGTTCACTCGAGCTTGATTACTTTTCTGAAGAAAAAGAGGAAGTTGAAACAGAAACAATGGGCGAAAACACTACTATGGAGGAATACATGAACAGTACCCGTGTTGATTACACTTCAGGAGTTGCTAGACCAAAGTTTGATGATAAGTCAAAATTTGAGTTGAAGGGTCAGTTTCTCAAAGAGCTCAAAGAGAATGCTTTCAGTGGGACGGAACATGAGGATGCTAATGAGCATGTTGAAAAGGTCCTGGAGATTGCAGATTTGTTTACTTCAGAAGGAGTCACTAACGATCAACTCATGCTTAGAATCTTTCCAATCTCACTAAAAGGAGCTGCTAACAAGTGGCTAAGGAATGAACCTGCTAGTTCAATCACTACATGGGAAGGTTTGAAGAGCAAATTCCTGAAGAGATATTGTCCACCTGCTAAGACTGCTAAAAAAATGGAGGCTATCAACAGTTTCAAGCAAGAGCCTGATGAAACTCTTTATCAAGCTTGGGAACGATTTAAAGATTTATTAATAAAATGTCCTCAACACTATCTAACCCCTATGCAGGAGATAATATTGTTTTATCATGGATTGGACGTGCCTACTAGACAGATTTTGGATGCTAAGGGAGCTGTACCTCAAATGAGTGCAACTAATGCTAGGAAAGCGATCCAAGAAGCTGCTGATCATTCTCAGAAATGGCACGATGGGACCTCTACTAGATCTAAGGGCAGCACTAATTTTGACGGGATTGCTGCTATTCAAGCTCAATTGGATAAAATTAGTAGAGAGATGAAGAAGCGAGATGAAAGAGTGTATGCTGCCCAAGTTGGATGTGAAAAGTGTGAAGGACCTCACTACACTAAAGACTGCCTGAACAAGAATGAAAGTGAGACGTTTGAAGAAGCATATTACACCCAATTTGGACAACCATTCCGACCTTCAGGGAGATTTAGGGAAGCTACACCGGGATTCTATCAAAAGAATAACTTCAATCCCGCTTATCAAGAAAGGAGGCAGACTTTAGATGACACTCTAAAGCAAATTATGGCCGATGCTGCTAAAAGACATGAAGAGAATACTGCTATGATCAAAGAAATCCGAGCTTCAACGGACACTACTACAAGAAATCAAGGAGCTTCGATCAAAGCACTGGAACAACAAATTGGTCAAATGAGCAAAGTTCTTCAAGAAAGGGGATATGAAAGTTTACCTAGCTCAACTGAAACCAACCCAAGGGATCATGTCAAGGCCATAAGCACCACTGAAGAAGTCACTCCTAACTTACCTAGAAGATCGATGAATGGTAATGATGATGCAAGACCCGAATTTTTCTTTAATTCTTCAATCAGTTTAAGAAGACTACTAAAAGAAAAGACAAAGATTAAAGAGGAGATCAAGGCTACAATGAAAGAAGGGAGCTCTGCAACTGATTTAAATGCCTTGCCTCATAAAGAAAAAGACCCAGGAAGTTTTACTCTACCTTGTTCTATTAATGATATATCTTTCAATAATGTGTTAGCTGACTTAGGAGCTAGTGTTAGTGTTATGCCTCTTAAGACATTCACTACCCTAGGACTAGGAAAATTAGCACCAACTAAGTTACTTATTGAATTGGCTGATAAAACGGTAAAACGACCTGAAGTGATTGCTAATAATGTGCTAATTAAGATTGAGAAGTTTATTTTCCTTGTAGACTTTGTTATTTTAGATATGCCCGAGGATGTTAAGGTTCCTTTAATCCTTGGAAGACCTTTCTTGTCTACTGCCCATGCTAAGATTGATGTGTTTAAAAGAAAAATCTCATTAAGGGTAGGGAATAATAAACTGGTCTATAAGTGCCAAGATCCTATTAAAAGCATAATTAGAGGTGTTTACATGCTAGGATTAAGAGAGCGTATGGACCTCGATCTTGAAGCTAGGCTTATGGGGGAAACATTGATTCAAAACAACTCAACTAATCCTAATCATGAGAACTTTGAGGAATTTATTGACCTAAATGTACCTACCGAACTTAGACGCGATATTGTTAATGATTCCGATGATGAGTGGTATGATTGCATAGTAATTAACAAACGTAGGAGATTAGTTGAGAAAACGTATTTGAATAATGATATGTTTATTGAACTACCACCCCACCTTGCTTACTTATGCTTATATGATAATAAGAATTTCCCGTCTATCATTTTGTCATCTCTGCCCGAAAGGGACATGACTTTGTTTATACAGGTATTAAATAAGAACGGCGTGGAAATTAAGGACGAGCAAGGAGTGTTCAATATTACTGAATTGGCAATGAGGGAGCGCGATGTTTCCGACTCCTTCAATGATCGATACTAAAGAGCTGAACGTGAGTCTAACTTGAAGACTCTGGAATAAAGACAAGTGCTTACCGGGAGACAACCCGGATTTATCTTTTTATTATTCTGTTTATGTGTCGAGTCAGTCAGACCGCCGAGGATACGGCGCATCTCAATTCTGAGATGCGACGCATCTCCTGCAAATGGTCATATCTTATTTTATTTTCCTGCATTTTTTTTTATTTTATTTATTTTCGAATTTAAAACTTTTTATCAGTTTATTTTTAATGCGGCGCATCCCTGGTTAAGGATGCGGCGCATCTTCTATTCTGATCCGTAATTATTCCAGGCTCGATACGGCGTATCTTTTTCCATAAGATACGGCGCATCGACTGACCTGATGATTTTCATTTTTATTTTTATGTTTTATTTTTATCTAACTACTAATGTATTATGCAAGTTGAACCTTTCTTAATAATAGGTGTGTTTTAAAGCCTTGGTGGTATTATAGATTCCTGCATTTCCTGTGGATACATCTAATATGAAGCTTAAACGTTCTAATCCACAAGAAAGATGATTTTTGCTCTACTACTAATGGAGGATCATACCGAGCAAATCTCAGGGGAGTTTTTCTGTTCTAATTCTTTTATTTTCCAGTTTTTAACCTTTTATACAAACAACGAGGACGTTGTTTAACTTAAGTGGGGGGATTGGAGAATTAGAACACTTAACACTTACTTGTCCTAAACTTTTCAAAATATTCTTAAAATGTGCTTAATATATCAAAATTTAAAATTTTTAGCATGTTTTTGTTTAAGATCTAAGTTGCATAGCTGCACACATGACGTTATTTTCAAAAATTGTGATTTTTCAAAACTCACAAATCTATGAGTGTGCCGGTGACTTGTAAACTTTAGAACTTGGCTTGTATACTATTCGAGACCACCATAATAAGTATTATTTTATATAATTGGAATGACTTGTCTAAATTGGTAAATTTCTAGGATTATACCCAAAAAGCCTTATATGTTATGTGTTATTAGCTAACTACACTGGTTAGTTAACCCCCGTATAAACCCTTTTGTTACTCTCATTTTTAGAGTAAGATACCCCTAGAAAAACACTCATAGCCATTCCTTTCGTTTCTTACACCAATGTTTAAAATGTTTCGTTACACCCTTACACCTTAGCCTACCCTGTAGATTAGAATCCGTGGTTGGTTAATTGCTATAGGCAAAGTGTGTTTCCTTACATTACCTGTGTTCTCGTGCGTAATTCATTATCTATGGTTAGGTCGGGAAATTGCACAATGCAATTGGAGTGAAAGTAAATATTGTATATTTTTGAGTTTATTTTTCGTGTGTTTACTGCTTTCACTATTACCGTTATTTCTGAAGTCATGAAAAGTATGGAAAAATTATCCAGAATTATTGTTATAGTGATGTGGTGAAATTTTACACATCTATGTTTATGCTTAGTAAAAAAAAAAAAAAAAAAAAAAAAAAAAAAAAAAAAAAAAAAAAAAAAAAAAATTCGAAAAAATGAGAAAAGAAAAAGAAAAAAAAAAAAAGAAAAGTTGGAAGATTTTTAAACCAACGATGTAAAGTTATGTAAGTGGTCGATATCACCACTAGTTGTTATATTATATCTATGGATTGAATGGGAGTTGGCAGTTATGGGAACGCCAATTAAGGTTTATTCTTTGATTAAGATCTTGTTGAGTATAATTCGTGTCTACCTAAAGCGTGTGTTTCAAGTGTTAAAGCGTGAGTTATTCGATGATATGAGTCTTATTCATGGGATGGTTGGGATAGTGATTAACCACACTTAGGATTTTAATTTATTTGTTTTGTTTATTTTTCATTTTACACCAAATTATATCCCAAATATTATCCATACCCTGTATTATTCTTTATCCAACCAAACCTTTGATTTATTGAGATTAGGGATTTGAGCAATCTTAAGTATCGTAGTCATGGATTCGGCTATGTATTTATGATTTTGTCGCCCTTTTTGATATATTATTATTGGTGAAGTTTGGACCTATCTTTAGCCTATTCGAGTTAAGGATTTGAGCAATTGCAAGTATCGTGTTCGTGGATTCGATCATGTATTTGTGATTTTGTCGCCTTTTCTGGAATTTGAGATCGATAGTGAATAAGAATAATTAACCCTTAAGCCTAAAAACCCTTTTTACCGCTTTAGACTTGTTATTCCTTAGCTTTAGTGGTGGAGATGTGTATACTTGCCAAGCTTATGATAGAATATTCGTCGCGACTGGACAGTTAAACGATTAGATTTGCTTTTATCGAAATATTTTATTCTACTTCTAATTCATTAAGTGTTTAGTTGTGTGATTATGATAAAACGAATACATGCTTAAATATAAAAATACATCCTAATGTCTTTTAGGATACATTTTCATAAGTTTTAATCTAAGGTTTACTTGGGGACAAGTAAAGTTCAAGTGGGGGGATATTTGATGAACTCAAATAAGTACATTTTATTACTATCATTTATCCTATTAATTTGACTTGTTTTACTATATTATGTATGAGGATTGATACTTAATCGTTTACTTTTGTAATTCTCAGGTAAAAACAAGCATTTGGTGAAACTTAGCGATTATGGACTAAAAACGGAGTAAAATGATCAAGATTGGAATTGGTTGTTGGAATGAAGAGAATGAAGACCACTGCCTGACTTTGAAGAATGCGCCGCATGGATTTATCCCATGCGCCGCATATGAAACTTTGGTCAACCAAGAATAACCAACTTGTTCTGCTCCAGATGCGCCGCATCTCACTTATCACATGCGCCGCATCACTATCAATATTTCACCAGATACGATCCAAGATACAAGAGGACATGCGCCGCATCCAAAGATGAAGATACGCCGCATCTTCTGGCGGTGTACGAATATTCCTGAATATTATAATCTTGGACCCCACGCGAAGTTAAGTACATGCGCCGCATCTACTTACAAGATGCGCCGCATCTCACCCTCAGACAGAAACTATAAATACCCCAAGACCAGACAAATTTCGTACGACATATATTATATACGAGACCGAAGACCAGAAACCTAGGACGAATTCAGTCAAGGTAGCAGCACAAGACACACCCAAATCAAAGATACAAGAGCTGTAAGAAGGTGCTGCATATGTTTAATTCATTAAGTAGTTTTGTTTTATTGTGTTAGTAAACTTTAATTCATCAAGATTGGTGGCTTGTGTAACGTGACAACGGAAAGGTTGCACTCCCTTAAAACTGCTTTCTTATCAATTAAAGTTTATATGTTAGTGTCATTGGTGACTTTTATTAGTGCATTGATAACCTCTGTGTCTAGCTGAGCGTTGGGAATAAAATGATCAAAGTCAAAGAGCCTGCCAAGTCGATGAAGAGCCTGCTAGTTGATTTTGTTATGTACGAAGATGTTCTACTAGTACCTTCTGGGTAGAAGGTACTGCTAGCTAATGAAGAGCCTGCCAAGATTATGTCAAGTCGATTAGATATTTTGTAATAGATATTTAGTTGAATTATTAGTCTTTGTACATTGTTATACGTTATGTAGAAGTAAAATAGTCTTCTGTGGTGACAGAAGAATATATCAGAGTGTACATGGGTAGTTGTATTTAATTGTAGGCGCCAATATAGTCAAAGTATAGTATTATATTCATCTACTTGACAACATGTAATAAGATATCCTTAACTTATAAAAGGATATCTTAGTCACTACTTCATGCATGCATCTTTCACAACCAATAACCACAAACCAAACTATCTCTCAAGTAACTTAGTTACTTCGAATCACAAATCCTTTTTACAATCTTAGATTCAAGATTACTTTGTAATCCCGGTGATACTTAGATCATCCGTATTATTTCATCAATAATATTGAATCGTTTTGTATTAACCAAAGTTGTGTTATTTGTTCATTGCATTCACTCATTTACTTAAACTCACCACCTTGTGTTCTTTTAAAGTGTGTTGTAGTAGATTCCGCATGCTAAACACATTCAATACATAAATATCTCTCAAACACATTACTAAGATTCATATCCCAAGTGTTTGAACTTCAAGAACAACAAAGCGTTCCACAAGTGGTATCAGAGCCAGGCTTGATATTTACTAATTTAAAAGAAAAATGGATGTTGAACATATTCAAACCAATGTTGCAGCTAAACTTCCATTACTCAAGCAAAACGAGTTTGAAATGTGGAGACTAAGGGTTGAACAATACTTTCAAGTGCAGGACTATGCACTTTGGGAGATCATTGAACAAGGCAATTCATTTAAACCCCAAATCACCACTACAACAGTAAATGATGCTCTTGTAACAAGAATACAAGATCAACCATCAAATGCAGATGAAAAAGTTCTGAAGAGAAATGATCTAAAGGCAAGGAGTATGTTACTGATGACTATTCCAAATGATCAACTTCTGATCTTTAACAAATACAAAGATGCCAAAACCCTTTTTGAAGCAATTGTGGCTAGGTTTGGTGGTAATGATGCTACCAAGAAAACACATAAAACCCTTCTCAAACAACAATTTGAGAACTTCACAGCCACAACCAATGAGTCTTTGGACAGTATGTTCAATAGACTTCAGAAGCTTGCAAGTCAGTTAGCCATCCATGAAGTGATGATAACTCAAGAAGACCTAAACTATAAATTTCTTAGAAGTTTACCTTCAGAATGGTCTATGCATGTCATTGTATGGAAGAACAAGTCAGATATTGACCAGATGAGTCTCAATGATCTCTACAACAATTTCAAAATAGTAGAGCATGAAGTAAAGAAGACTACTGGGTCAAGTTCTGGAAATATGGCTTTTGTTTCATCCCCAAACATCTCAAAGGTTGATAATGAAGAACAAGGTAGCAGAGAAGAAGGTACTGGTAATACAACCTTTGGTACTGCTAGTACTTCTGGCAATACCAAATCTATATTAGATGAAACAATTGGGTGTGCTTTTCTTACATCTCAGCACAATGGATCCATATTATCATTTGAAGACCTTCAAGAGATTCATCCTGATGATCTTGAAGAAATGGACATAAAGTGGCAACTTTCACTTTTAAGCATTAGAGCCAAGAAGTTGATGATGAGGACTGGCAAGAAGATTCTGATAGATGGAAATGAGCCTGCTGGCTATGATAAGTCAAAAGTGGAGTGTTACAACTGCCACATGAAAGGTCACTACTCTAGAGAATGTAGAAGACCTAAGAAGCAGGATGACAAGGGTAGAGGGTTTGACAACAGAAATAAAGGAAGCTTTGAGAAGAAAGGAAGCTTTGAAAGCAAGAGTAAGGTTGTTGAAGTTGCAGAGCCAAAAGCAATGGTTGCTGTTGATGGCATGGGTTTTGATTGGAGTTTCATGGGTGAAGATGAGTCAACTTCTGATGAATTGGCTTTGATGGCATTCTCCACCCCTGAGGTACAAATTATCAAATGTCCTAATGATTGTGAATCTTTTAAAGAATTAAAAATCATAAGTAAAGCTTATGATACAGAAGTATTAGAACATAGAAAAACCAATCAAACCTTATTTGACCATAAGTGTGGTATGTCCAAGCTAGAAAAACAAATCATTCACTATAGAGAAAATGAACTCACATTTTCTGATGCTAAAGGTGCTCTTAATAGACAAATATATTTGAAAGATACTGAAATAGAAATGTTAAGGACTGAGTGCACTAAAGTGACATTAGCTAGAGACAATATTCAACTGACTGTTACTAAATTGGAAAATGCTTCTGAGTGTACTAAGAGCATAGTAGAGAATCAGTTGAATAAGAAAATAAAATCAGGGATAGGATACAATGAATGTCCACCTCCTTATAGAGGAATTCCATGTCCCCAGGGTAGTGATCTTGCTGTATCAGGTTTACATGAATTTGTTAACAAACCATTGGATAAACCTGTAGTGATAAGTGAACCTTCTGAGAGTGCTAAGAATGTTCCACTCTATAAGGTGCTCACTGATAAGAGACCAGATGTCCTAATTATTGAGGATTGGGTATCTGATGATGATGAAGATCAGACTATTCCTATCAAAGGAATCAAAGTAGGACCAACCAGTCCTAAGAAAGTAGAAGTTAAAGCTAAGGCCAAAACTGTTTTGAAAACAGTTGAAAGTTGTAAAAATTGTAATAACAAACCTAGGGGAAGCCAAAGAAATTGGAACAACCTAAAGTCACAACAACTAGGTGATGACTTTGTTATGTTTAATAAGGCTTGTTATTATTGTGGTAGCTTTAATCATCTTCATGCTTATTGTAATAAATGGGTTTCTGGGAGTAAATCAAAGTCTAAAACAAATGTTTCCCACCCAGAAAATTTTTTGTTAAGTCTAACACTACAAAAGATAATCATACTGTTAGACAACATAAGCCTGTTATTACAAAACCAACTGAAAAGGGTACAAGAAACACTTTCAAAAGTGTACCAAAAGTTGAGAAAAGTCCTATTCAAAAGATAAATGTGGTTAAAACAAAAGTTTGGAATCCAAAAACCAAAGGTCCTGCTAGACCAAAAGGTCCTGCTAGACCACATGGTATTGCCAAAATTGGTACTGATAGACCAAAGACCACACAATGGATTAGAAGGGAAAGTGCTGTTAAGTCCTCAGCATGTTGGATTTGGAAACCAATCCAATCAAAAGGTGCATCAACAATCCTGAAAAGGTTTGATTTCATTGATGCAAGAGGCAAACCCAAGTCTGTCATGGCTTGGGTACCCCAAGGAAACTAATATGTTTATTCATGTGCAGGAACATTCAACTGATATTGAAGATCAAGGATATGTTGATAGTGGGTGTTCAAGGCACATGACAGGCAACATGTCATTCCTCTCAGATTTCAAAACATTTGATGGAGGATATATTACCTTTGGGGGTGGAATAAAAGGAAAGATCACTGGTAAAGGTACTATCAAAACCAGTAAACTAGATTTTGAAAATGTGTATTTTGTGAAAGAACTTCAGTTTAATCTTCTTAGTGTCTCACAAATGTGTGACAAAAAGAACAATGTTCTCTTTACTGACAATGAATGTATGGTTCTTTCTTCTGATTTTAAGATGCCTGATGAGAGTCAGATACTTCTTAAAATTCCAAAAAGGAACAATATGTATAGTGTCAATTTAAAGAACATTGATCCCAAGGAAGGTTTAACTTGTTTGGTAGCAAAGGCCTCATTGGATGAATCTATGATTTGGCATAGAAGGCTTGATCATGTAAACTTTAAAACAATCAACACTATTGCAAAATATGATTTAGTAAGAGGTTTACCCAAAAAGATTTTCCAAAACGACCAAACTTGTGTTGATTGCCTAAAAGGCAAACAACATAGAGCTTCTTGTAAGCCCAAGTCCCAAAACTCTATTACTCAGGCTTTACATATGCTTCATATGGATCTCTTTGGTCCTATTAATGTGTGCAGCTTGAATGGAAAGAAATATTGTCTGGTTGTTACTGATGACTATAGCAGATTTTCATGGGTTTTCTTCTTAAGATCTAAACATGAAACTAGTGAGATACTTAAAACATATATCACTGAGGTAGAAAACCAATCTGATAAGAAAGTCAAAATCATCAGGTGTGACAATGGGACAGAGTTCAAGAATAGAGTTATGGATGACTTTTGCAAGGAAAAAGGCATAAAAAGAGAGTTTAGTGTAGCTAGAACACCTCAGCAAAATGGAGTAGCAGAAAGAAAGAATAGAACACTTATAGAGGCTGCTAGAACTATGTTAGTAGACTCTAAGTTGCCTATTTCATTTTGGGCTGAAGCAGTTGGTACTGCTTGTTATGTACAAAACAGGGTTCTTGTGACAAAACCACATAGAAAAACACCTTATGAACTTTTCTTTGGTAGAAAACCATCTTTAAGTTTTATGAGACCTTTTGGTTGTCATGTCACTATTCTCAATACCAAAGATCATTTAGGCAAATTTGATGGAAAAGCAGATGTTGGCTTTTTGATAGGGTATTCCTTGCAGAGTAAGGCCTATAGAGTGTTTAACACTTGCACTAGGCTAGTAGAAGAAAATCTTCACATAGAGTTTCAAGAGAAACTAGCAAATGTGAAAGGAGTTGGACCAGATTGGATGTTTGATGTTGATAGGCTTTCAGAATCTATGAATTATGTGCCTGTTACAGGTACAAATGCTAATGAAAATGCAGGTTCTAAAGACAATGTTGAAACTCCTAAAAATCAAGATTACATCTGGGTGCCAATTTGGAAAAGTATGGATCTATCTTCAAGTCAAGAAGGACCTTCAAACACAAGAAATGAAGACAATGAAGAAGATCAAGGAACTCAGAATCAAGAGAATCAAGAAAGTGGTGCTAATGACAATGGTACTGCCAGTTCTTCAGATGGTCCTGCCAGTTCAAGTATTGGTACTGCTGAGCCATTGAATATTCAAATAGATGATTCTTTTCAAGAAGAAGTTGGGTTTAGTAATCTTCCAACTACATATGAAGTTTCTAAAACACCAAACACTAGAATTCTCAAAGATCACTCAACTGATGATGTGATTGGAAGCATAACTTCTGGTGTTAGAACAAGATCTCAAGTTGGTTTATCTCAAGTCTTATCCTCAGATGAAGAAGGGTTAATCTCCTCTATTTATGAAGAAAAGAATAATGATAATTCCAATATATGCCTGTTTTCATGTTTTCTATCTCAGGCTGAACCCAAAAACATAAACAAAGCTTTAGATGATGCAAGTTGGGTGGAAGCTATGCAAGAAGAGCTTCTCCAATTCAAGATTCAGAAGGTTTGGATATTGGTTGATTTGCCAAGAGGTCATAGGGCAATTGGAACCAAATGGGTGTTCAGAAACAAGAAAGATGAAAGGGGTATAGTGATCAGAAACAAGGCTAGATTGGTAGCACAAGGATATACTCAAGAAGAAGGGGTAGATTATGAAGAAGTGTTTGCTCCAGTTGCAAGACTTGAAGCAATTAGGCTTTTCTTAGCCTATGCTTCATTCATAGGCTTCACTGTCTATCAAATGGATGTTAAGAGTGCATTTTTGTATGGTGAAATTGAAGAACCAGTATATGTATCTCAACCTCCAGGCTTCATTGATGCTGAGTATCCAGATAAAGTTTACAAGGTTACCAAGGCTTTGTATGGTCTACACCAAGCTCCAAGGGCATGGTATGAAACATTGGCTTGTTTTCTACTAGAAAGTGGATTCCAAAGAGGCAGGATTGATCCAACTTTGTTTATCAAAAGAACAAAGAAAGACATCTTGCTAGTGCAGATTTATGTTGATGACATAATCTTTGGATCAACAAACCAAGACTTGTGTGTAGAATTTGAAAAACTTATGCACAGTAAGTTTGAGATGAGTTCCATGGGGGAACTTACTTTCTTTTTGGGTCTCCAAGTGAAACAATCCAAAGAAGGCATATTTATCAGCCAAGATAAATATGTAGCAGAGATCCTAAGGAAATTTAATTTTGCTGATTCTAAGGTTGCAAGTACACCAATGGATCCAGACAAAGGGCTACTCAAGGATGCTGAAGGAGAAGATATGGATTTGCACAATTATAGATCTATGATTGGGTCCTTGATGTATCTTACATCATCAAGACCAGATATCATGTTCTCAGTATGTGTATGTGCAAGGTTTCAAATACATCCCAAGATCTCTCATCTCACAGCAGTCAAAAGAATCTTTAGATATCTTAAGGGTCAACCTAGGTTGGGTCTTTGGTATCCAAGGGAATCATCTTTTGAATTGATGGCTTATTCGGATAGTGACTATGCTGGTGCAACACTAGACAGAAAATCCACAACTGGTGGATGTCAATTTCTTGGTTGCAGACTAATCTCTTGGCAATGCAAGAAACAAACAATGGTGGCCAATTCTACAACTGAAGCAGAATATGTTGCTGGTGCAAGTTGTTGTGGGCAAGTTCTTTGGATCCAAAATCAATTGCTTGACTATGGGTACAATTTTCTTAACACCATTATTTATATTGACAACAGCAGTACTATTTGTATCATTAAAAACCCAGTTCAACACTAAAAAACAAAACATATTGAAATCAGACACCATTTCATAAGGGATTGCAATGAGAAGAGGTTAATTCAAGTAGTTAAAATTGATTCTGAAAAGAATTATGCAGACCTTCTCACCAAAGCTTTTGATTTAGGTAGATTCAAATATCTTGTAGGAGGTATTGGAATGATAAATCTTTGAAAAACATGTGTTTTTGTTCATAAAATTAACTGGTATTGGATTTTAAACATTGTACTGCTAGTTAGTCAAAAGGTCCTGTTAGTTCATAATTGGTCCTGCTGATACAAAATTGCTATGTTTTGTTCATTTAAGGGCTTGAATGTTTAAAATGATATAGATCAAGTACTTTGCACTTTGTTCTTTTGGTTTGCAACTAACACATTTCAGGTTGATAACAAAACAAGAGTTCTTCCAAACAGAAAGGAGCAACAAAAGTTATATTCATTTCAGGAGAGATAACAATCTCAGGGGAGGAATTCATAGCCAAGAATGGAAGAAACACCAATTAATGAAAGAAAAGACAAAAGCATACAAGATGATGCAGAGTTGAAAAAGATAGAGTTAGATCACATATCTAGAAGGGATGAAGCATTTCTCAAAGGAGAAAGTTCTATCTAGATCAAACTAAGAAAGGTTTCAACTCAAAGGCATGACATTAGATGATTTCACTTGTTGAACTAATCATCCAAGATACACAGCATCATTGCCTTTCTAAATTTCCTCCATCCAAGGAAATTGCACCATCTTTGGGCCATCATGGCTTTTGGTATTCAGCTCACCAAGTTTTCACAAACTTAAGAGTTGACTAGTCCATAAGCAAACGGCTTTTGGTAAAGACAACTCAAATCCGTTGATGGTTGATAGTTTACCAAAAACTATATGGTTGTTAACTAACCATACTTAATCGTAAATAGTTAGCTAGTCCATAAGCAAACGGCTTTTGGTAAAGACAACTCAAATCCGTTGATAGCTGGTAGTTTGCTAAAAACTATAAGGGATTTTTATAAAACTTTCAAAGATACTGGTAGTTCAAAATTGGTACTGCTAGTATAAAAAGGTACTGCTAAATAGCCGTTGAGCCTGTCAGAAAAAATTTTAGCCATTAGGCCTGGTAGTTAAAATTAGCCGTTGGGGTAGTTATGTAATTCACTGATGATTATATTATATTATATTTTACATATAAAATATCTTTTTAACCGCCTTTTCATTTACTTATTTTAATCTTTCTTATTGTCGGTTAAAAGTAATTCTCTCATATCTTCTTTCATCAGTCACTATCATAATTCACATACACTTTTCATCTTCTACCAGTACTACCAACAAATCCCAACAACATATTCAAAATTTTCATTATGGCTTCCACAGTTGTTCTAGATTTTGTCCAACGTCACAATCAGTTAGCATTTTTGGAAAAGTCAGAGGATAATGCCTCATTTCATCAAGTAGTGGACTTTTTAAACAACTCCTACATCAGGTTTGCTTTGCTAGTCAATCCCACTATTTATGAAAATCAAATTTTGCAATTTTGGCAATCTGCTAAAATTAAAACTTCTGAAAATGGGGAACAAAGAATTAAGGCCAAAGTGGATGGTAAACATTTGACTCTTACTGAGTCATCCTTAAGAAGGCATCTTCATTTGGATGATTCTGATGGTATTAGTCAGTTACCAGATACTGAAATTTTTGAAAATTTAACAAGAATGGGGTATCATGCTGAGTCCAACAAACTCACTTTTCTGAAAAAGCATCTTACTCCACAATGGAGATTTTTGATTCACACAATCCTTCACTGTTTGAGCCAGAAGAAAACCTCTTGGGAGCAATTTAGTGGCAACATGGCCTCTGCTCTCATTTGCTTAGCAACAAACAGAAAATACAACTTTTCAAAATATATTTTTGAAGGATTGATAAACAATGTGAAAAATAAAACAAAGTTTTTGATGTATCCAAGATTTATTGGATGCATCATTGGAAAACTACAACATGTGTTGCTTCCCACAGACTCAATTTATGACACACCAAAACTTTCTCACAAAGTATTTTCAAATATGAGAATTGGTTTTAGAAGGGAGGAAGTTCCACTTTTTGATGAAATGATACCACAACATCCAGAAGAACCCACACCATCTGCTGATACACAATCATCCAGTTCTTCACATGGTTACATTTCACCAACACAACAAACAACACCAATACCATCTCCAGTACCATCTGAAACACCACCACCATCACCACATCATATATCACAAACCTAATCACCTCAGACAATGCAAGAATTAAAAGACAAGGTGAAATTCTTAGAGAATGCTCTTAAAAGTCAAAATGAAAAGTTTTCTAAGATCAACATCAAATTAGTCAAGAGGGTAAAGAGATTGGAGGGTGAAGTGAAGAAGTTACAGGGTAAAAAGTCTGCAAAGGTTGTTTTATCTAGTTCTTCACAGTCAGATGCTAATAGGATAGATCACTCTTCCAAACAGGGGAGGAAGGATAGGTCTGAAGATGAGGATGAAGAGGAGGAACAGGCTCAATTTGAATTCCATGATGGAACTCAAGTTTATGATGAAGAGCCTGTTGGAGCAGGGCAAGAGCCTGCTAGGCCAGAAGAAGAGTCTGCTAGGAGAGAAAGGCTATTGGCTATGGGGTATAAAGGGTCTGCTGAGAGAGTGTACAAGAGAAAGAGGGTTTTAATTGCTGATGAGCAATCTTCTGCTCCATCACAAGATCAAACTCCAAAGGATAAGGGCAAAGGTATTCTGATTGAAGATGAGCCAAAGTCCAAGAAGTTGAAAAGAACTCAGCAAATTCAGATGGCTTTAGGAGAAGAAGAGGCCAAGAGGGTTCATGAAGAAGAGCTAAAAGCACTTGAAGCTTCAAGAATGCTTGAAGTAATGAAAGAGCAGAAAGATGCTGAAGATGCTGCTCAAGCTCTTATTGATTCTCAAGCTGCACAAATATTTGATGCACAACTACAATGGATTATCTCTATTGATCCAATTGTAAGAGGTCAAGCCTCTGTGTATATGGATGATGAGTCTCTCAGTGTAGAAGAAAAGACAGCCAAGCTTGAGGAATTCATCACCAAAAAGTATAGAGAAGAAGCCTTAAATGATGTATTTCAGCAGATCATGCAGTATAAGGAGAAAGGGTTTAAATTGCCACATGATCAGAAAGAGCAGATGAAGTTCTTCAAGTTATATCTGAAAAGGTTAGCAAATTGGAAGGATCATCAACTCAAAAGAAAATCATTTGAAGAGTTGCAGCATCTATATATTGAAGCATACAAGAAGAACCACTGCACTCCTCCTGAACACACACAAGAAAGGTCTTCAAAGAAGAAGGAAGATGCTCAGATGAAAGAAGTAGCAAAATTGGACACAGAGCAAGTAAGTAAAATGTTGATAACTTTACCTACTATCATACATGCTGATCCAATTAGGTCTAGACACCCTATAATTGATTGGGAAATACACCATGATAGATTTGGTAAGTCATGGAAAATATCAAGGGTTGGGGGACAGTCTGCTATCTTCAAGAATTTTGAAAATTTAGTTAGAGCATCTGATAGAGCAGATTTGGAAGAATTGTGGAATCTAGTGCAGATTAGGCTAGCCACAAATTCTAGCAATGATGTTAAGGAACAGGAATTATGGGTTGAATTCAATAGGATGTTTGATCCTGATCCCAAAGATGATTATTGGAAGTTTCCATATTATGATCCATCTACAACCTGGGAATTCCTAAGTCATTGCAGTGTTCATCATTTGTACACATCAAGTGGGATTGAACTCTTTATGTTGGCTGAGAAAGAGTATCCACTTAGTTATGAAGTGCTCTCAACTATAATCTCCAAGAGGTTAAGGTGTGACAAAGATGATGAAAACTCAGAAATTGTTCAAAGTTTGCTAAGGAGCATATTTGAACAATGTGAAAGAAAAAGGAAGGATAGGAAGTAAAGGTTTTTGGAAGAGTTCTCAAATCCTCAAGGTATGTATTTTATTCATCAGAAACTTGTGTATTTTAATGGAAATAACAAGTTTAGGGGAGGATTGTTGGGAATAAAATGATCAAAGTCAAAGAGCCTGCCAAGTCGATGAAGAGCCTGCTAGTTGATTTTGTTATGTACGAAGATGTTCTACCAGTACCTTCTGGGTAGAAGGTACTGCTAGCTAATGAAGAGCCTGCCAAGATTATGTCAAGTCGATTAGATATTTTGTAATAGATATTTAGTTGAATTATTAGTCTTTGTACATTGTTATACGTTATGTAGAAGTAAAATAGTCTTCTGTGGTGACAGAAGAATATATCAGAGTGTACATGGGTAGTTGTATTTAATTGTAGGCGCCAATATAGTCAAAGTATAGTATTATATTCATCTACTTGACAACATGTAATAAGATATCCTTAACTTATAAAAGGATATCTTAGTCACTACTTCATGCATGCATCTTTCACAACCAATAACCACAAACCAAACTATCTCTCAAGTAACTTAGTTACTTCGAATCACAAATCCTTTTTACAATCTTAGATTCAAGATTACTTTGTAATCCCGGTGATACTTAGATCATCCGTATTATTTCATCAATAATATTGAATCGTTTTGTATTAACCAAAGTTGTGTTATTTGTTCATTGCATTCACTCATTTACTTAAACTCACCACCTTGTGTTCTTTTAAAGTGTGTTGTAGTAGATTCCGCATGCTAAACACATTCAATACATAAATATCTCTCAAACACATTACTAAGATTCATATCCCAAGTGTTTGAACTTCAAGAACAACAAAGCGTTCCACATAACCTCTGTGGCTAGTTGAGCGTTGATCGGGTCGCCATGCCTCTGCCCTCGCCTGTTTATTAGATGCCTATGTATTCTATGGTCTGTAGAAAAGTAGGAGAAAGATAAACGGGATAGTCATAAGTAATCATTAAGGGTTTACTCGCCGATAAGATTAGAACCAACGAGAAAGGACTTAATCTCGGTGCGTTGCATCGAACTATACACTTCATATAACACTAGCAATAAAACAAGTGACAAACTACTTATCATAAGGACAGCCCTCTTATTGTCTCGAGTATTTATCTGTGTACGTGTGTGCTACTTGCTGATTCGTGCCTATTGGTCTAGTTTATTATTTAATTGCAACCAAATCGTGCCAGTCTCTCAGGCTGAACCCCCTTGCGTTAGATTAGATTGTATAGCTAACTTAATATATTAAAATACTGATTAGAATAACTAGATAATACGTTCCACTCTTAGTGATCGACACTCTACTTACCATTATATTCATACTGACCGGGTACACTGCTCGTTAGGTGTGTGTGTTATTGATAAGTCGGCTAAATATAAATTTAAAACTTGATTAGGCATTAAAACTGCTAAACCGCAACGACACACGCAACACATCAAATACCATGATATATATTGACAATAACAGTGCAATATGCATTATTAAAAATCCAATGCAACATTCTAAAACAAAACACATAGAAATTAGGCATCACTTTATAAGAGACTGCAATGAGAAAAAGTTGATTCAAGTTGTCAAAATTCATACTGATCAAAACTTTGCAGATCTTCTCACTAAAGCTTTTGATGTTGGAAGGTTTCAATACTTGGTAGCAAGTATTGGAACGCTTAACCCTTAAAGTTTTTAATTTGTGTGTTTTTTTATACTAAATTGGATTTGTACTGCTAGGCTTGTCAATTAGTACTGTTTTTGTAAACTTTGTACTGCTAGTACAAATTTGAACTGTTTGTTAGAACTGTTAGTCATATGTTTATACTATAATGAAGCAAATGCTTTGCCATTTATTTTCTTGGTTTTGGACTAACAATTGCAGGTATGGAATTTAAGCACAAAGTAATTTCTAATGCATTGTGTGAGCAGCAAATGGTGGTTTAGTTGCTGACATAATAGGTTGATGATGGACAGAGTTTGGGAATACTTTAACAAAGGTTTATACCTAAGTTAACTAATTCTTTAAAACTTCTTTCTTGAAATCTGATTATGATGTTTTGTATTGGAATTGATGGCTCGGTTAGTCAGATAGTAACTGACATAACTCACTCTCTACCATTTTATACTTTTGTATAATGAGTTAGTCTAAGGAAATCTAGTAGAGAGAACAGCGAGCAAACGTAAATCTAACACAATTGTGTTGGAGGCAACAACTGCCACGAGCTGGAAACCCTATCAAGAAAGCTCTTTGAATGAGTTTATCTGATCATAGGCAGTAATTTATAACTGAAATCATTGGTTCTCACAAAACTAGAGGTTGCATTAAACCAAAATTATGATTGAGTGTCTGTTCTTACACTTAATCCCTTCAAAATGGTTGTTAGCAGTATGATTTTTAATCAAAATTGTGTTCATACTGCTGAGTCAAATTTTTCAATAAAGTTTGTATTGCCAGGAAAAAACTTAGTACTGGTAGGCTTAAGTTTGTACTGTTGGATTGACGTTAGTACTGCTGCAAAATAACAGCCTTTTTGAAAATATCCGTTGAGAGTTAGTTGAGATTTTTACTAATCAATTCCTTGTATTAAGGGTTTCCTTTTTGGATATTTGTACTTTTAATATATTTTATTTACCTTATCTTCAATCAAAGTTATCTTTCAATTAAATTCGGTCCAATAAAAACCCTCATACCACTTTCATAATATCTCAATTCACTTTCTAACCTAAATTTACACTATTCACAGCAGTCAAATCAACTTTTACCGAAAAAATAATGGCTACTTTATCCTTTGTTGACAAGCACAATGTGGTCGCGTATTTGGAAAAAGCAAAGGATGATACAAAATTTCATCAGATAGTGGACTTTTTAAATGGTTCTCACATAAGGTATTCTTTAACCTTAAATCCCATTATCTATGTCTCCCAAATCAAAGAGTTTTTGCAGACTGCCACTGTCAAAACATTTGAAAATGGTGACAAAGAGATAAATGCAACAGTGGATGGTAAATCTATCACTCTTACTGAATCATCACTCATAAGGCATCTCCATCTGAATGATGACAATGTTATTAGTATTATGCCAAAAACTGAGATTTTTTAAACTTTAACTAGGATGGGGTACAACATCCAATCACAATCTTTAACTTTTCAAAAGGGTTGTTTTGCCCCACAATGGAGGTTTTTTTATTCATACCATCCTTCACTGTCTCAGTCCTAAGAAAACCTCGTGGGAACAATTCAGTAGCAATATTGCAACTGCTCTCATTTGCTTAGCTACTGACAGAACATTCAATTTTTTAAAACTCATCTTTGAAGGAATGGTTAAAAATGTAGAAAGAAATCAAAATTTTTGATGTATCCCAGGTTCATTCAAACTATTTTGAACATGAGGAAACATCAACTTCTTCCTCATAAAAATGTTTATCCAACACCCAAACTTACCTAAAAACTTTTCAGTAACATGAAGATGGCTTCAAAAGGGTATAATGGGGAAGAAGTTTCACTTTTTGATTCAATGCTACAGGTACAGGGTAAAGGATCAACAACCCCATTTGACTCCCAACACACACCCACAACATCATAACACTCACCTTCATAACCAATCTCATCACCAAATAGGTCTATATCCAAAGAGGGCTCTGTTGTTCCTCAGCACAGAGACCCTACCCCTCCCAATGTAGCAGATGAGGTTGACTTTGTCAGTATGGAAAGGGCTGCTTCTACTGTCTCAGGCTTAGAAGCTGGGCAGGATAGAAGTAACATAGCTAAGACCCAATCCATGGCAACACCAACAGTACCAAGTTCCTTTGAACCCAGTACTATTGGTGGAATCCCAAGCCAACCGAAAAATTTGGGTGGCTCAGAAGCTCACCATATGGTGGACTATACGTCTTTTCCCCATGATGCACCTCTCCCTGAAGGTAACGCATCAGGAAGTGCTGAGGGTAGTAAGAAACTTAAAGAATTGACGGATTTGTGTACCAAATTGTCTGAGAAAGTTACTACTTTGGAAGCTGATCTCACCTCTCACAAGAAGCTTTTTGGTAAGCTCTATACAAAGCTGGTGCTTAAGGTCAAGAAATTGGAGCAACAGTTCAAGACACTAAAAAGGAAGAGATCAGCACATTTGGTAGAATCAACTAGTTCATCTTCTTCATCCAGTTCATCAGAGGGTCCAAGTGCAGATCAAGGTGAGGAATCTTCCAAACATGGGAGGAAGATTACCCAATTAGATGATGATCCTCATATCACTTTGGTTCATGAAAAGTTTGATACTCAGGGGAGGCAAACAGAGCAAATGGATCAAAGTACTGGTGGTTTTACAGAAGGTACTGGTAGTGCCACACATGGTACTGCTAGTATACAAGAAGAAGGTACTGGTGGCTCTCAAGGTACTGCTGATGCAGTATACACAAGGAGACCAAAGAAGGCAAGATTAGACAAGGGAAAGGCAATAATAACAGAAGAAGAACCATATTCTCAGAAGTCAACCAAGAAAGATCAAGCCTAGATTGCTCTAGATGAGGAACTAGCTCAGAAATTTCATGAAGAAGAGTTAGCAAGGGTAGCTGATGAAGAAAGGATGGCAAGATTTATGGTTGAATATAAGGTTCAAAATGAAGAAGAAGAAGAGACAGCTGCTCAGGTTCTTGCTAATCAGAAGATAACTGAAAAGCTTCAAGAAGAAGAAAGGTCACAGTTCACCAGAGAAGAACAGGAACAAGCTATTGATGATCTTTTGGAGCAGATTAGGAGAAAGAAGTAAACTTATCAGAAGAAACCTCCTTCAAGAAGTGAACAACTGAGGTATATGAAAAATTATTTGAAACATCAGGATTACTGGAAGGAAAAATGGTTCATAGGAAAGTCTTATGAAGAATAGAGAAATTGTAAATCAGTGCTCATACAAGAATCCAAAAGTCCTTAATAGATGAAACTGCAACAATTGAGACTGAGACTAGCAAGGGTGTAAAAAGATTAGCAGAACAGTTGAAACAAGAAGAGTCTAAGAAACAGAAAACTAAAGGAAAATCAGTTTAGGAAGAGCCAGTTAAAGAAGAATCAGCTAAGGAGGAGGAAGAGTTATTAACTGATGAACAGATCCATAGAATGATGGTGGTAGTTCTAGAAGCTCTAAATGTTGATCTCAATCAAGCTAAGCATCCCATTATAGATTGGGAAGTGTAACCAGATGGAATGATCAAGCGATGGAAAATCATCATAGTAGAAGGAAAGTTTGAAGTCTACAAATTCTTTGAAGCTATGATCAAAGCTTTTGACAGAGATGATTTGGATAAGTTGTGGAGCTTAGTTCAAGAGAGATTCAAGACCTCAGACCCTCCAGACGATAAAGATAAAGAGCTTTGGGTCGAACTGAAGAGAATATATGATCCTGATACATGTGAAGCTATATGGAGATTTCAAGCTCTTGGATCAGACATCACATGGAGGTTGTTTGATAATTGTGGCGTTCACAGAGTTTCTACTAAAGCAGGGGTGGAAATCTATATGTTAGTGGAAAAAGATTACCCACTAAGAGCAGGAATATTAATGCTTATGTTATCTTGAAGACTCAAGGTTGAAGAAGATTCAGAGATGGCAAAAGAGTTAAGAAAAAAAATATTTCAGCTTGTAGAAGAAAGGAAAGCCAGAAGACTAAGGTTGACTATGTAGTGTTTAGAAGAGTCCTCACGATCCTCATTTAATTCAGAGAAACTTGATGATTTAGGGTAAATCACAAGTTTAGAGGAGGATTGTTGGGAATTAAATGTTCAAGACTTAGTACTGCTGGAAGAATACACTAACAGTACAAACTGCTAGTGTATAAGTAAAGACTGCTAAAGAATAACTAACAGTACAAACCATAAAGTTAATACTGCTAGTATATAGCAGAAGCTACTGCTGAGAGATAGGAACGTAACAAGGATAAGTATGGTATAGATTGTATGTATATCTCAATTAGTTAGAAATATACGGTAGGATACTTATCTTGTAAAGGACTCCTTAAGTCTATAAAAGGAGATCCTAGGTTAGATGTTTATATACGAGTCAAATATAGTTTTGTTAAGATTCAAGGTCGTTGTAACCCTAGTGATATTGAGATCACTCGTATTATTCTTGAATAATATTGAATCATTTAAAGTTAAATACTGTGTTCATTGTTCATACTACATTACTGTTACATTAAACAGCATCTTCTAAGTGTGGTTAAGTAGATTCCGCATACTTGACTACATAACCTCAAAGTATCTTAAACACGTCATAAAGGAGTAACATCCTAAGTGTTTTAAATCCTTTCAAAAGGGATTTTAGGGTTTGTAGAATTTTGGTATGGAGAGAGGGAGGGAGAACCGTATATAGTTAGTGAGGAAAAAGGGGAATAGGAAGCGTACAATAAAAAGGAAAAGCGTGTAAACAAGATATGGAAACCGTATATTATAATTGTGTGGATCGGTATAACTTGGGCCAAAAGAAAAATAAAACATATCTTTTATTTTATTTTTTATAATATTGCAAATTATATTCAGTTCTTATCTCTTTATTTTTCTTATTATGTCGAATTCCAGCTTTTAGAATTTAAATTTGTACACACTAGCTAAATCGTGTATAGGTATAATTAGGGAACAAATAACTTAATAAAAGTTAGCTTTGGTTAATTATGTTCATTTTAGATTTATAACATATAGTTTAATTTAGATTTAAATGTGATAATTACATATAACATAGTTTAATTTATTTCATAATCATATAATAACTTAGGTTAAAATCTCAAATTAGACGAAAAATTAGGGATTCAGAATTTAGGGTTTTACAGTTGGAATTGCTTAGTGACTACGATTGTGAGATCCGTTATCACCCAGGCAAGGCAAATGTAGTTGCCGATGCCTTCTGCAGAAAAGAGCGGATCAAACCTCTTAGAGTCAGATTGTTAGGAATGATGATCAGTTCACCGCTTCCAGCGAAAATTCTTGAGGCTCAGGCCGAGGCAATCAAGGAAGAGAACCAACCACGTGAGAAGATTTACGGAATGCCAGAGAGTGAGAATGGCTTCGTAAAGAGATCCGATGGAGTTTTGTGTTATGGGGACATAATTTGGATCCCGCTATACGGAGGAATTCGTGATTTGATCATGCACGAATCCCACAAGTCCAAATACTCCATCCATCAAGGATTCGACAAGATGTACTAGGATTTGAAGAAGCTATACTGGTGGCCAAACATGAAGGCCGATATAGCTGAGTACGTCAGTAAATGTTTAACGTGTTCGAAAGTCAAGGGTGAACACCATAGACCATCCGGTCTACATGTACAACTTGAAATTCCAGAATGGAAGTAGGAGCGCATCACTATGGATTTCATCACCAAACTGCCTAAGACATCGAGCGGTTACGACACGATCTGGGTAACCGTGGACCGTCTCACTAAATCTGCTCATTTCCTTCCTATAAAAGAGAATGATACTATGGACAAACTTGCACGACTGTACTTGAAGGAAATTGTTGCAAGGCATGGTGTGCCTATTTCTATTATCTCTGATCGAGACAGTAGTTTCACGTCAAACTTCTGGAAGTTTCTCCAGGTCGCAATGGGAACAGACCTCGACATAAGTACAGCTTACCACCCTCAGACTGATGGTCAGAGTGAAAGGACCATTCGGAAATTAGAGGACATGCTGAGAGCTTGTGTGATTGACTTCGGGAACGGCTGGAATAGGCATTTGCCTTTAGCCGAGTTTTCCTACAATAACAGCTACCACACCAGCATCAAGGCTGCAGCATATAAAGCACTTTATGGTCGTAAGTGCAGATCGCCAATATGTTGGGCAGAATTCGGAGAAAGCCAACTTACCGGACCAGACCTAGTCCACGAGACTACCAAGAAAATTGTGCAGATCAAGAGCCGAATGCAAGCGGCTCGTGACCGTCAGAAGAGCTATGACGACAAGAGGCGAAAACCCCTTGAGTTCCAAGTGGGTGATAAATTGATGTTAAAGGTCTCGCCATGGAAAGGCGTGATAAGATTTGGTAAACGTGGGAAGTTGAACCCTCATTATATTGGACCTTTTGAGATTCTTTCCAGATTCGGGCCAGTAGCCTATCGACTTGCATTACCATCCGAACTCAGCGCTGTGCATGACATTTTTCATGTCAGCAACTTGAAAAAGTGTTTACCTGACAATAACGTTGCCATTCCTTTGGAGGAAATTTAGCTAGATGAGAAACTGAACTTCATCGAGGAACCGATTGAGATCATGGATCGGGAAGTTAAACGACTAAGGCAAAGTCGTATCCCAATTGTGAAGGTCCGTTGGAACTCTCGCAGAGGTCCCGAGTACACTTGGGAGCGAAAGGATGAAATCAAGAGAAAGTATCCTCATCTCTTTTCGAATTCATCGAGTGACGCGAATTGAAATTCGGGACGGATTTCCCCATTAGCTGGGGAGACTGTGACAAATGGTAATTTTCACACTTTATTTTAATAATAAATATTTATTTATTATTTTTAAACCGAGCATTTCTATGCATAATTGCATGTTTATGTGAATTTTTGAGCATTTCTGAACATTTTTTGGGAGCTGTCCCGCATACTGTAGCTTATAGTCACTGCTGAAAAAGTCTATTTTTTTTCAGTAATCGTAAATTATTCTATTTCTGATAGTTACTGACAAGTTTCGTATTTGACCGAGTAGCTTTCTCGTATTTACTGAAAAGCAACCCCATACGTGAACCGACACTACAGTATATAATGGTAGCTGTCAAATAAATGCATCTTTAAGCAAATAATAATATTTTATTATTATTCTAACGAAAGCGTTAACAAAACTTTATTTTACGTATACGTGTCTAAAAATGTTAAATCGGGAATTTACGGTAACGATTAAGCTCAAACCGACACACGATACACCAACGAGGATCAAAACATTTTCCCTCCACCTCTTGCTCTAGTTTGCCGCCCACTAACACAAGACAACAAATGGTGTCACCATTTTTAAATTTTTAATGACCTAAGCTTGTTTTGTTTTTTACTAAAAACACTTCACATAGTGTTACACATACACATTTCATCTCAAGAACTTTTCTCTCTACATTTTTCACTCTCAAACTCACGACGCACACAAACTTTCAAGATCTACAAAAATTCTTTGAGTTTCAAGATAATCAAGGTGTACTTTTGAGCTCTCGGGTTGATTTGGAACGTTTCTTGGGTAAAATTTGCACCATTTGGGTTCTTTTCTTGGTCTCTACCTCTCGTACACCTTTAAAGCATTGTAAGGAACTTTCAAAACTTGATTATGCTTGTACTTTCATACTTATTATGGTTTAACTCTTGCTAATAAGTGGTTATTTGTATTATTTGGTTAATCTTGAAAGTAAAAGAAAGTGTACATATATATACATATACACGTACAACATACATACATAACATAAGTCATGTGCTTTCTTGCTTGTGTGGCAAATCTTGTTGCTTGTGGCACTAGTTTGATGATACAAATGTGATTAGTGTTAATTACGCGAGTTTAAGACGAAATATACACTTTTTTGTATATATGTATAAATCGGCTAACATTTAACCAAAATAAAAAATGGAGGTTTTGAAAAACATAAAGTTTTGGCTCTAGTGGTGAAATAGTGAAGTTTATGCTTAATAACTTATTTTAAATAGCTTATTGAAATAAGCACTAGCTTATTTGTTTTGGCTTATTTTTTTTGGGCTTATGTACGTATGAACCCAAGTTGGGCCGAGCCCAACTAGCTTTCGGCTTATATTTAATATTTGACTACGTAGCTTATTTAAAGTGCTTATTTGATTAAATTAAATATCGTTACGCAAACTATTTGGATCAAAAAGGGCTTAGGGCTTACACTTTTTTCGGCATTGTTTGACTTTTTGACCAAACGACGTATTTGACATGTCAAATTGATTTTTAGAACTTAACGGTATGTATATCGTAACTTAAAAAGGTTAAATTGTTTTTGGACTAAAAATGTATTATTGGGCCCATTATAGCCATTTCGGCCTAATAGTGGTTTTGGGTGACAAAAATGAGTTTTCGAACACTTGTCGACCTTTTACAAATGTTTTAACTTGTTAAAATGTTATATATCGATTAAAACCATTTTTAACTTGTTTTGACACTTTAAGTCCAATAAGACTAATAAATGGACTTTTCGGCCAAAAGTCATAAATGTTGACTTTCTGTTGACTTTTGGAAGTATTTTGAATAAAAATTGATTTTTTTATCGAAACTTAAAACTTAGAAGTAAACGTAATGGAATATATAGTTATAACGATAAATATATGCTTTTGGACTAGTTTTGCAAAAATAGTTAACGAAAAGGTTTATTTGAGTAAATTGGAAAACTTGGTAAAAATGGAAAAGATTGAATAAACGATTGGGTCATGCCCGATTTTTCTAAAATTTCGACGCTTAGAATATTTTCAGATGAAAACCAACTAAAAGACGAAACGAATTATTTTTATTATTAAAAATATTAATTCTTCTAAATTAATATTTTTAGACTTTATGAGACTTATAAATATATGTTATATGTTTATAAACTTACACTTTATTTAATTTTTCTAAATTGAGTACTTATAAATTCCTTTTATAATTATCATTGTATTATAAATAATTATAATATTTATAATATAATAATATCCCACTATCACCATTATTATGTTAATTTTTCAATATCTATTTAATTAACTATAAGCCCTAATTAATTAAATACTTAACTATTAAATATATATATATATATATATACAATAATATATATTACTTACGTATTTTACGACTACAAGCACTAAGCACGGAAGTTTCCGTCGCACGTATTTTCACCGAACACTTTCACCATGAGCCATCACCAAAGAGTCTTGCACGATAAACCACTTTTGAAATGTACCTTACCATACAACAAGCAAGAAATACATGAGCACTTGACACACGTAAACCTTTCAAATGAGTTAAAACGTTTAAAACACGAATATTGCGCTAAGACTTACCATACTGATATAGGTCGCGTGTCGGAGCGGTTGCACTGTGTTATTGTTGACTAGCAGATTGCTATTATTAAGGTGAGTTTATAGCCCCATTTTTATACAAATTGATTTTATAAACCTTGGGGTGAGAAACGTGCAAAACTGTTTTCATGGACCAAATTGAACTTTGTTTTTACACACTAGTATACGGATAACCTAAGTATATTTGAATCCCATTGCGCCTACTATCATCAACCATCAATCATGCTAGGAAGCGCGTACGATATAAATACATCTATTGGGGGTGACTCCCCCGTTCGGTTGGCCCAGTATGTCAACGCAAACGTATACCATGTCGAACTTTTGCCGAGTGTTTGGGGATTAACACTCGTGGGCACCCTTGTTTGCTATGCCGGTTAGGCATGCTGTTTGTATAGTTTCGGTTACATGAGCTTAGTGTTAGCATACAGTTAGAGTGTGTTTGCTGAATTATTTGCTATGGTCCATATGTGCTTATTTACCTTAAACCTATGAACTCACCAGCATTAGCTAACTTTTAGCATGTTTTTCTCAGGTGTTTGAGAATTTATTCGTTGAAGGCAGGGCATGGCATCGGTCATAATTACTAGAAATGTTTTTACACATGCGTTAAACTCTGATTTGGGACAGTTATGTTAAATGGGCCTTGTTTTATTTAAATTGAACTTGATGTATGACATTTAACTCTGGAAATGTAAACTATTTTTAAAACGGATTTTTAATCCATTCTCTATATCTTTGTGTTGTGATTACCGACTTAGTAGCACCCAAACATGTACGCTTTCGTAAATCCAGATTTTGGGAGTGTTACAGATATTCTATCCTCACCAACTCAAAGATTAAGTTTCTTTTGTTTGACATGAATTATTGCATCAGCGGTGTGCAAGAATGGTCTTCCTAAAATTAGAGGGACCTTGTTGTCTTCCTCCATTTCTAGGATAACAAAATCTACTGGGAAAGTGAATTTACCAACTTCAACTAGTATATTTTCAGCTATCCCAACAGGATATTGAAAAGATCTGTCTTCTAATCGGACACTCATCTTGGTAGGCTTAAGAGTTTCTAGAGAGAGCTTGGCATAGAGAGAATATGGCATAAGGTTTATACTTGCGCCAAGATCCGCCAAGGCATTGCAAGAGTAGGTCTGCCTTATTTTTGTCTGAGAGTTTGGATGATATGATAACAGGTAGTAAGGATGTTCCTTCTAGAAATGCATATTCGAGATGTTTAGGAAGTGGTTTGAGTTCAAGATTAGTAGGCGGTTCTTCTAGAGATTTCTTAACTTTATGATCTGTATTGAATGTAATTCTTTCGAATATTATTTCTTCTTCATCATCTGTTTCAATTTCTTCGATATTGATGGCTATGAATTCGTCAAACTCTGCATAGAATTTTTCTTCAAGAATTGTTCCTTTGATGGTATGGAGAATTTCAATCCCTTCGTTAAGCAAAATGTCGAAATCTTCTTCAAGAATTTCGTCAATCACATCAATGCTAAAACAGGTGTCATCATTAGAGTAGGAATGTTTCATGGTTGAATCGATTGAAAAGGATATTATATCCTCAACAACTCCAAGATTAAGTTTCTTTTGTTTGACACGAATTATTGCATCATCGATGTGCAAGAATGGTCTTCCTAAAATTAGAGGGATCTTGCTGTCTTCCTCCATTTCTAGGATAACAAAATCTACTAGGAAAGTGAATTTATCAACTTCAACAAGCATATTTTCAGCTATCCCAACAAGATATTGAAAAGATCGGTCTTCTAATCGGACACTCATCTTGATAGGATTAAGAGTTTCTAGAGAGAGCTTGGCATAGAGAGAATATGGCATAAGGTTTATACTTGCGCCAAGATTGGCCAAGGCATTGCAAGAGAATGTTTTGCCAAAATTACAAGGAATCAGGAAAATTCCTAGATCTCCTAATTTCGGTGGAACTTTGTTTTGGATTATTGCTGAGGATTCATCACTTAGAAAAGCTGCGGAAATTTGTTCCAATTTATGATAATTACTTACGAGTTCTTTTAGAAATTTACCATAGTTTGGCATTCCTGCAATGACGTCAATAAGTGGAACATTGATTCGAATGGCATGAATCATGTCTAGGAATATTTCTTATTGAGCTTCCATTTTCTCTTTTCTGAGCCGTTGCGGGTATGGAATTTTGGGTTTGTATGGTTTTAAAACAGGTGTTTCGGGTATTGCTTTTGTTTTGAGTTTCTTTTGAGGAGTCGGTTCATCTTCCTCATCACTGTCAATCTCGACAGCTGGTTTTGTTTGACTAGGATTAGGTGGTGGTTCATATGAAGTACCAGCTCTAGTGGTTATAGCATTCACATGCTCTTGACGAGCTTGAGGTGATTGAGAAGGTCTAGATGTACCACCCCTCGGGTTGGGTGTAGTATTGCTAGGTGGTCGAATTTTTCTTCTAGATTCTGGATAGAAGCTTGGTGGTTTCTTGTTGTGGATTCTAACTTCTCTTTGAGATCTGTGAATGTATTTTTTTTAAATGTGTTTGTAGATTGTTGTGATTTTATGAATTCGCTGAGTTGTTTTCGAAGATCTGGTTTTTCATCAGAATACGATGATCGAGGTTGATCTCGGTTATATTCTGATATTTCACCAGTACACCATTTATCTCGATCTCGATCGCGATTACGATAGTTATTGTAAAAACACGTCCGTCGAAACGACTGCATAAACTTGGCTTCTTCTTCGCGAGACACGGGTGTATCATCATCATTACAATTCGCGGTTGAATGATTTCCACCACAATTATTGTAGTTCTCACGCTTCTCTTTCATTTCTTTATACTGAGCATCCATTTTGAGGGTCATGGCAGCCATCCGAGCCATAATTTTATCAGTATCAGAATTACTGCTACCTTCATCGGCGAAAGCAATAGTTTTGTGAAGAGAGGTTTTTGGTTTTTGATTTTTAGCCCAATCATGTTTGACTAAGACTTTGTCTTCGAGTAATTGATAAGCTTGATTTGGGGTTTTGTATAAGAATATTCCTCCAACTGCAGCATTCAAGGCTTCTTGTGTGCTCTCGTCAAATCCATCGTAAAAGATTTTGATTATGTTTCCTTTACTTAGACCATGTCCATGACAATTCCTGAGCATTTCTTTCATTCGTAGCCATGCTTCAGTCAGAGTTTCTCGATCTTGCTGAGAAAAAGCACGAATTTCCCTGAGAAGTCGGTCGAATAATGCTGGAGGAAAGAATCGGCTTATGAAAGCAGTAGGAAGTTCATCCCATGTTGCTATGGTTCCTTCATCGAGTTCATCTAACCAGGTTTTTGCTTCCCCGGTCAGGGATAAAGGAAACATCATGAGCCGGACGGCTTCATTTTCGATTTCTTCATATCCAAACATTTCACAAATTCCGAGGAACTCGTGGATATGTTTATAAGGATCGGTTTTGTTTCTTCCTTCGAATTGATTACCTTTGACAAGGGTCAAATGATTGCCTTTGTTGGCGAATTCGTTGGTGGTGTCAGGCAAAGTGGTTGCAGGACCAGGGGTAGGAGCAACGGTTCGCTCATTAGCCCACATAGGTTCATTATAGGTTTCAACCATTGGATCGTGAAGTGTCACAAATCACAATTTCAGGTCATATTCCAAACCTCGACAATTTACTATACACGGGATTACTATTCACCAATCACTATTCATCATTTCACTATTCATCATTTTCGGAGTCAGTTTGAGAATTTGAGAAGTCGTCAAAAAAAATTACTATTCACAAAACACTATTCATTCCGGAGGGAAATCACTATTCATGGTCCTCATTCATCTTTTCGTAAACGAGATTTACGGGTATTCAAATGCGCGTAACCAGTATGGTTTAGCTGCGTATTCATGCATCATCAGTAAGGACACATCATATAGACTAGAGTAGTCTACATATCATCAGTAACATCATTATCATGTTAGGTCATGCACGGGTTTGTGTGATTTTCATTAACGTATGTTCATTTATTCCTTAAACGTTAACACTCAGTCATTACTACAAACATTATACCCGACACTCCCGACTATGATCCTAATATATTTTCATGCTAATTTTAATGATATAAAGATTATATTATTACTTTACCCGGTGTTTTTAAATCAATTGCTATATTTTCCGTTAGGAGCTTATAACTCCGTCGGTTTGCAAATTTTCAACTCGATAATCATTCTAACACCCGATTCTTGCAAGAAATATGATTTTACAATTTTTATAACTTCTTCGTATTTTATTTTACCTCGTTATGATTTATTTCTAGTTAACTCGGTACCCGATAACACCTAATGTATACACTAAACTAAACTAATACTTGCTTATTAGTACACAAGCCTTAATTGTCCATCAAATCCTTCCTTTTTACCCCATGTGCCGCCCCCCTAAACACCCCTAACTTTCCATACACACTTGATTAGTAAGACAAAATCAATTAATGTTTCAAGTATACTTAGTTGGATTTAATTTCTAAAACACAAACTACACCATTTCACTAGCTAAAAAAAGATCAAGACCCTCTTATTTCATCTCCTAGGTTCGGCCAAACCAAGAACACCAACACTAATCCATAATTTTTCCAAGATCAAGTCATAATCAAGGCTCATTTACCTTCCTTGTTAGGGTTTTGTGATAAAATCCCTAGGTTTCTTTCATAGTTCTCATCAAATCACCTCAAGTATTCTAGTAAGCTTCAAGATCATCTTTCTAATCATTTCATACTTTCATTTGATTAATTTTCAATTTATATTATTAACTAGATATGCAAATATACATGTTAAGCATACCACTTGTTACACATTTTCTTTATAAACATAGATCTATGGATTTTTAGTATGATCATAATGAGATCCACCATGGTTGGTGATGTTTAGGACCCCATGACACCTTAAGAAGGTGTATGGTAAGATTAGATAGGTTGTGGTGTTGATTTGAAGTGGTTTGATTAAGTTTTGAACTAGTCTTGAACCTTAAACATTGATTTTTTCAACAATAGAAATAGGTGCTGTCCATTTTTGTGAAATCTGGAAAACTCAGAAACCTTTGAACTATTTTGGCCTTCATATTCAGAAATTTCTTTCAAAAACGAAACCGTGGCCTCTTGAATCACTAAAAACCGACTTATAACGAAGGAGATATGATTTTTCTAAGTTGTGCGACGAAAAACTATTTTCTGAAAATAGCTTGCTGTTTTTCCGAACTTCAAGGGAAAAAACGAGACGTTAGTCGCGGAGTCGATGCGTCTCACTTTATATTTTATGCACTTATCTATCGTTTGAATTGTATGAACTTGATTTCTGAAAACTTGTTTCACCTTTTGAGACCTAAACTTTGTAAACTCTGAATGTTTTAAATAATCAAACGATGTATTTTCTAAACGACACTTTAGGTCGTTCAATATAACTGTACTATGGTGCTATGATTAGTCACGCCCTTGAATGCTTCATTCCGCTGCAAGTCACGTAATTTGGGGGCGTGACATGAAGTTTGATGAATTTTATGAAAAATCGATAAAGAGAAAGATCGTCGATAGCTGGGACTATCTCTTTTGGTGTTTCAGGTCTAAAATCTTTTTTTTGAGAACGAAACTCTTTTGTTACATCTACGTCTTCGGTTTATGGTTCGTTCGGGTTCGGATAAAGGACTTGCAAGCTCTGCGTTGGAGGATCGTGTGACCATTCAATACTGGGCTGCTAAGGGTAATAGTAACGAAAACACCAAAATTCGGATGAACTGAATTCTTGTTTATGAGGTGATAAGTGCGGCGTACTTAGTGTAAGTACGGCGTACTTCTGGGAAATTTTTGGTTTTCGAAAAAAGTTTAATAAGTTTGATTTGTTGGAATTATCTTCTGGGTTATGTTGCAATCAGAATTGGAGATTTGAATCAATTCTGGAATGAAGTTGTAACACTTCCAGGAAAGAGTGTCACTTTTCCCATAACAACGGCGTTCTTTAGGAAAAGTACACCGTAATCGTGCTTGAAAAGCGGCGGTTATGTTGAGACAGAACAATAATATTCCAAAAGTTAAGCACAAACTGCAATCCAAATTTACCTTAGATGATTAAATAAGTGATAATAGAACAAGTGACAGTCCCCGGCAGCGGCGCCAAAAAACTTTGATGTGTCTCGAAACCTTTAAATTTATATAACTAGTTCTACCGATTTATCTTAATTCAAAACACATGGGTAAAAGTATAACCCTCGTTCATAGTAAAGAGTTTTGGTAAGACCAGGTCGTTCCACTGGGATTGAGATTATTCTATATATCGATTAACTACTTAAGATGATTTAGAAAGTGTTTGGACAATTATGCAAAAACTAAATGAGATTCAAATATGAGACAAATATGATTACTTGGATAGTTACTATAACCCAGTGAATGATTAATGATAATGATCTCAATGATGGAGTAGGTTCAACTAATGATTAGTTGTGTTCATCAAAATAACGTTTTCACGAATTAACAAGTTTGATTCAAGACTTATGTCTATAGTACTTGAACGTGTGGGTAACAAGCTCAAGAACTAATTGCAATGCAGGAAACTTTGTTGTTTATAACTTAACAAGAGCGGATTTCTCCAACCAATTGATCAAGATACATAGACATATTTCAAAAATTATATAATACCAATTGGTTCTTTCGACCTTCTCCAATTGACAAGTATAATCAAAAGTGATAAACAATGGATAAAGAGTTTAGAACACAGCAAGGTTTCAACATAAATAAGAAATCAAATGAGATCATATCACAACCAATCACTTTATTATATTAACATATCCAAGCAACCATAAGGAGTTTAGCCTAACATGGCTTTAGTAATCATGCTTACAGTGATTGATTTGTTAGCAATGAGAGACATACTTCCTGATATAGTTACAATGATTGAGCTACCGTCACTAGCGATCACTATAACAATGCCAAGGTAGTACTTCAACGTATTTAGAACTTTGGCTTCACTTGAGCACTCCAATTGATGTAATTCGAATGGTGAAGAGTTAGCAGAGCTTTTGTAATAGTTAGGATAAGAGGTGTGTTGATTGAGACGGATTGAGGCTCTATTTATAGGCTAACTGTGACTGATCATATTCTGAAGTACGCCGCACTTGTACGAAGATCGGCGGGCTTCACTTGCGATACCGGCGGACATGGTTAGTAACACCGGTGGGCTTCAATAGTTTTCATGGCGCCAAAGGGTCATTAATTGAACTGAAGACCGGCGCACTTTATTCTTGAGATCGTCGTACTTTACGATGCTGACTCAGATTGTATAAGACTTATTACGCCTCCCGTAACCGGCGTACATTTAGAGAAAGGTCGGCGTGCTTCTTCACTTTATCAAGAATTTCTTTGCTCTAGCATCGACTTGGCTTAGATGCTTACAATTTATCTTGGTTCTTGAAGTTCTTTGTCGATTGGACCTGAAATGTATTTTCATGTAATTAAGTATCGAAAGTCCATGGACTCTATTAAGAAACTAACAAATAACGCTATATAAAATATGTATAATTCGATCATCATCAATCTCCTACCCTCATTCAACAACACACAAGACTTCCCACCGGGATTTTTCGAGTGGTTGAATCCACCACCTCATGAACCCTCCTATCCATCATCACCAAGAGGTCCATTTGATCTCCAAACCAAACCTACAACTACCAAAGACAACTACATGACTATCATTGCATGTGTTGTCACCACAACCGTGAGCACATCGCCACTCGTATAAAAAGAGTTAATGTGATGTTTTCCTACTTCCAACACCACCTCCAAGCTCCACCCGCATTCCCACCAACATAAGTGTCGGCTTATTGTCAAGACATAGTATGTCTTAGGAAAATCCTATATTTTTCTTTCTTAGTTATTTTTGCAACTTTTCTTAGGAACTTTTCTTTTTCTTTCTTAGTTATTTTTGTAACTTTGGAGGATGTATGACCTAAGAGTCAAATTTTACCTTGTTTTCTTATAATATAACAGGGTTACTTAGTTGGTGCGCTCTTATGCTTTGCGGTGATCTCATTTGTTGCTTGCTATGTGTGGTTGTGATTTATAATTACTTGTGGTTGTTTTAAATATCGTGGTTGTGATAAATTCGTTATTGTCATATTCGTGCTTGTACATTAACTTTGTTTTGTAGCACGACTCCATAGCTCGATTCCTTGGTGCCTCGAACAAGGGGGAGTATACACCGAGGGGGAGTATTTGCAAGCTTCCGCCACGCCACTTTACACTTTTTGTTTCGGCAAAAAGGGGGAGAAATGTGGAAACTCACACTTAAAACCTTGTGAAGGTAAACTTTTATTAAAGATGAGTTTATTTTTTCCATCATCAAAAAGGGGGAGATTGTTAATATAAATATCGCGTAAAAAAGTTATTTATATTTTACGGTCTCCTAAGGTTTTGATAATGGCAATCATAAACTAATATGAAGTAAACGTCTACGTAACCAAGTTTTAAGTTACAAGTTTACATTTCGACGAATATCACTTCAGGTATGAATAATGTGATTATACCTCACGTCGAATGATCAAAGAGCCCAACTAATAAATATTTTCTAACACACTCTAAATATTTATTAAACACATTTTTACTTAAACATAACACAAAGTTTACTTAATTAAAATAACTAGACATTTTATTTAAGTGATTTAATTAAATGAAAAACGAATTTAATTAGTCCCTTTGTGCCCAAGTAATTCTAGAAACATTAGAATTAAAAATGATTTTAGTACAAAACATCTCAAAGATCAAAGGATAATAAGCTGTCCAGAGACGCTCCGCGGATCCGTATTTTATAACGAACGGATCCACAATTTGTGGATCCGTGGATCCGCCAAAGGGTCAAACTGAGACAGAAATGATAGTATAAATAGGACTTTAGTCCAAACTTTCCAACTAATGATTCTCAGCCATTCTAAGCTTACTACTACCATTTCTCTCATCACATAACATCTTATTAACACTCTTTGATCATTCCACTTGACCTATAACACATTCAAAGTGATCCAACGATTCTACTTTGAATTCAAGTGATGAACACAAGAAGATTTCCAAGCCTTCAAGTGTTGTAGTTAGTTGTGTCTTATCATATACTTTGTTGTATAACATAGTATATCATTTGTGTGTCTTTGTAACTCACCACCTACTACCAACTTGGGTAGTGATCATCATACAACAACCTAGAGAGTCCGGTTAGTATTTTAGTCCATAAAATACGTTGAGTGATAAGGTTGGTCTTGCTTGTGAAACACTCGATATCTAGCTTAGTATCGGTAAAGAAGTGAAGCAACGTTGTAAGGTTTTCTCCATCAAAAGAGAGCTTGTTGATATAGTGCTTGCAAACTCTCGAGTTGGGTACTCGGGGAGTGGAGTAGGGCGAGGAAGAGAGCTTCGTGCCGAACCACTATAAACGACCGTGTCTATTGGTTTGATCTTTCCTTTATATTTCCTCATTTACTTATTGCTTATTGTTTATATTCATATATTGTATGTTGTGTTGATTTCATATCAAGTGACCGAATCTAAAAGTTTTGTAAACAGTCTAAAAACAGTAAAACTATTCAACCCCCTTCTAGTTTTCCATATATGCGTTAACTGTGTAAGATTTAAACGCCTTCTCATTATATCCAGATTCATTTCTTTCCTTTGAATATAAGTTATAGTAATTTTTCTAACATTAATGAGGCTAACCAGGAGACCATATATCTAGATATTATTCATCATTTTTTTATTCAAACGTCCGGTCCATCTTAATTGCAAAGGAAAATCTATATTACCGGAATTGGTATATGCGTTAAAGAACTAGCAAGAAAGTAGTATGTAAATACATGAGAGAAAAGGGGGTTCCAAAAGCTAGAAATCCACTCCAATTTTTGTTAGAGTTTGTGGATATAAATTAATATTTGTATGTCCGGTTTCGAACACGAGACTTCGGGATTGCACACAATATGTAAGAGTTTCAATGGTTTGAATAATTAAATATATTTAATTATTCATTTCACGAAATAAACACTTAACGATCGTTAGTATTTAACGGGGTTTGGTTAACGGTCGTTAAATATTAACTACAAGGACTAGGGATGTAAATACAAGCCAAGAAGATTCTAGAAATCCCTTGGTCTTGTAGAGAGGGTCGGCCATAAGGGATTAGGAAACTAATCCAACCCTAACTTGGAGAGAAAGATTTAAGGGTCTATAAATACAAACCCTTGTATTCATAAATCCGTAATCTTGAATCCTTGGCAAGCCAAACTTCTCTCCCTCTTCTCCTCCTTTGTATAACCGATCGTACAACCCTATCCCAAGGTTTTGTCGATCCAAGTTTTTACATTAAAGTGTTTGGTTTGTTTCGTGATCAAGAACCTAGCTTTTCCCATTGAAACGCTAGTATTACGTGTGTACAAGAACGGAATACAAGCTTACTTTAGCTTGTTGATTTTTTCCCCATTCGACTAAGGTGTAGTCGATCCCCATGAAACCCTAATTAGGGTTTATACCTTGTTCTTGGAGTGCACGATTCCTTGTTCTTGCTAGGAATCAAAAGGTACGCATCTATTTAATTTTTAGTTAATTAATTTACATGTTATTGTAAATCCAAATCCGCTGTGCACGCTTTGATGTTTATTGTTTGTGTTTATTAGTTTATAGATTTATGATTCTAATATTCCAACAGTGGCATCATGAGCCCATTTTTAACATGTAATTAATTACTTAAAACATTAAAATTGAATCTTGTAGTATAGATACATGCAATCTTGTGTAGGGTTTTTAATTTTATAAACTCTAATTTTTTAAAATTGGGTCGACACCCAAAATTTTATTTTAGAGTTTTAGTTTTGATTAAAACTTGTAGAAACCCTAGGATTGCATGCAATTTTATGTGTTTAATTAATGAGTACTTATGTGATGCCATTAATTAGATTGCGTACTATATTGGCTTTTAATATGTGATACATGATTTTAAGTGCAATATGGGGATCCATGACGAAATCTTGCATATTTTGTTATGGAATAATTGTTGATTATTTGCTACATGTTTTTTAAGATAAATCTAAAATTAGGGAAGACCCTAATATATATTAATTAATTGGTTATGTGCAATGTGGTATTTAATTAATTAAAACTTACGCGGCCAAGTTATTTGGCGTCTGTGGTCCATTGGGCATAATGAGCTCGAAAACCAATGGGAATTTTATTAAATACATACATTAAAATTCACATAGAAATTATTAATAGGATTTATCAAAAGGTTTGCATGTGGCTATATGATATTGTTAATGATCATATATGTGTTATTGAGTGTTTGTTTATTTTTTTAATTACTTGATCTTTGTGTTTTAATTATGATGGATTGTAAACAACAAAGAGGGTAATTTTATGAATAAAAAAAATAAATGAACTTAATAACTAAGAAACCTTTGTGGTAAATTATTTGTTGCCAAGTCTTATGTGCCGATAGTGGTTCGCTTCGCACGGTAATTTGCTCCCAGGCGAGACTAGCAATTAATAATTTACTACATAAATTGTTTTAAGCAAGAAAATCATAAGTGTTTAATTAATTGATGCGATTGTACAAAAGTGATCGAAGCGGCGGACCTAAAATTGGCAAACTACAAAGTGGGTATAAGGAGGCTTGACAATAAATTGTCATCCGAAAGGGGCGCGTTTTTAATTAGCTTCGGCGGACGTTTGCCCCTCCGCTCGCCTGTGCGTCAATTTTAGACTTACCAAGTACACCATGATAAAGTACGAAGCATCTTAAGGCAATGTTGTAAGTTTCTCAACACATTAATTAAAACTTTGATGATTTGAGCTTATTAATGTAACGAATGAGTAAACTGTTTTGAAAACATATGATACAAAGATGAATGCATGACATCTTTGTACATATTTTGATTACACACATCAAAATTTAATACCCTTAAAATTTAAGTAATATGCCATCCAACTACAAAAATGGAACACCTAAGGTTACATCCTACATTGCTAGCAACCAAAGCTGAATGTTAATGTTCAAAGGGTGGGAGTCTAAGGCTAAATTGAGTACTTTCATTGCTAGCAGCCAAAGCTGATGTGATGAAACGACGTCAATTTACAAGTTTCTTAAGTTGGTTAACTTAATTGGGCACTTTCATTACTAGCAGCCAAAGCTGATGTAATGGAACGGCGCCAAGGCATAAAGATTTGGGGATGAAACATGCTTACATTTGCAACTAAGGTTGGCAATATAATGTAAGTCCCATGATTCTAGGAATTGCAATCGGATATTGGCAAATGAGTGCAGCTCTACCTTATTGAGTACTTTCATTGCTAGCAGCCAAAGCTGATGTAATGAAACGATGTCAATTTGGATCCTAATTTTTCAGTGAAAATTAAATGGTTAAATGTTTATTTACCGTGGGTGTTTAATTTTCTTGAAAAGTTTATTATCGAAAATACTAAAATTGAATTTTAAAAATTCTTTTAATGTATTTAATGCAACGTTAAAACCGTAAACATGGGGCATTCTTTAGTGGAAAGTTGATCTGCACCTGTAAGGGTCTCTGGATAGAGTCAACTTAACTGAAAGAATAAACCTAGTCTACTTTCCGTGTGAAGAGTAAGACTTAATCCTATTCCTTTTCATTAGTGAGAAAGGTATAATAGGAAAATTAGAATTGTCTATATTCTAAGAAATAACTCATGGCGAATTTCTTAAGAAATTGCATGGTTAGGAGTTATTAAATTAGAAGTTAGACTAATTACCGCAAAATTTGATAAAAGGCAAACTAGAATGTTTGATCTAGTTGTTGTGCTTTAACCATTTAAAGGTGTTATATTCCATGATGGGGATGGTAGACCTAATTGAGGAAGAAATTGCATACCCAATTTTCTCAAGTTAATTGCAATTGATGGATATTCCATCATTGACAAAGTAGAATACATTCTTTGAGTACCTTAGTATGTATAACGTAAGGGATTACTCAAAGGTGTAGGAAAGTAAGCAGCACACTATTTGCTTTTACTAGTTTTGAAACATTTATAATGTTGTCAAATCCAGTGGGAGCATAGTGCTGAAATTACTGAATAATGAGTTCATGTAGTGATCTTTAATTCAGTGGGAGCTACAAGTTTGGTATCTTGGTAGTAACCCGGATTATCTCTAGAATCTCTTGAGATAATTACTTTCCAATTATAGACACTTTTGGTATTAAGGATAGTCGTGTACGTTTCCTTACTAGACGAGGTGATTCTATAACTACTTATATCTATGACACAAATCATATTGATCATAACAAGCAAACTATTGATGTGTTGTTTATCTGATACATGGTGTTGTTCCATGCACAAGTGGGAGAAATAATTAAAGTGTACAAGCAACAACACAAAAGAAATATGATTTAAAGGTTTCTCTTAACTGTAAGGTAAGAGACTAATGTTCTAATGTGTTTTAAACACATTCTAATAATAGAACACTTGGAGTTAATATCTACTTTCATTATTAGATATTAATGACAAGGTAAATTACATACTTTTATTATTAGCAGCCTCGGCTGATGTAATAAAACTATGTTAATTTACAAGTTCCTAAATTAGAAATTTATTAGATCAAGTGTCAATATGATAATAAGACTAATTCAAATGTGAACATTTATGTATTGTTGTAATGACATAAATAAATGAAGTAATCTTATACTACCTCAAATTTGAATGTTTATGTATTCTTGGAATGACATAAATATATGAAGTAATAAATTAACTTGAAATAACGATTGAAACCATAATGAGGTGTTCATGATTACTTTAGTTATACGTGTTTATATATTGTAATGATATAAACATGAAGTCTTTTATCATTATAAGACTTATAAATAAAGTAATACGTTAACTTAATATGTCTTTTAATTAAGACATATACAAGAATTCATTGAGTTGATCAATGATTTATAACGTAGATTGGGATTATAACAATTTATATCTTCTTGGTAAGACATAGACATGAAGTGACTTAATCAAAAGGGCACTTAAGTTATAAAGCATGCAACTGGCTTGAAAAATCTATTTCACCATTAAATTTACTTAGTTGGTAAATAGGTAAGTCATAACAAAATATATTTATCTTATATATTGTAAGAAAGACTTACAATATTAATCCTAATGGAATACATAGTAATTATGGTATGTTCAGTTAGAAAAATCAAACTCTTGTTATATTGTTTGATTTGAGATAACTATATCTTCTTCTCTTCCTAAAGATATCAAGGTTAGGAAATTGAGTATGGATTGGATATACTCAATTAGACTCCAACCTAGAAGATTAATAAGACACCAATTATTATGAAATGTGATGAATCATAATAAGTCTTACAATTGAAGTTCAGAATTTGTTAAACTACTTGATGGGTAGGTTATTAACAAATTAATGTTAGGAACGGTCAATATGTATTTGTAAAGTCCCAAAAGAGAACAAGGTTGTGTTGCTCTATTTGCAAAGAATTTATAGATATTCTATAAATTGCAAAAGGCAAGTGGGAGTTTTATCTTAATAAGATAAAATTACAAAATACGTAATCTTCTAAAATTACACTAGCAAAATCATAATGAGGATTAAACATGTTAATGATTAAATCTCAAGATGATGGAATTCTCATTTCATAGATCCGCAAGGATATCTCATATATTTTTGTAGAATATGTTGAGGATTATGAGTTGCAGGATCATGGTATGCCTATTAATAAATTGCAAATGTTTAATTTGGCAAATTACTCATACTATGAACGATTAGATGCGGTCCAAGAAGATAACTAGTTTGGAAACGTAGTTGATCTTATACTCTATAGTTATACTATAGAATAAAGATGAATTTCTACAAAGGAAATGAAAATCCTAGAGATTTAAATTTTGAGTAGAAATCATAATGGGCAAATTTGTATACATATTTAATATGTGAAAAGATTATCAATCACACTTAAGCAATTAAATGTGATTGAAATTCCTTCTAAGCACATTAAATGTATAAAGATTATAATTGTCATTCTTAGTTTCATTTGTATGAAATTAATAATGGAATATCAAAGCTCTTTCATGGATAATTACTTGAGCGAGGACGATAAGTAATTGAAAGGAGTATTTGAATTCAAATAATCTTTAGTAGTATACAAAATGCAAATCATTTGTGAATGGATTAATGCATGCATCTAGGAGATATACTTATGTTTAGTTATTAAATCTAAGTTTAGATTTATAATTAAAATGAGATATTCCTGAAAGCTAGTGGGAGTATTATATTTATTTTCTTATTTCATATATGTTGAATAACATATAGGAAGTAACATTCCATTAACGTTAACATTAAATGTTAAGTCTTAGTTTGGAATGAAATTTCACGTAGAGATTTAGAAAATAAAACCTTGGAATATATGTTTATTGTCATAAACATAAGCGGTAAATAATTGATTCTAAAAGAACATGATATTCTATTAGAAGGACTGGATAGAAACATATCTTTGGAAAGATATGACATGAATTAAATCTAAAGTTGACGAAAGGATTATTCATGCACATCATGTTGCTTGTTGTATCATACTTGGATGAAAGATGATTGACAACATTAATATCTAATTATAATTATTAGATAGTTAAGTGTAATGGATATGGTTTAGAATTTACATCCTCAGCCTGGATTTGCTCCAAAATTCTAAATACGAACCATATGGCAAGTTATTGCTTGATTGATATTGTGGTCAAATCTTGAAGGATTTGAAGATATCAAACATTACACGATGAATGTTAAAAGTTTATGGAATTTGGAAAGAGTATATTGTTGTTTGGATACAATAATGCTAGTAAGATTGAGATGACACTCAATACTAGTCATGGTGGGAGCTCATCCTTATTAAGAGGCCATGTGTACTAGTTATGCTCTATATGAGCATAGTTGCATTATATATAAAGAATTAGAATACTTGAACTACAAAGGTTTGGTAGTTTAATTTTCATAAATTTGCGATTGAGGATGTCATGCAGTTTATGAAATGTTATGTGGCAATATCTAGATAGATGAAGCACACATACAAGAATTCCAGTAAATGAATTCTTAAAATAAGTATTCTCAAAATTCCGATAGATCAAATTAGTTGATTTATGCCTTGTCAACAGGTATGGTGATCATGACTTGTGGCATAATTCATTAATAGAAATTAATCATGCATTGATCTGTTTAGTATTTGGATAAAGGACATGTAAACAATTATTATTTTAATGAAATAAAGTGTGGATAACGTTTATTTTTATTTTTAATATTTGTGTCATATATTTGTATGTTTAAATCCGTGAATAACTAAGTTATTCTAAATAGTCCGTTGTCGATCAATAATATGGGAATATTATTGAATTAAGACAAATGTAGGGATTGGTAGAATGTACTGTAAGGTTGAGATGCCAATATCACATGATATTCAATATTGGATAAATTGAATATAGGACTTATCCCAACTACATGATTATACTTTATGGATCGTCGTCATTAAGTAAATCATGAATATTTATCCTCAGACTTGAGATACCAGGTGACTACCAAGGATGTAGCTCATTTTCTGTAAGGTAGTCTAACGCTATCCGTAACAGGTAGTTATAAGGGCTATTTTCAGAGGTGATGCAAAGTTCGAGGGTCACGCTCGTAGTAAATAAAGGATTTGTTCATTCAAATTTATTTTGAAGTATAATACTGCTGGGCCCCTCGTAGGATTGACAAGATGTTTGTACGGCCGTACCCAAAGTCTATCTGGAAAACGTTCAGATGTTTTGGTAATCTTGATCAATTATTAATAACAAGAAACAGAATAGTTAATTATGGAATGACCTAGATCCATATCCATATTAATGCGGTATTAGAAACAAAAGGAGAAGTATGATGATAATATCATCACGTGGTTTTTTCTAGGAAAACCATACTCAGTTCGATCTGGGGGCATTGGGATCTGTTAAGCTAGACAAGCCCATGTCATTACGATATTAATGAGTATCCAAGTGGGAGCTGTTAGAGTTTGTGGATATAAATTAATATTTGTATGTCCGGTTTCAAACACGAGACTTCGGGATTGCACACAATACGTAAGAGTTTCAATGGTTTGAATAATTAAATATATTTAATTATTCATTTCACGAAATAAACACTTAACGGTCGTTAGTATTTAACGGGGTTTGGTTAACGGTCGTTAAATATTAACTACAAGGACTAGGGATGTAAATACAAGCCAAGAAGATTCTAGAAATCCCTTGGGCTTGTAGAGAGGGCCGGCCATAGGGGATTAGGAAACTAATCCAACCCTAACTTGGAGAGAAAGATTTAAGGGTCTATAAATACAAACCCTTGTATTCATAAATCCCTAATCTTGAATCCTTGGCAAGCCAAACTTCTCTCCCTCTTCTCCTCCTTTGTATAACCGATCGTACAACCCTATCCCAAGGGTTTTTCGATCCAATTTTTTACATTAAAGTGTTCGGTTTGTTTCGTGATCAAGAACCTAGTTTTTTCCATTGAAACGCTAGTATTACGTGTGTACAAGAACGGAGTAGAAGCTTACTTTAGCTTATTGATTTTTTCCCCATTCGACTAAGGTGTAGTCGATCCCCATTAAACCCTAATTAGGGTTTATACCTTGTTCTTGGAGTGCACGATTCCTTGTTCTTGCTAGGAATCAAAAGCTACGCATCTATTTAATTTTTAGTTAATTAATTTACATGTTATTGTAGATCCAAATCCACTGTGCACGCTTTGATGTTTATTGTTTTTGTTTATTAGTTTATAGATTTATGATTCTAATATTCCAACAATTTTGAGTCATAAACACTCTTAGTTTCAATTTTCATTAAGCATTTGTTACGATCTCTATTTTCATGGAATGAGTAGGGATGCGGTCTACTAATAGTACACAAATATACTACATTTTGTTTATTCGTGATTTCGTTCATTCAATTTCACCAAGTGAAGCTCTTCGCAACACAAAGACTATCTGTCAACCTGACATTTCATAAGCGGAGAAAGATATAAACGCACTTAAAAATACCCTTAAAACTTTTGAAAGAGGGAGGTGATTTGTACACTACATTTTTTCCATCCACCACTAAATCATGCATAGCAGTGTTATACTGTATGCATCACTGGTGTAATTTAGTGATAGATGGCAAAAAAAATGGTGTACAAATCACTTTCCTTTGAAATAATAACAGACATATACATAACTCTAAACAGTTTGTTGTTTTTATAAATTATTATATATGGGAATTCAATCCCCTAAACAACACCCTTTATTAATTGTATATCTTCAATCAAGACTTTTATTAGGGTGGGCTTTTCATTTTATTCAAAGGTTTCTAGAAGACTTATACTTTTTGTGTGAATCATGCACATTGATGAAAACTACAAGAACCTAAAATAAAGATACACATTCAGGGTGAGGAAGCAAATTAAGAAAAAGACATGGCGAAAATCATAACAAACTAAACAAATCCACATATAAACCAATGGTTCGGTTTTGGCTTTAGGAAACCGAAAGTTTTAGTTCGTTCTATGGTTTGTATGTAATAATCATATACAAAATAGTCCGTTTGATGCAGGGCCATCACGTGGATTTTGATGGCCCTATGCCATACGTATTTATACGGGCCCTTAAACACAACACGAATATATGTGTATAACATTCATTAATATTTAATACTACACAAAATGTTATAAGGATCAATGGACATTCACTCTTTTAAGAATATCATATTCTTTTAGTAGTAACACTCTGCTAGGATTTTTAGCCTTTCATATTATCAATAGCTAGAATTATATAAACATCAATTTCCACATTCGAGCAATAAGGTACAACAATTCTTTATTAGCAATGAAAAAATAAAATGTAAGCAAATAACAAAATTTCAATAAGTAAAGAAAAATAGTACTAGTAGTTTAGTACCTGTTACTTTTTGACGCAAGGATAGGTTCAATAATTTTACTTTCAACAATTTATATATTAATGAACTAATAACCCCCCATAGTTATGTTTAATCTAGTGGACTATAGGCTAACAATTGTTCGAATATCCGCCTTTGTTTTCCACCAAAAAGAATCAGAAATAATAATTGGGCCTCGGTATTTAATTATTGGGTTGCTAGGCTACCATAGTGTTAACAGACTGGAAAATTTTGAAGCCCCATCCTGAATAAGGGCCCTATGCGCTATGCAGTTGAGCAGCCTGCATAAACTCATATCTGGCCCTGGTTTTGTCGTTTGTGTGTAATAATAATTTCTTACATAAGAATGGTTGTATTCGGCTTTTTGAATTGAAGGCCTAGGCAAAAATAAGTAACGAGGCCTCAAAATAATTCTAAATAAATTCTTTTGGGTTAATATACAAAAATGTTATTAAACTTTCCAAGAAATTTCGGTTAAGGTAACCAACTTTCACTTTATTCATTCACTTTGTTCATTTGCGTAAACCTGATAATATGAAAAATAATCTAAATTATATGTTCAGTAACCCAAATGAACAAATTGAAAGTTCGTTACCTTAGACGAATTTTGTTGGAAAATTTAATGACATATTTGTATATTAACCCTATTCATTTTTCAAACATACAATGAAAATCATTTGCGTAAATGTGATTCTTTAAGTATACTTATAGAACATGTCTTTGGTTTTTCATAGTTATATGAATTTTTAACGTATATGACGTATAATTTTACATATGAAAAAATATAAATTTTGAGGCATCCGGGTGGTCGTCAGGGCCGTTTCAACTAGAACGCCACTAAAGCAAATTAACGCTTTAAGCCACGAGTTTTATAAGGCCCTATATTTTTGTGTATTTTAACTACTACTAGTAATTGTTGGTCAATAATATAGATATGAAAAAATACAAATCCGATAACTCATCATTTCAAATAAAGAACAACCTAAGCTTTAACAATGAGTTAACTATGTGTTAAAGCATTAAACCTTTTTGTAAGGTCTTTATAGGCAAACTCGCTTTAGAGCGGTGAGTACCCTCGTGCCAAAAAGGTGGTGCCGTAGCCAAAAAGTGCTGCCACGTCAGCAAAAAAACCTTATGGCACCACATTCTGGCCGTTACCCTTGGCACCAGAAAATGTGGTGTCGTTGGATTTTTTATTTTATTTTTCTTCCAATTATTTAAACAAATAATATTTTCATTTATTAAATAAAAATACAAATTATATAAAACAAAAAATATAATTAAGAAAAAAAAATTACAACATAATAATTTTTATAAAAAAAGAAGTTGAACTTATATAAGAAAGTGTTACTCTTTCACTAGCACAATGTCCAATGGCCCAAACACACCAAGTCCAATTAAAAAAAAAAAAAAAAAAAAAAAAAAAAAAAAAAGTCATCTTCTTCCTGCCGCAAACACAAACATAAAACATTGATGTCTAAAAAAACACACACAAAACATTGATTCTTCCATTTTAATAACCAAGGAAAAAAAAATCTACTGCGTGTGCTGGCCACCATGGCGCCACCTTGGTAACCGTGCGCCGTCGCTGATTTTCGGCTGGTGGGATGGCACGAGGCTACAACGCCACCGCACCTCCCACTCTTAGGCTTTATGTAATTTTGAGATGGTCATGGCAGTCGCCCGCTTTGTTCACCCTTAAAGACACTCCTCTACACAAGTACCGACAATAAGGAAATGAAGAGATCACAAATATATTAATTGTTTAAGGTGTGGTATAAACAAAGGCGTATTCGAAAGTGTGTACATTGTACCATCGCATAAAGCCTCAAAACTTTTAAACAATATATATACATATTCTGCAACACTGTCTAGAAATACTTAATTCAAAGAGTTGTAACAAAAATTACCATCAAAATCATTTTTAAAATAATTATGTCTCACATATTTTACTTAATGTTAGACCTCACTTTTTTAATTAAATTGAATTTTACACGGAGCCTCCGTAAACTTAAAAACGACATCGGTGTCCACATAAATTTCAAAACATTTCAACCCATTTCCACATCACAATCTATTATTGACTGAAAATGTAGTCACTATAACACTACAATTGTTTGTGTTTTTAGTAACCAAAATACCAATTTCTCCTAGTTTAAACGTCATGCATATAAATTATAGATATTATAACCAACTTACGATTATTGTAAAAGCATTGCAACGTTCAGTCTCATACTTTTAGTGATATAATAAATGAAAAATCTCATTCTGAAATTTAGATAATTTTATTGTATAACTTCTATTATGCTTATATGAATATAAAATGAGGAAGACCTATGGATCAATTAGAAAGAACAAGGTCTAATTACTCTCAAGTTATATCATATAACATCACCCCAAGTAGGCAACATATATTAATTCAGAGGCTCAAGAACTATCTATTTCAATATCTTGGTAGAAAATTTTCTTGAAATCCTCCATATGCCTTGCTTGTAAACATAATGCAACAACCAGTGATCCATCTCCATCTTTTCCATGAAGAATCAAGGAATCGCCATCCGAATCATGTGTTCCTGGACCCATATGAACCTCTTTCCCCCATCCGAAATCCGCACCATAGATTGGTAGTGTTAACCAACTTATGACTCCAACATTTGGATTGCCATAAAAAGGTCCTTCATTATTAGTTGTTGGTTCTAACTCTCGAAACTGCCCTAAGTCTTCTTGACTCTTCATAAAGTCGAGAATTGAGTTCACATACTCATCATCAACCTTTTTAATTACGTCCCGTATTTTACTTGAAACGTATCCCAAAGGATTTGATAGTATTTCACCTGAATATCCAGTGGCAATCACATTGACAATAGCGTTTCCAAAATATTTTGGTGGCAATGGTGGTCTCATTTTATTTCGAATATCAACACACATTGCTAGCGCAGATGGTTGCTCGGGTTTGTGATTACGAGCTTTGCATGCAGTTCTCCATATATGTGCTGTTATGACCTCATACCGCGTAAAACCATGGATCATCTCACTCTTCTGACTTTCATTAGCTTTGTTTCGTAGTATCTCAACTTGGGTTGGTGTTAATTTCAACATCGTGACAGTTGTTTCTTGCTCACACTCTTTTATATCAGATTGATCCATAAGCACTGGTGGAGGACCAAATTGGTCGAATTCAATCGTGGAGCATGATCTTGGAGGATCCCCGGCTCGCAATAACTTCCTATCAATAAAAGGTGGTGACTCTATCAACTCGCCTCGACAAACCCTAGCCCATTCGGACACAAAGTGTAGCGCGCTTTGCCCGTCCCCAACAACATGTGAAATGTTCAAAGCAAGACTAAACCCTCCACAACTGAATCTAGTGACTTGCAAAACTAATAATGGAATTTCTTCAAGGGGTAAATTTTGATAATCTATTGAAGGTATAAGGTGGTGATATATTGCTGAAGGTAAAAGACTATCCAAATCATTAAGCTTCATGTCAATGTATGCTTCCATGAACTGCACTCCATCTGCATTACAATCGATCTCTAGACGCCCTCCTGCAATAGAGTTTAGCCGTCCGGCGAAAGGGTAAAAATGAGCTAGGGTAGAACTCAGGGAACTTTTTAACTTTTTCAAGACAATGAGCCAATCTTGAGGAGATTTTGTGTAGAAGTAAATGGTTGGGACATGAGTAATGACACCAATTTGGTCTAGTTCTGATAAGGCTAACTTACCGGACCATGTTTCGTCAGATGGTTTAACCATGCAAGAAGTCCTGTTATAAACCCTCATTTTGAAGAGATATAGACAAGTGATAGTTCACTTCATTGAGAAGATTTAATTTGGGGTTTAAGGAGTATTTATGGGCCAAATGAAGACATTCCAGTGGTGTGACCCTAAACTTGTGCCTATAAAACATTTGAATTAGAGAGGATGTAGAATGCATGATCATAGGAAGTTAATTACGTGTGTTTCTTGTTGAAAACATGTTTGATAGAGTAATGGTTAATTGCATGTGTTAGTAGCTGGTATTTTAGGCTGTACTCAATTAAATTATGTGAACTGATAATATTATTTTAACTTTTATCGATTACACTCGGCATGCTTATTTTATTTTAGGGATCGTTTACAAGTGCGTTTAGGCCATTAGATATGATGCATCAATTCATTTCGAATTTTTCTTTTAAATTAATAAATGCATTTAATACATATTAATTAATCTTAGAATTTAGCGTAATTAGTTCAGATTTTGTAACTAATAAACTTAAGGTTTCTTTATTCAATCATCTAAACTAGTGCCTTGAAGGAAGAGAAATCATTTATTTTATGCAAAATGTATAGCTTTATGTTATAACTTTAGGCTAATTGAATGTTAGTGTATCGTGTCTGCCGCCTTTTTTTTTTTTTATGTAGTGAATTAATGTTTTTTGCAACTTAATCTCAGAACATTTGAATTTCGTCAACTTTGTTGGATCGTAAACTTGATTTAGTCCAATAGAGATTGGACTATCAATAAAAGCTCAAGCCGATGATGAAAAAGATTATAGAATGACGAAGAATGATCCTAAAAGTATCTATAGAAGTGTGTAGAATAGTGTAGCAAAGTGTGATAGAAATATCTAGTAAGAAATATCTAGAGTATAGATATGTATGATGTCGGAAATATCTAGAGAACCATGGAAGTATCTCGGTTCTAGAATCTTCCATGGACTAGTATAAATAGGTGGTGGTGTAAACATTTGGAAGTATGAAGCAAAGCTTAAGCAATTCAATAACATTGTAAACTTTCTCATAAGTATTCCTCTCTTCGTAAGCCTAAAAGGCCCTTGTGTTTTCCAACAAAGTGGTATCAGAGCTAGAAGATCGAGATGTCAAGCGCAATGAACTTGTTCCAATTTCCTCGTCTTACCAAAGATAACTATGGTAGTTGGTGCATTCGAATGAAGGTGTTACTCGGTTCACATGATGTGTGGGAGATAGTCGAAAAAGGTGTTGAGAAAGTTGATGATGAAAGTCCGTTGAATGCCGCCCAAATGGTGGAGTTGCAAAAGGCAAGAAAGAAGGATCAAAGTGCTCTTACACTCATCTATCAATGTCTTGATGATGCGATGTTTGAGAGAGTTGAAAAGGCAACCACTTCTAAGGAAGCGTGGGAGATCCTTCAAAATGCTTTCAAAGGAATTGATAAGGTGAAAAAGGTACGTCTTCAAACTCTTAGAGGAGAGTTCGAAAAGCTCCAAATGGAAGAATCCGAAACCATTTCGGATTACTTCACTCGTGTCTTGACCATTTCAAATGAAATGAAGAGAAATGGTGAAAGCTTGAGTGACACAAGGGTGATAGAAAATATTCTTCGCTCTTTGCCACCAAGCTTTGATTACATTGTTGTGGTCATAGAGGAGTTAAAAGACATAGACTCTATGACCATTGATCAACTCATGGGATCTTTACAAGCCCATGAAAAGAAGTTGAAGAAAAGAAGGGGGAAAGAACCCTTGGAGCAAGCTTTATACTCAAAGGTCTCTTTCAAAGAAAGAGAAAAGAGCTTTCTACATGGAAAGGAGCAAGGACGAGGACGCGGTGCTTTTCGAGGTCGTGGTGGTTTCCAAGGTCGAGGACGAGGAAGAGGAAGAGAAGATGTCAACAAAGAAGATGAAAATCAACGGTCTCCATATCGAAGAGGTCGTGGGAGAGGCTTTCAATTTCAAAGTGCATGTAAGCCCCAAATACAATGTTATAATTGTCGCAAATATGGTCATTATGCCAGTGAGTGTAGTAGCTCAAGACAAGTGGAAGAAAAAGATAATCTTATGGAGGTAGAAGACAAAGATGAGCTTACCTTGCTAATGGCAAGACATGACGAACAAAAAGGGAGGATAGAGCCATGGCATATAGATTCTGCTGCGAGCAACCATATGATGGGTGAAGAAGACTTGTTCGTGGAGATGGAAACAAGTAAAGGTAATGTCACCTTTGGAGATGAATTAAAGGCATCGGTGAAAGGAAAAGGTAAGATACTTATTCGAGCTAAAGATGGAAGTCACCAATATATTTCGGACGCATACAATGTGCCCAACCTTAAAAGTAACATTTTAAGTGTGGGACAACTTTTAGAGAAAAACTAGGATATTCATTTCAAGGATCGTAGTGCTATAATAAGAAATCCTGAAGGAAAGCTCATAGCAAAAGTGCCTATGACTAAAAACCGAATGTTCCTTCTAAACATTCAACATGATGAAGCTAAGTGCTTAAAGAGTTGTTTAAAGGATCATTCGTGGCTTTGGCACATGAGGTACGGGCACTTAAACTTTGGTGACTTAAAGTTATTATCCTCAAAGGAAATGGTGAAGGGTAGGTTAGATCAAATTGATCATCCCAATCAAGTGTGTGAAGGATGTCTTTTTGGGAAGCATGCTAGAAGTTCGTTCCCGAAAGAAGCGACATCAAGAGGTAAGGAGCCTCTACAACTAATTCACACGGAATTGTGCGGTCCCATTACTTCACCCTCTCATGGTAAGAATTTTTACTTCATGCTTTTTATTGATGACTTTTCAAGAAAAACATGGGTATATTTTCTAAAAGAAAAATCCCAAGCTTTTGAAGCTTTTAAGACATTTAAAGCTATGGTAGAAAAGTAGAAAGGTTTAAAAATTAAATCCATGAGATCTGATAGAGGTGGAAAATTTTTATCAAAAGAATTTAACAAATTTTGTGAGGATAATGGGATCCGGAGATTTCTAACGGCTCCTTACTCCCCACAACAAAATGGAATGGTGGAGAGAAAGAATAGAACCATTCTCAATATGGTCCGAAGCATGTTGAAAAGTAAGAAGATGCCAAAGGAGTTTTGGGCCGAAGCGGTTGACTGTGTGGTATATCTATTGAACCGGTGTCCATCAAAGAGTTTAGACAACAAGACTCCATAAGAAGCATGGAATGGGATGAAGCCGACTGTCTCTCACCTAAGGATATTCGGAAGCATAGCATATGTCCATGTTCCGAGCCAAAGGCGATCAAAGCTTGATGATAGAAGTGAGAAGCATGTGTTTGTTGGCTACGACAAGCAGTCAAAAGGTTATAAGCTCTATAATCCAATAACAAGGAAGGTGGTAGTGAGTAGAGACGTGGAGTTTGATGAAGAAGAAGCATGGGATTGGAGCATTAAGGAAAATGAAAGGTATGACTTTCTTCCTATGACTGACGAAGAAGAGACGGGTGAATAAAGTGAAGAAGTCCAACAACCTCAAAGTCCAACTCCAACCCAAGACTCACCTTCAAGTTTGAAGGAGATCAATGAGCTAATACTGCTGACTGTGAACCTTTAGTTTTTGAAGAAGCTATGAAAAGCAAGAAATGAAGACAAGCCATGGACGAGGAGATAAAGTCAATAGAAAAGAAGGATACGTGGGAGTTGACGACCCTTCCGAAAGGCCAAAAGGCTATTGGAGTCAAGTGGGTATACAAGGCCAAGAAAAACGCCAAAGGCGAAGTGGAGAAGTACAAGGCAAGACTTGTGGCAAAAGGTTACAAGCAGAAGCATGGGATCGACTACGAAGAGGTATTTGCTCCTGTTGCTCGTTTAGAAACTATTAGAATGATTATTGCTATTGCTGCTCAATATAGGTGGAAAATTGTAACACCCCAACCCGACAAGGGTAGAGATGTCACAATGATGGTTCCATATCAGAACAAACACAAGCATATGACATAAATAATACAATAAGAATTCCAATGGTTACAAGAGAAAATATGAAACTACAAGGTTACAAATGAGAAATACAATAATTACTAAGTCTGAATATAAGCTCTTCTAGTCATCTGATTCAAAATAGCTAATAAGATCTTCTAAGTCCAAGGTACTCTCCACTCATACCCAGCTTCCAACTAAAACCTGCCGCAGGAAAAGAAATGCGGTTGAGCTTAAAAAGCCCAGTGAACAGATATAAAGGTAGCAAGCAGTAATAATGGAATGGTGGAGTAAGTGAAACAATGCAAGGTATAACAAGAGTTAGGAAAGAAGGAAAAATAAAAGGTTAAGCAGATATATCAAGAGTTAAGAACTAGTTATAATAGATAAGAGTAAAGGGAACAATAATCCCAACCCGAGCCCAAGTCAAATCAAGTCAAGTCAAGTATTAAGTCAAGTGTCAGGTCAAGTATGTATCCGGAGGGGTGACCTCGGGATACTAAGTACAAGGTTATAAGGTAAAGGAAACAGTAATCCACTACGAGCCCAAGTCAAGTCAAGAAATCAAGTAGCAAGGTGTACGGAGGGGAGACCTCGGTACCAAGTACAATATGAGGGGATACCTCCAAGGGGTGGAGTCATGAGCTCCCAAGATGTGAAAGACGTGTATCGCACACACCATCAGTCACCAAGTATAACAAGTAATATAAACAAGTCAAGTCAAGTCAAGTCAAATCTAGGATGCATCCATACGCCCCAGTAGGCCACAATGTCTTCCTCTACGTAACAAGTCAAGTATCAAGTCAGGGACGGGACAGGTCATCACTCTCCTGCCCTAGAGTCATGCCATCGGTGCATCAATGACATGGACATGAAACCCTCATGCCTAGTTATGGCTCGTAATCTCAAACTGTGGGTTAAGGGTCAAGTATCAAGTATCAAGTATCAAGTTCAAGTTCCAAGTTCAAGTTCAAGTTCCATATCAGTTGTTCAAGTCAAGTTTCCCATTTCAAGTGGTTCAAGTCGAGTTTCCAATTCAAGTGTATCAAGGTTCAAGTCAAGTTTCCAATTCAAGTATATTAAGGTTCAAGTCAAGGTTCAAGACAAGAGATCATAACAAAGGTTCAATTTAAAAGAAATCCTTTAATAATGGTTTTAGTAAAAATGATCTTTCAAAATAGTTTCCACAACAATGGTCTTTCAAAACAGTTTTTCGTAAAGATAGTCCTTACAAGTTATTTTCATAAAACTTTAGTAGAATTACATTTAAAAGTGGTATCGCATCTTTTTAAAATAGCTTTTCTCAAAACATTTTCATATATAATTAAGAAAGTTCCCACATCCAGTTTTAATATCAAGTAAATCTTCTAGGTGTCCAAGGATTTGAATATTCATGTCAAAGGTGATGAACAAAGTATGTCAAGTATCAAGGGAACATGGCAAGGTTCAAAACAAGAAATCAAGGCAAGGGTTCAAAGCAAGGCTCAAATCAAGTGGATCATATCAAAGGTTCACAATACAAGGGGAAACATAGCAATGGCTTGGGGAATCCTAATGAATCAAGATCAGAAGTCAAGAGAACGAAAACACCCTTACTGAGAAAGGGTAGAACATCTGTACCTTATACCGCAAGGGATAACACATCAAGAAGTATAAAGATCAGAAACAAACTCCACCTTCCGCGAATCTACACGAATACATTGTCGTCTTATTATTAATATCTTATTTAAATCAGATTTCTCGTTTTAGTCAACTTTCTATTTTTAGCAGGTTTCCAAAATTAGTAAGTTTCCATTTTTAGAAAGTTTCCTTATTTAGCAAGTTTCCATAATTAGCAAGATTTCCAAAATTAGCAAGATTCAAATTTTATAATTTAAGTTAAGTCATTAAATAAGTATTATTATGGAAATAGGGTTCATTTTAGCAAGTTATAATAGTTTAGGGTTAAATATGACAACTTTCCATATTTTAAGGTTTTAAATGCAAATATGTCAAAGATAAGGTTTAAAGTGCAAATATTACAAGTTCTTCATTTTAATCCATAATTACAATTCCAATCCTTTAACTTTACCAATTTTACAAGTTAAACCCTTTAGTTATATAAATTACAAATTAGACCTTATAATTAATTAAGTTACAAATTAATCCTTACTATATTCATAATTACACATTAAGCCTTCAATTATTCAAATTTACACATCACACCCCTTATATTAAATATTATACGAATCACCATTCAATTTCCATAATTTACAAAACAAGTCCCTCCATTTTAATTATTTCCAATTCGATTTAGATAATTAACTAATTTACCAATTAAACCTTTTATTTACAAAATTAACATGTAATACCCCTATATTATAATTTTTATGAGTTACCCCAGGTCCAAAACACATTACAAAAATATCCCACAAGTTTATAAAATTACAAAACATACCCTACACTTTTAATTTCCCAATCGGTAATAACAAAAATTTCATAAACACAAACCCTAAAATTTCCCAATCATTACCAATCATTCCATCATCATTAAAATACATTAATTACAACAAATCAAGTACCAAAAGTCCAAACCCTAATTTATTCGATCGTGTTCTATATTTTTAAACCTTTTCTTTTTCGACCCGGTTTGAACAAAAACTCACCAAGCGTGATCTAGGCTTCGATAAATTCAAGTAGTATTTTTCTAGTGTTATATGACATGTATAGGACCTGAGAAAAATAGTCTTGGAGGCCAAAAAATTCGTAAAAACCGATTCACCATTTATTTGGTTTTTAGGGTTTCGATTCGTATTTTAATTCAAACGACCTGAGTATCATGCATGGATCATTATAGCCATTTTATACAGATCATATATGATGTAAAGAGTGTTATAAAAATACCATATAGCCTTTAGAATGATCGGATGAGTGGTGTAAAATTCATACCTCTCGGTAAGGATAAAACACGAGTAAAAACTCAAAACCAACGAACCAAGCTTCAAGAATTTGAACCCATATTTTTCTAGCCTTCCTTGTACTTGTAAGAACCCAGGAAAATAGCCAAAAACATTTTAAAAATCGTGGAGGCCGGATGGGAGTTTTTTGTGTGTGTTTAGGGTTTAAAACTATAAGACACCAAGAAAACTCCCACGATCATTCTAGCGACCCAATAGTCTTGGAAAGATTTTTAACACCTTCTTTGATCTTGAAAGAACCCAGGAAAATTATGTAGTAGCCTCCCAAAAATCGTGCGATGTATGTGTGATTTTTGGTATTTTAAGTAATAAATCAAAATAACTAAAATAGGAAACAAATAATAAACCGTGTGAAATGGGGTGGAGAGGCATGAATTTCAGTTCTAATGTGATTTGATGAGCTTGTAATTGATTTTCAAGGATTCCCTTAATTTTGTTGTGTTTATCTTGTATTTTATTGGTTTTATAAATTATTTAACAAGAATATAAATACATAATCGGTCCATATAAATTATTTTTGATGTGACAAGTATTTTTAGGACATTTAGAATATTAAAATGTTTATGCAAAAATTATCATACTTCATATGTTGCTAATGTCCAAGAGTTTGTGATTTCTTTGATGTTTTATGTACTTATTAATTGAAATTCAAAGTTACAAGGGTATTTTGGTAATTTTGCACGTTTTGAAATTTTGGGTATTACAAAAATCCACCAAATGGATGTGAAGTATGCATTTCTAAATGGACTTCTCGAAGAAGAAGTTTATGTGGAGCAACCAGAGGGATATGTTGCCAATGGGCATGAAGGTAAAGTGCTAAGGTTGAAGAAAGCCTTATATGGTCTAAAGCAGACACCACGTGCTTGGAATACTAGAATTGACAAGTATTTCCAAGAACATGGTTTTACTAAATGCCTAAGTGAATATGCACTTTACGTAAAATTTAGAAATGGAAGTATATTACTTGTCTGCTTGTACGTGGATGATTTGATCTTTACAGGAAATTCTCAAATTATGATTGATGAGCTCAAAAGGTCAATGACGAGAGAGTTTGAGATGACAGACATAGGACTTATGTCTTATTATCTTGGCATTGAGGTGAAGCAAACGGATGAAGGAATTTTCATAAGTCAAGAACAATATGCCAAGGAGATATTAAAAAGGTTCAGCATGGATAAGTGTAATCCCGTCGGCACCCCCATAGAACATAAGGCAAAGCCTTCTAAGCATGACGGAGGAGAAGCGGTAGACTCAACTCTATTCAAGAGTCTCGTTGGAAGTTTACGCTATTTGACATGTACAAGACCCGACATTCTCTTTGCGGTTGGATTGATTAGTCGTTTCATGGAAGAGCCTACGAAAAAACATTTGGAGATTGCGAAGAGGATCCTCCGTTATATCAAAGGTACCGTAGACTATGGTATGTTTTATTCAGCAAGTGAAGACTTCAAGCTGGTTGGATATAGTGACAGTGACTGGGCTGAAACAAAGATGATGGAAGAAGTACAACAAGATTTATATTCTTCCTGGGTAACAATGCTTTTACATGGTCTTCAAAGAATCAATCTATTGTTACCTTGTCCAGTTGTGAAGCGGAGTACGTAGCTGCAACATCGTGTGTATGTCACGCAATTTGGCTTAGAAGTATGCTAAAGGAGCTACACATGGAGCAGAAAGATGCCACTGAGATCTTTGTGGATAACAAGTCGGCCATTGACTTAGCTAAAAATGCGGTCTACCATGGTTGAAGTAAGCATATTAACACTCGTTATCACTGTATTAGAAAGTGCGTTGCAAGAAAGGATGTTCGAGTGATACATACGAGGTCCGAAGACCAAGTTGCAGATATCTTCACCAAGCCGCTCAACGAGAAAGATTTCTCAAGACAAAGAATGATGCTTGGATTCAGTAAATCAAGTTTAAAGGGGGGTGTTGGATCGTAAACTTTATTTAGTCCAATATAGATTGGACTATCAATAAAAGCCCAAGCCCATGATGAAGAAGATTCTAGAATGACGAAGAATGATCCTAAAAATATCTATAGAAGTGTGTAGAATAGTGTAGCAAAGTGTGATAGAAATATCTAGTAAGAAATATCTAGAATATAGATATGTATAATGTCGTAAATATCTAGAGAGCCATGGAAGTATCTCGGTTCTAGAATCTTCCATGGACTAGTATAAATCAGTGGTGGTGTAAACATTTGGAAGTATGAAGCAAAGCTTAAGCAATTCAATAACATTGTAAACTTTCTCATAAGTATTCCTCTCTTCGTAAGCCTAAAAGGCCCTCGTTTTTCCAACAAACTTGGCGTACAAATTTGCCTCCTCAACAAGTACCCGGTTTTCTCGTCATTTTCCTTTTCTTCTTACATACATGGCATCCACCTATGCAGATGGTTTACATGTCTTTTTTCATAACTCTAGTTAATATACTGGTTTGAGATCCGAGCAAGACGGTCCTTATCCCAACGCATCACCATTTCACTTCCTCCTATCTTGATACTTCACTTTCCCAAATAAATTTTACTCCTGAAACCCTAATCTTTGTTCTTATTGAAAACAACAAAGTGAGTGTCATTTTCCAAAAACAACCCGTGCGAAATGGTATGTTCATGTTTATTTTAAACTATTTTACCACATTGGTTAACACATAGTAATTCTTTATGACTGTCTTCTTCTTTTTCAGTTTTTTGTTAGGGTTTGATTTTTTTTGTGCATTATTACAGGTCTAATGGACAAACCAAATGATGTTTTATTTAAAGTACACAATTATAATGTATTTTATTTCAAACCACTAATGTATGAAGATGGGAAGTTTTGGAAATTAAGGCATGTAGCACTGATAGGATATTGTATAGTCCAATGTGTAACTTTTTAGTTGCCAAGCTTAAGCAAAATATTGTGGCCTTGTTTTCTGTATACCTGAACTTCCATTAGATAAAGGTTTGAAAATAATTGAAAGTGATACAGATATTCATATTTTTCTGACATGGCTGAAAGACATGGTACAGTGAAAATATTTGTTGCTCTTATTCCTCAAAAGTTAGCAGAGTATTACTTAAGAACTTATGTATTGATGAGGAGGTTACGTCTAAAATGAAATATCATGAAATAAAAAAGAAAGATTCTGGTAGTATGTCTTTTGAAGAGCTTGTGGCATGGGCTGGGGAAGAAGCTCAGTCACCTTACTTAAGATAACTACCTATCAAGACAAGAACACTTAGAAATGATCTAAAAGGAAAGGTTCTAGAAATGATCTAAAAGGAAAGGTTCTTTTTACTGTTAGTGAGAATGTAAATGATGAAGGGTTAGACAATATTCTTACTAAACTAGATTTTCCTCAAATGAATGTTGGTGAGATAGGTGTTCTTGAAAATATTGTAGGTGATGGCATATTAGTGTTGGTGAAAATAATCGAGCTAATACTAATGTTGTGGAAAAGAATGTTGTTGATACTTGTGTTTTTTAGAAGAATTTAGGTGATAGTTGTGTTGTTGAAATGATTGTAGGTGATACTTATTTTGATGAAAACAAAGTTGTTGATAGTAATGTGGTTGAAATGAATGTGGATAATATGGATTTTAATAAGGTATGAGAACAATGAATCATGAGGAAGAAGTTATTGTTAGACATAATCTATATAAGGGTAAGGTTAAGTTATTGAAGATGATAGTGTATGCAGGAGGAAAAATAAGGTTGTATCAAGGGGTAACGGTATACCCATTCGAGAGAATGAGAATCCCTCATTGATAGATGATAGTGAAAGTGAGATTGATAATGACAATATTTATGTTGAGTTTGATGGTATTTAGTCGAATATGTATACTGACAATGAGAGTGAAGAGTCATATAAGTCATTTGATTATCTCAATGATGGTGATGATGAGGTAATATAACTTAGGAAAAGGAAGACACAAACTAAAAAACCAAAGAAAATAGTCAATAGAATGTTTCAGATGAGCCTCAAAATAGTTCAAAGCCAAAAAGGATTTATGAAATTGGTGATAATGAAACAATGATAGAGCATGAAGAGTTTATGGATGCATTGATAAAGAATCTAAGAGGAACAGAATGTGATTCAATAGACCCTTTTACCATAGTAAAGAATTGTCTAGAAAATTATCATATTCATGATGAAGGAGCACACCAGAGAATGAGGAAACCAAAGGTAAAAATCCAACCTTTAAAATTGATTGTCTTTTAATGGATTTTCATTGTGGTTTACAGAAATTCTAATTGAAAAACGTGATCAAAGGCCTGAAAAGTTCAAGGAGCTAACAAAAGGTAAACACATGTCTTTTAAGAAGTACCCAAGTGAGAAGGTTGGTAAAGGGTTAACTTTCCCATGGAGATGTAATGGTAAAAAGTTGAAGTCCGAAACCTTTTTTCACGTGACATCCATGGTTGATAAGCATACATGTGTTAGGAGCTTTAAGTTTGGTTGTCTAGTTAATTACAAATGGATTGGCAAACACCTTGGAACTAAGATTAGGATGAATCCACAAATAAAGTTAAATGAGATTGCAGACTTGGTAATGGAAAAATATAAGTGTCTAGTCAGTCCAAACCAGTGTAGGAATGCTAAGAGATGGGCTTTAAATTAAGGTGAGGAGTATTGAGGATCATTATGCTTTACTGAGGTCTTATGATAAAGTATTAGCTTAATCTAATCAAGGATCTATCGAAAAGTTGGTGTGACGGTAAAGCATGATAGCAAGACCTATTTTGACATAATCTGAGTTTGCTTCAAAGGGTTGAAAGAGGGTTGCTTCTTAAAGAAACCAAACACTGGTGAAATCTTAACTGTTGTGGAAAGAAATGGAAATAACCATATTTTTCATGTTGCATGGGTCGTAGTGAAAGTAGAAAACAAGGACAATTGGCGCTGATTTCTTGAGTTACTTGGGGATGATTTAGATTTACCAACTAGTAAGGGGTTGACTCTCATGTCTGATCAGCACAAGGTATGTACTTAAATTCTTGAAAAGATGGTATTTTTTATGAATATATCGATGTTTGGTCTACTAAACTTTGTTTATTTGACTTGTAGGGTCTTGTTTAAGTAGTCAAGGAAAATATGCCATATGGTGAGCATAGACAACGCGTTCGGCACATTTATGAAGGGTTCAGAAAGCACTACAGTGGAATTCAATTTAGAGGGTTGTTCTACGCAGCTTCTAAAGCATCATATCCTCAACTTTTTAACAAGATCATGAAAAAATCAAGAGATCAAACCCTAGTGCTGATTAGTACTTGTTAAAAAAAAAGAGCCTAAAACATGGTCTAAGGCTTTTTTTTTTCAAGTTGGAACAAACTGTGAAGCTGTTAAAAATGGTTTTAGTGAGTGCTTCAATTCAGTTGTGTTAAGTGTTAGGAACAAGCCAATAATATCAATGTTAGAGTTATGAGAGTTATTGTGATGGAGAGGATGAACGTAATGAGGCCCATAATGGATAAATGGACTAATGATCAATGTCCTTAAATTCAAAAAGTATTGGAGTTGTCTAAAGATCAACAAAGGTATGAAACGTTTACAATATAGTGTAGTCTTTACTATATTATGTACTATTATATTAACAAAATGGATAATTTAGCAGGTTTTGGTATGTGATTCCTTCTGGTGGAAACAAGTTTAAGGTTAGGAATGGTTTAGAAGCTTTTAAAGCTGATGAAGTAGCAAAAAATTGCTCATGTAGAATGTGGCAGCTAGCAGGTTTGCCTTGTCCACATGTAGTATCTGTGATTTTCAAGCTAAATAGGATGATTGAGGAATATGTGCTTGATTTCTTTAGGAAGGAAATGAATATGTTATAACTTTTGGGCCAGATTGTAGTCATTTTTCTAGGGTCTTGCCACCTAAACCTAAGGTATGCCTGGAAGAAGAGAATTAGGGAACCACATGAAAAAAAAAAAAAATATTTCAAGAATATCTAGGGCTGGTGATGAGTGTCTAAATACTCATCATTTTATTCCCATTTAAACTGCAAAAACAACCAAAAACACTTTGAAAAGTCACATAATGCTACAAATATCCATAGAATGTGTTTTTATATGATTCAGATACAAAAGGATTGAAAACAGGTGAAAAACAAGCAAAGTTTACAAAATTGGCAGTTTCAGTCCCTGAAGTTTTATAAGTTAGCAGAATTAGTCCCTGGTATTCAAAAGTGGAAAACTTACATCTATGGTCCTTGTACTATTCATCTATGGCAAGAATGACCCTTCTTATAACTCTGAATAAGTTACATTTCCACCCCTCAAAAATCCAAAATTACACAATGGTCCCTAAGGTTTAATCCACTATTTAATCCTATCCCGTAAACACTACATCCGGATCTAAACAAAACCCAAACCATTTCTAATCCTATAATAAACCCAGCTACAAGCCCAACATCACCAGCCCACACAACAAATAACCCGACCCAACCCTTTAACAAAATATCAGGGTCAAACCCAGTCAAACCTTATCCCTGTCCTCCCACTTGCCCGCCAAAATACCACCCTCACCCACCGTTTCTCTGTAATACCACCTTCACCCCTGACACATCCACCATCACTTCCCCCTCCTCCAATGAAGAAACATTCACCTGCTAACCCCCCCCCCCCAATGTGCTCAGAAGAAGCCAAAAGCCCACATGAACCTTTTCCTGCCAAAATTGCAATAAACAACCAAGATTGATTCAAGGCCATTTTAATGGTGGGATTAGCTCGGAAATTATCAAGGAAGCTTCTGAGATATCTATATAAAGAAATGAAGGCCAGAAGAAATAATTGTCACTAGTTTAGGACCATCAGTAGTGTAGATTTAATTAATGCTTAGTTCCAGTCTTAATTTCAGTTTTCATTGTCAATTCATGTTAGTTTCAAGTCATTTTTCTTAAATCACTTCTGTATTGTACTAATTTTACCAAGTTAATGAATTTCATGTTCTCAAGTCTACTATTAAATTCAAATCAAGTTTAGTGTTAATCAAATAGCTTATTATCTGTTTATATAATCTTATATAAGCTAAATATAGCTTACTGTGAGCTTATCTTAGTTCAACTCTGTTCTAATATCAAAGAAATCAGAAAGTCAACGTAAGTCAAAGCAATGGTCAAAATAAGCTTCTGGGTAGAATAAGCTGTTTTGGAAAGCTAATTTGGTTCCTAGCTTGTATCCTGATAAGACCAAGTTCAGTTCATCAGTTTCCTTTCTTTCATAGACTCAATCAGTTGTGAGCTTATTTTATAAGTTTTTGCTTAATTTTCTATTTCACTGATCTAGTGCTTAATTTTAGCTTATTGTTGTAATTTTCTGCTTAGTAATAGTTTTTAAGTGTATTTGATCTGTTTTATCAGTTTTATATAGCCTGTTCTTTATTTTCCTTAAAAAACCTCCAAAAAGCCAAAAATAGCTAAATAATAGTTTAGCTTATTAAACTGCTTAATTCCTTTTCACAGTTACTAATTTGTGCTTAATATATCTAGTTGTAGTCCTAGAAGTAAGTTTTTAGCTTAATATTATCTGTTTCACTTAAAAAAGCAAAACAGAACACCTATAAGGGGTGTTTGGGTTAAGCCTGTTTTAGGGTCATAATAGCTTTTTACTGTTCACTTGCACCTTATCTAAGTTTGATCTTGATCTATTCAGCATATAGGAGTTATTAGTATAAGTTGTTTGCCTGTTTCTTGAAGATTTTATGTTTTCTACTCATTAGTGTAATTTGAGAACATAAACTAGCCAAATAAGCTCTCTATGAGAATAAGCAGTTAGACCACTCATTGTTGGTATTTTTAGACTCCCTATAGTCATTTAAGTCTATTCCTAGCTTCTTGTTTAATGCCAATAAGCCTAGATTAGTTTTGCCAAAAACATACTGCTCATGTATTCACTGAGCAGAACACCAAAAGTAGTTGCTAGTCTCAGCTGTTTATCTGCTTATTTACTTATGCTCACTTCATGATTTTTGGTTTACAAATAGGTCATAGTACTAGCTTTAAGATAATCATCTGATATTCCACATTAGAGCTTATTTCATAGCTTAATTTTAGTCTGCAATTTCCCCCCAATTTTGCCCTGAACCTGAATCAGATTTGCTTTTCCTAGGCCATCTGATCTAGTGCTTAATTGGAGTTCAATTGGTTGTTATAAATTGGGGCTTTTAGTGTTTTAGCATAGCCTATAGTACTAGGAAGGTTTTGCCCCCCATAAGTTCCACTTTTCTGCTTATTTAAGTGCTTAATACCTGTCTGCAAGTAAGGGGTTTTAACTGATTTTTCTGCATAAACTAGTGTTACTGTACTAGTGCTTATCAGCTTATTCCATATGCTTATTTCATCATATTCAGTTGTTTCATGCTTCTATTAGTATAATAATCTGTTTCCTAGCCTTTGGTAATTTTTAGAGCTCTTTAGCTTATTTTTGGGCTTATTCCCAAACTGCTTATTAGCCCATTTGCTTATTAGGGCTTAGATAACTTTTAATTTTATTTTTCCTGGACTTAGAATATTATTTTAGACTTAACCTGAATTTTTCAGATTTTTCCTAAGTCATTTACTATTTTTAATCCTTTTTAATAGATTTTAATTCATAATAAAAAATATAAAAGTCAGAAAAATATAATTCTTTTTTCTAAAATTTTCTTTTGTTATTTAGGATTTAAGAAAAATAAAATTGCACTTGTAAGATTAGATTTCCAATTATTTCAGTTTTTATCCCGTTTTTAGAATTTCTATTTCGCGTTTTTAATTGTGTTAATATTAATTTTCCCGTGAGAATTTGTTTCTCATTTGTTAAAATTAAAATTAATATAAAAGCAAAAATCCATATCCTAATCATCAGTCACTCTAATTCTAAAACTTAAACAAATTGCCCATTCACACCTCGTTGGAAAACGATCCGGGTAATCACTTACCTGGTTTCACACTACACACAAACGTGAGTTTTTGCAAGTATCCTTTTTCACAAAGGGGTGATTTGTATTTATTCACGTGTATCCGTTATTGCATAATATTTATATATACGTTTTAGCACGGATCAAATTTTGGCGCCGCTGCCGGGGAGGTTGTGTTGCGACAATATTGTTTAAAGTTTAAGCGATTAGTGATTTGAGATCCTTCCTTGTGAAGTTCCTATTTCCCATAAACCCATATAAAATACAAAAATATTTTCCTTTTCTTTTATATATATAATATCATATAAAAAATAAAAACCCAAAAACATTTTCTGTTTTATTGTAAAATAAAAGATAAAAGCAAAATTAATATAATATTCCTCAACTTGGGTATTATCATAATAAGTTCCCAAACCAAAGATTAAAACTTGCCTTTGTGTCGCTTGCGAATTCGGCTCACCTTTGATTGATAAACAAACTATAACGGAGGTTTAAGGAGGGTTTGACATTAAATTGTCGAACCGAAAGAAGCGGGTTTTTAAGGAGCATTTATTGCCCACCTTTGCTTCTCCGCCACTCTGTGCGTTTTTCAGTCAGAGAGCTACCGTACGCTTGTTGATTTAAGGTTTAAGTTCCTTGTGTTTTGCTTCGATCTTGTTTTAATTGAATTATTTGATTTAAGGTTTAAGTTTTTTCCAAAAATCCAAAAAAAAAAAAAAAATTAAAAAACCAAAAACCCAAAAATATTTTTCTTCATCCTCTTAAACCATTTGGTTCTATCTTCTTAAACCTCATTACCATTTAATTCTCATGTCGTCATCCGACTATCACTGTTTTCACTGTAAAGGTCCAGTGGATGATGAACATCGTTGTTACAAGTGTTTGAGTGAGCGGTATGAAAGAGATATTAGGAAAGGATTGTGCAATTGGTGCAAATCATTATTCAATCCAGTGGATGAGGAGCATCGTTGTAGTTTTTCCGGCTACCCTCCACAACCCCAGCCATCTTCACTCACTCAGCTTAATTGTTGTATATGTGAAAATCCGTTGGGGGATGATTCACAGTGTAAACGATGTTTTTGCACTTATCAATCCCCCACACTTGATTATCCAGATTTACACAACAATTTCAGTACCCCTTCTCAGGATTCATTTCGGCAAGAACCTTGTTATCAAAACTTCAATGATACATCATTTCAAAATATGCCAAATGATCCTTGTGAGTATTGTGGAGGTCCTCACCCAAGTTTTGATTGTCAAGCAGGAAATACGTCTGTCTATGAACAAGATCCATGTAATCAAAACTTCGGGTATGACCAATATCCATATGATTCACCGAATCAGTCACAGCAAATGTATTGTTGTGAGTACTGTGGTGGTCCACATTATGAATCCGATTGTCAAACGAGGACCCCGCTTGTTATGAGCATGTCCCTTGTAACAATTACGACTATTCTTGTCATGACCAACCTCCACAGTATCAAATGATTCAACCTCAGCCATCTCCTCTTGAAAAATCTTTTGAAAATGTATTCCAAAAACTCCAAAATGTGATGGATACACTTAATGATTTGGCTGTTAAAAATTCCCAAGAAGATCCTCATCAGAAAACCATTGGAGAGCTTCTAGCTGAAGAAGAACAAATAGCTAGAATGAGTTCCAAATATCATCAAACTTTCATTTGCGATGACGATGATGAAGATTCTATGTGGGGAGTTTGCGAGAATTCATCAACTGCAATTACACCTGTCCAGAAAAGGCAGGAAGACAAGACTGTTGCAGAATTGCTAGCCGACGAGCAAATGAAAGCCATTTATGCTAGCAATATTGATGAGGAGGACGACGAGGAGAGTATTATTCCTTCGAGTGGCATCATTTCTCAACTCCCTCAGTCTATTGCAATCCCATCATTCTTTCCAACTTTGGACCCCAAGGACTCTCTTATTATGGGGGATGAGCTTATTAGCACTATTCCTAAAAAGGAATCAGATGAATTCATAAAGTCTGGTGTTGAGAACCTTATCCCAATCCCAAGTGAGTCCGAGGGTATTTCTGATAATATGTGTGATTTACCTCCTCTTGACATTTCACATGATCATGTTGAGATGTTTTCCGATTCTGACGATGATTGTACTTCAAGTGATGATTCTTTATCTTGTGAGGACATCGATTATGTTGAGGAATTACCTTCTGAGCTTGTCAACTTAGAAGAAGAGAATGATGAAGAAATAATCAAAGACGAAACTCTTCGCGAAACATTATTAAATGTTAATCTTCTCATTTCTAAAATCGTGGCTTTCAAAGAAAAATCCATTTCATCTCCTATTCCCACTAAGGATAGTGATCTTTCTTCCGATGATTCTATACCGGAATTTGAAGCCTTTCATTTTGATCATATGGGGGAGAAGATTAGTGGCAGTGCCACTTCTCATTCTCATATTTCTCTCCCCGAATATGAATCATTTGCCTCCGAGGAGTTCTCCGATGAACTCACTCATATCATATCTCTGCCGGAGTATGATAACTTCTACTTTGATCTTGACAAAGATTATCTTTATGTCCCGGAGGGAAATATTCTCAATACTGAGAATTTGCTTGATATCAAAATCCCATCCCTCCCACCCAGAATATATCTTGATCAGTCGAGCTTAAATGATGAGATTCATGATGTAAAAACAATGAATTCTCCTTTTGAGGATGAACATCTTGTCATGATTTTTATCATGACCTTCTTTCTTTTCTTCACCTACACGGTGACATCTCCTGTTCTTCACTCTTTCGGGAGTGAGGATACTATCTTTGACCCCGGCATTTCCTTTTACCATTCTTTTTGAGCCGGGTACTTATCTCATCGGTGTGGAACTTTCACGTACTTCAATGTTTACCCAAACATCTTGAATGAAAGTCCGATGGAGATTGTTTCTTCCACTTGCTTCCCCATGAACCAATGAATGCGGGGTCGAGTCAAGCTAAGTGACTCGGTGAACAAAAATATTAGCATACCATATGGGTTTTCACCCATATTTCTGTCTTCTTTCTCTTTTCTAACACCTAAGTGTGTGGGAGTTGCCCCTGCTGATATATACACACACACACAACACACACAATATATATATATATATATATATATATATATATATTATATATATATATATATATATAAAATAAAAAAAAATGATAATAATTGTTGTGTTCCTACGCTTGGCTAGTAGTATTACCTTTTTACGTTCTAAGTGTCGGCATAATAGCCGGTGCTTTGAATATTGAGGGCAATATTCAATTCTAAGTGTGGGGGGGTATTCTCTCGAATTTTGTCACATTGTACTTTCTAGTGCCCTAATACCCCCGTTTTGGCCAAAATTTTAAAATTTTTTCATTTGGTGGAAGTGCTTTGCACTAACACAACAAATGGTTATCAGTCCACCATGTCTAACCCACATAAGAACTGGCTAATCCGAGAACAAATGGCTCTTGGTAAAGATATCTCAAATCCGTTTATGGCTTACAATTTGCCAAAAATTGTATGGTATTCAACTCCCCATATCTTTATAAGTGAAGAGTTGGCTAGCCCGCAAGGTTATGGCTTGTGGTAAAGGCATTGGAAAACCATATTTGGTAATCAGCTCACCAAGATAATAACTGTATTTTATCTAAGAGTTGGCTAGTCCAGAAGCAAACGACTTTTGGTAAAGACAAATCAAATCCGTTGACAGCTAATGGTTTGCTCAAAATCATTTGGTTATTAATGTACCAAAGTATCATACTAAAACATTGGCTACTCCAGAAGTAATGGCTTTTGGTAAAGAGACATAAAATCCATTAAATTTTCATAAAAGATTGCTAGGGACTAGCAATAGTTTAGTGTGGGGGATTGATGAGTGTCTAAATACTCATCATTTTATTCTCATTTAAACTGCAAAAACAGCCAAAAACACTTTGAAAAGTCACATAATGCTACAAATATCCATAGAATGTGTTTTTATATGATTCAGATACAAAAGGATTGAAAACAGGTGAAAAACAAGCAAAGTTTACAAAATTGGCAGTTTCAGTCCTTGAAGTTTCATAAGTTGGCAGAATTAGTCCCTGGTATTCAAAAGTGGAAAACTTACATCTATGGTCCTTGTACTATTCATCTATGGCAAGAATGACCCTTCTTATAACTTTGAATAAGTTACATTTCCACCCCTCAAAAATCCAAAATTACACAATGGTCCCTAAGGTTTAATCCACTATTTAATCCTATCCCATAAACACTACATCCGGATCTAAACAAAACCCAAACCATTTCTAATCCTATAATAAACCCAGCTACAAGCCCAACATCACCAGCCCACACAACAAATAACCCGACCCAACCCTTTAACTAAATATCTGGGTCAAACCCAGTCAAACCTTATCCCTGTCCTCCCACTTGCCCGCCAAAATACCACCCTCACCCACCGTTTCTCTGCAATACCACCTTCACCCCTGACACATCCACCATCACTTCCCCCTCCTCCAATGAGAAACATTCACCTGCTAACCCCCCCCCCATGTGCTCAGAAGAAGCCAAAAGCCCACATGGACCTTTTCCCGCCAAAATTGCAATAAACGACCAAGATTGATTCAAGGCCATTTTAATGGTGGGATTAGCTCGGAAATTATCAAGGAAGCTTTTGAGATATCTATATAAAGAAATGAAGGCCAGAAGAAATCATTGTCACTAGTTTAGGACCATCAGTAGTGTAGATTAAATTAATGCTTAGTTCCAGTCTTAATTTCAGTTTTCATTGTCAATTCATGTTAGTTTCAAGTCATTTTTCTTAAATCACTTCTGTATTGTACTAATTTTACCAAGTTAATGAATTTCATGTTCTCAAGTCTACTGTTAAATTCGAATCAAGTTTAGTGTTAATCAAATAGCTTATTATCTGTTTATATAAGCTTATATAAGCTAAATATAGCTTACTGTGAGCTTATCTTAGTTCAACTCTGTTCTAATATCAAAGAAATCAGAAAGTCAACGAAAGTCAAAGCAATGGTCAAAATAAGCTTCTGGGTAGAATAAGCTGTTTTGGAAAGCTAGTTTGGTTCCTAGCTAGTGTCCTGACAAGACCAAGTTCAGTTCATCAGTTTCCTTTCTTTCATAGCCTCAATCAGTTGTGAGCTCATTTTATAAGTTTTTGCTTAATTTTCTATTTCACTGATCTAGTGCTTAATTTTAGCTTATTGTTGTAATTTTCTGCTTAGTAATAGTTTTTAAGTGTATTTGATCTATTTTATCAGTTTTATATAGCCTGTTCTTTATTTTCCTTAAAAAACCTCCAAAAAGCCAAAAATAGCTAAATAATAGTTTAGCTTATTAAACTACTTAATTCCTTTTCACAGTTACTAATTTGTGCTTAATATATCTAGTTGTAGTCCTAGAAGTAAGTTTTTAGCTTAATATTATCTGTTTCACTTAAAAAAGAAAAACAGAACACCTATAAGGGGTGTTTGGGTTAAGCCTGTTTTAGGGTCATAATAGCTTTTTACTGTTCACTTGCACCTTATCTAAGTTTGATCTTGATCTATTCAGCATATAGGAGTTATTAGTATAAGTTGTTTGCCTGTTTCTTGAAGATTTTTATGTTTTCTACTCATTAGTGTAATTTGAGAACATAAACTAGCCAAATAAGTCTCTATGAGAATAAGCAGTTAGACCACTCATTGTTGGTATTTTTAGACTCCCTATAGTCATTTAAGTCTATTCCTAGCTTCTTGTTTAATGCCAATAAGCCTAGATTAGTTTTGCCAAAAACATACTGCTCAGTATTCACTGAGCAGAACACCCAAAAGTAGTTGCTAGTCTCAGCTGTTTATCTGCTTATTTACTTATGCTCACTTCATGATTTTTGGTTTACAAATAGGTCATAGTACTAGCTTTAAGATAATCATCTGATATTCCACATTAGAGCTTATTTCATATCTTAATTTTAGTCTGCAATTTCCCCCCAATTTTGCCTTGAAACTGAATCAGATTTGCTTTTCCTAGGCCATCTGATCTAGTGCTTAATTGGAGTTCAATTGGTTGTTATAAATTGAGGCTTTAAGTGTTTTAGCATAGCCTATAGTACTAGGAAGGTTTTGCCCCCCATAAGTTCCACTTTTCTGCTTATTTAAGTGCTTAATACCTGTCTGCAAGTAAGGGGTTTTAACTGATTTTTTTGCACAAACTAGTGTTACTGTACTAGTGCTTATCAGCTTATTCCTTATGCTTATTTCATCATATTCAGTTGTTTCATGCTTCTATTAGTATAATAATCTGTTTCCTAGCCTTTGGTAATTTTTAGAGCTTCTTTAGCTTATTTTTGGGCTTATTCCCAAACTGCTTATTAGCCCATTTGCTTATTAGGGCTTAGATAACTTTTAATTTTATTTTTTCTGGACTTAGAATATTATTTTAGACTTAACCTGAATTTTTCAGATTTTTCCTAAGTCATTTACTATTTTTAATCCTTTTTAATAGTTTTTAATTCATAATAAAAAATATAAAAGTCAGAAAAATATAATTCTTTTTTCTAAAATTTTGTTTTATTATTTAGGATTTAAGAAAAATAAAATTGCACTTGTAAGATTAGATTTCCAATTATTTCAGTTTTTATCCCGTTTTTAGAATTTCTGTTTCGCGTTTTTAATTGTGTTAATATTAATTTTCCCGTGAGAATTTGTTTCTCATTTGTTAAAATTAGAATTAATATAAAAGCAAAAATCCATATCCTAATCATCAGTCACTCTAATTCCAAAACTTAAACAAATTGCCCATTCACACCTCGTTGAGAAACGATCCGGGTAATCACTTACCTGGTTTCACACTACACACAAACGTGAATTTTTGCAAGTATCATTTTTAACAAAGGGGTGTATTTGTTCTCGTGTATCCGTCATTGCATAATATTTATATATACGTTTTAGCACGGATCAGCTGGTCTATAAATAATTTGCCAAAACTGTGAGGAAATTGGCATAACATGCAAGGTGTAAGAAAGAAACAATTCCAAAACCCCCGAAAGTATCTAGTACGGCTGACAGACCCAAAAAGAATAAAAATGATGATTCTACAAATTTGGTTGATGAAGAAGATATACCTTTTTTTGAACACTGAAATAGATGAGTTTGAGATGGGTGGTTCTAGTAATCATGTAGTCTTTAATGGTGGAAGGAGGATAGAGTTGGGTAACAAGTAATGGAATAGAGGGAAGACGGGTGGTAGATCAACTAGTTCTAGGTTTGTGAAGATAAGAGGAGGAAAAAGAAAAAGAGATGGACTTGTAGCAACAATGAGGTTAGAAAGGTTAGGCAGATGGTTAGGTTTGGATGCAGGCACTTCAGACCATATTGATAACTCAGCGCCATTACAGGCTACATTAAGACAGAGGAACAATGGAGGACATGAACTAGGTACTCAGCAATCTCAAGTAAGAGGAGGAACATCAGCTATTGCAGAAGGAAGACCAGGCACATCTCAAGTCAGAGGAGGAAGACAAGTCAGATGAGGAAGATAAAAATCATAACCAATGGCATCAATATCTGCAGATCCTCAGCCTATAGGGAAAATAAGAGAAGCACCAGCATCCATTGTTGCACCAAGGGTTAGAAGCCAAAGGATACTACAACAACAACTATCCAAAAATCTTCCAGGTCCTGGGGATTCAAAGGACAATGAAATTGTGTTGGGGTAAATTTTAGTAACTTACTTTTTTGCACGTATATCTTTTTTTCTATTTATTGTGCACAAAACATTAACAATTAGAATTATGGTTTCATGAAACATGCCACATTCATACCTTATGTTATTCATTTAATGACATCCTTAATATATTTTTAATTAGGGATATGGTCCAGATGTAACAAACACTTGAAGTGTTGCACTTTTTAACCACTTCAATGCCCTATTTTGTACATGAAAGGGCTTAACATATATTTGTTGTCACGAAAGCACATATTAATGGTAATGGTAATTGACCTATATGTCATTGATTCATGATGAAATATCTACTAATCCTAGGTTTAGGTTGTAATTTAAGTTTGTAATCTGTGATTGGTGCTTCTAACATATTAATTTTAATATTAAATAAAAATAAAACGTATCAAAACATGCTTAATGTCATTGCTAAACCAAAATAAATTACATTTCAAAACATAAATCCTTAGTTCATTAGCCAAATAACAACAACAAAGAAAATGAAGAAAATAGGAAAGCAAAAACAACCAACAATCTATCAAAACTAAGCCTTCAACTTGAATACATTCAACTACTTGCACATATTTTCCATTGAAAATATTCATTACCAATGTTATTTTTAACTTTCATACCAAGTTCTTGCTTACCAATGTTCTTTTTGATCTTCTTCAAATGTTTGTTCTCAACATGCAGTTCGCAAAAAAGATCTTTGTAGTATTGGCAAGGTAGCTCCGGATCAACAAAACCATAAACATCACACTTTTCATCTTTATCTTAAAACAATTTGATTTAAGAAAATTAAAAATCTAAAAATTTGGTTTCAAAAACGATAAAAATTGGGGAAAAGGAATACATATATTGGACAAGCCTTGAATCTTCGACCTGGGTTTTTGTTAGTCCACAAAACTTTCTCTTCGATTCCGAGGCTAATCACAGTGAGTCATATTGATGATGTTGTAAATGTTCTTATGGTACAAATGGGAAGAAACCGATGAAAAATGCATGTTTCCAAAAGAACAATGACGAGAATGAAGAAGGTTATGACTGGAGAAGAAAACAATATGGATCTAAAGTGTGTGTGTATGTTTAACCTAAAAGGGGAAGAAGAATAAAGGTTAAATACTTAAACTTTTTATAAATCAAATAAAATTGACGTGGTCAAAAGTATAGTGACTTGGATGGTAACTTGTTGCACATTGGACTAACCTGCTGAGTAGGTAAAATCTTACACTAAGTTGACAAAATTCAAAAGATATGGGCAAAATGTATAGCTTTATATTATAATTTTTAAGGTTGCAAAAATGGCGAACGGTAGTCGGTCGGTTGATCACCATATAGCTTGTAATCGGTATAGGTGGGAGTAATCGGTAATTATTCAGATTGGCATTTTCTGCAAGTGGTGGGTATTTCTGACTAGTTTTGGATATTCTCGGTAAGATTTTTCTTTAAAAAAAAAAAAAAAAAAAAAAACAACTTGTAATACATATAGGAAACGACTATAAGTGATTAAAACAAGTTTACGGGTATTTTCGGCAAGATTTGTAGGTTTCCGAATAGTTTAACAACCATTGACCTCCATTGACCATGGTTGACCGATTTATACAAATCAAAAAAGTTGGTGACCGATTAACGCTTAGGCGGTGATTAATCGGTTTTGTATGTTTTTGCAACAATATAATCTTCATCAACGTTCACATATATGTATCAATCTAGTTACATATTTTTTTATCAGTAACTAAACATATACCATCACTCGGGAACTGCTATGTATCCCTTCTAAAGTTGATAATTACGTATACGAGCCTTGGTGAACCCGTGCGTTGCACGAATTGTATCTTATTGTTGACTGGGGATTGTTTTATGCGTTGCACGAATTGTATCTTATTGTTGACTAGGGATTGTTTTAGTAATTTGTTGAGTTGTTAACGTGGTGATCAAAAATCTATAGCAATGTATAACTTATAAATTCAAAAGCAATTTACTTTGAGATGGAGAGGCTAAAATATACAACAATGTATAACTTATAAATTCAAAAGCAATCTACTTCGATTAAATAACATGTTTTGATAACATTGGGAATGTCCTAAATGCTTTATAACATGATTATATTTGGACATATCACTAATTAAATGCCTTATTGAAAACATTGGGATAAAATAAGATGTCTCATGTCACTTTATAGGTACCTAAATTTCGTTTGATAAAAGTGTTTTGTGGTTCTCGAGGTTAATCCAATAATATACCAAACATTTGTCCAAGCCACAATACTAAGCCAAAATTTAGATATATCAAATGCAAATACATCATATATACATCATATGATAAGAAGTTAAATAAAAAACTTATAATATAATTATAGTATAAAAAGACATAAAATAAAAACTGAATGCATCATTATATCAACACCCGTACCTTCCTTTCTTCTTATATTGTATTTGGATTTTTTTCACTTTCCAATATTCCCTGTACAAAATAGAATGAAAGGAATCGTATCAAGTAGAAATAAAATAAAACTAAACGGGTAACTACATATCGAAAGGTGGTTATGTTTTCATTTATAAGCCTACTAAACATAATTTTTTTAGCAAAATAAATTGAATGAGTAAGTACCGTTAATTAGCAAGTTCGATTGGTGATTCAACATTGTTTTCATGTGCGTATCTCAATTCTTTTTGAACAATAAAATATATAAATATAGAAAACTTTAGCAAAAAGCTAGTGGTGAAGAGATTGCACATTGTTCGTACAAACAGTATTAGAGTAAGGCTACGTTTATATAATTAAAAAAAAATCGCACGCAAGTAATACTTTTTACACTGATAAGGAAATCATTAAAGCCCATAATACTGGATCCAACCCAATTAGCAAATCATAACCCGATCCAATGATGACTTACTAAGCACATAAACAATGACGGAACCTACCATGGAGGAATACATGACTAAGACCCAAGAAGACTATGTGTCGGGTATTGTTAGGCCTAAGTTCGACAAAGAGGCCAAGTTTGAATTGAAAGGTCAATTTCTCAAAGAGTTGAATGCCTTCAGTGGATCGGAGCATGAAGATGCTAATGAGCATGTGGAAAGGATCCTTGAGATCGTATACTTGTTCACAACTAAGGAAGTGTCTATTGACCAACTAATGCTTCGTGTTTTCCCTATTTCACTTACAGAAGCTGCTAACAGGTGGCTAAAGAATGAACCAGCTAGTTCAATTATCGCGTGGGAAGACTTGAAGAAGAAATTTTTGAAGAAATATTGCCCACCTGCTCGTATTGCTAAGAAGATGGAGCCTATCAAAAATTTCAAACAAGAGCCAGATGAAACTCTTTATCAGGATTGGGAGTGATTCAAAGATCTATTATTGAAATGTCCTCAACATTATTTGACTACTACGCAGGAGGTTATTTTGTTTTATCAAGGTCTGGATGTGCCTACTCGATAGATTTTGGATTCTAAGGGAGCTATACCTCAAATGAGTGCAGTAAATGCTAGGAAAGCCATCTAAAAAATGGTTGATCATTCTCAGAAGTGGCATGATGGAACCTCTACTAGAACTAAAAGCAGTGATACTTCTGATGGATATGCTATTATTCAAGCTCAATTGAATAAATTTAGTAGTGATCTCAAGAAGGTTGATGAAGCGATGTATGCTGCTCAGGTTGGTTGTGAAATATACAAATGACCTCATTACACTAAGGATTATCCATCAAAGAATGAAGGAGAGACACTAGAAGAAGCATACTACACCCAATTTGGCCAACCATTTCAACCATCACGAAGGTATAGGGCAGCTGCTCCAGGATACTACCAAAGGGACAACGGGAATCCATCATATCAAGAAAGGAGACAGACTTTGGAATAGTCCATGAAGCAAATGATGGATGATGCTGCCAAGAGACATGAAGAAAATGCTGCTTTGCTCAAAGAAATTTGATCTTAAACCTATGCTTCTATCAAAAATCATGGAGCTTTGATCAAGGCATTGGAACTACAAGTTGGACAGATAAGCAAGGTACTTCAAGAAAGGGGATCTGGAAGTCTACCAAGCTCAACTGAAACCAATCCAAGAGATCATGTCAAAGCAATCACCACTACTGATGAAATTTCGCCTTGTGTGCCTTTTCCTGGAAGACTATTGGATCCTGCTGATGTTGAAAAGCCAAAATTCTTCTTTAACTCTTCAATCAGTTTAAGAAGATTGCTTAAGGAAAAGTCAAGGATTGAAGAAGAGATCAAGGCTACTATGAAAGATGAGTGCTCTGCAACCGATCACAATACCTTACCTCACCAGGAGAAAGACCCGGGGAGTTTTACTTTGCCTTGCAACATTAATGATATGTCTTTCAGTAAAGCTTTAGCTGACTTAGGAGCCAGTGTTAGTGTCATGCCTTATAAGACCTTCACCACCTTAGGCTTAGGAAAATTAGCACCCACTAAGCTACTTATTGAATTGGCAGATAAAAATGTGAAATGTCCTGAAGGTATAGCAGAAAATGTGCTTGTTAGGATTGAAAAATTTATCTTCCCCGTAGACTTCGTTGTATTAGATATGCCTAAGGATATCAAAATTCCATTTATCCTTGGAAGACCATTCTTGTCTACTGCTCACGCTAAAATTGATGTCTTTAAAAGAAAATTATCTTTAAGAGTAGGGGATGACAAATTAGTCTGTAAATGTGATATTCTTATTAAAAGCATTATTAAAAATGTTTATGTGCTAGGATTAAGAGAGCGTATGGAACTCGACCTAGAAGCTAGGCTAATGGGCGAGACCTTAGTCCAAAATAGATCACTTGACCCTAGTGATGGAGATTATATTGAATTAAATGACCTTAATACACCATTAGAGCTCAATGATCGATTTATGGAGGATCCAGAACCTGAAGTAAAAGATGGAGAAATTGTGGATATTCCTAGGATTAATGTTATTAATACTCGAAAAAACGATAAGATTGTTGGGTTTTAAAGGTTTCTTGAAGTTACTGCTTCTTACATTGTTAAGACTGCTCAGGTACTACAAAGGAAATACAACAAGGCATTAATGCTGCTGGTTATGAAGTTAATGCTGATTATGGAAGATTAATGTTGCTACAAGATTAATATTGCTAGAACAGATAGTTAGTATTGCTAATACATTATTAATGTTGCTAGAGTATTAGAGTCGGTTATTATGTATAGTATGTTTAGATAAATATAGAAAAGATTCTCTAAAGATTTATCTTGTAAAGAAAGTTATTGTAAGCCGACTAGGACTCCTTACTCTATAAAAGGAGGGCCTAGGGCATAGATCGTATATACGACTTTAAGATAGAAAACTTCAGGGTTGTAAACCCTAATACTCAGAGAGTATTCGTATTATTAATAATATTGAAGTGTTTAGTTTGATATTCATTGTTCATTGTTTCATTCATTATAAAGTTCTTCTTAAGATCAAATATAAGATTCCGCATTGTGTTTGATAAACCACAAGACAGTTTCTATACCTAGTTGTGTTAGATTTATCTAGCATAGCTAAACCTTTACAAGCTAAGGGATTCGATCAAGTGCTCAACTAGGATCAACAAGTGGTATCAGAGCTTGTGATCTAGAGACTGTGAATCAAGAAGAATCTGTTGCAACTCATCTCACTGAAAAAGGAAGATATGGATTCAGAATCTACTCACATGATTACTGCATCAAAGGTCCCCATGCTCAATTCTGGTGTAAAACCCAAAAATCTGAAAACATGTAAAAAGACCAAAATGCCCCTACGATCTAAAACTTTGATTAATGAGTTTATAAAATACCAAATAAATTCTAAACTTCGGGAGATGATTAAGATACGAAGTAAAATTTATTCCACGATCGCATTTGACATTTGGGAAGTACCAAAAAAATTATGTAAAAAACATTATGTACCGAAAATACCTTATGTATATTAATTTTATTATTTAAACTTTATATATATAACTAAAATCATTTAAATGCAAATTAAAATAAGGAAACAATACAATTTGATTGGGACATTAAATTTCTGCGTTTTGCCAGCCTTATTTCCTCCCTCAATTTCGGTCCATAATACACGCTCCATAACTGACACAATTAATACAAATTATATTCACTTTGTGACTTTCCTTATCCACATGATACGCTCCCTTCTTGCCCATCTAATACATCCGTATCTTTTTCCTCTTATTCTCATACGAACCAAAAACAACACACACACAAAGTCTGCTATTTTCTTTCTCTCAAAGTCCAAGTGTTCAAAGGAGGTTGCTGAGAAGTAATTCGTGGGTTATGAAGCTGTAACCGTGTAGTGAATTCGTGGGGTTGAATTCGTAATTCGTGGATTCCTTGTTCTTGTTCTCTTTTTCCTTGTCTCGTTATCACAAGGTATCACAACTCACTCTTGTTTTCTTTGATCCATTCGTCACACATATATTTGAACGATCAGATATAACCAACACGTCTAAAACCTAAATCGTCTATATGGTAAACCTAACCTGAATCTGCTCTATTCGAATTACATGTATAAAGAGGCCACACAAAATAACAAGTTTGAAGCCTTATATATCGACATATGAACCTGGTTAATTCGAATCTGTTTTGTTCAAGCTTTTGACCCCCTCACATGCGACAAATCATCTGTTATTAGACATCAGTATAATCGAGCTTAATGGTGTATAACATGTTGGCTTATTTCGTTTATTTCTATGTCGCAACTAAGAATAAAAGGGTGTCGCGGACTGTTTTGTGTCTCTTGATAATACTTGTGTTGTCTCGCGAGGGTTCGTGGTTAAATCCGTCTCGCGATGACTTGTTGTCTCATTAACAGGTGAATACGAATGAATGGTTGTTTTGCCAAATGAAATGAGACTGCATGCAGGCGTTATAAAATGGATCATGTGTGTGTTTGTGTGTGTATGTGTGACGTTTGGAGTTTAAATAAGGAATACATAACATGTAAACCTGATCTAATACGAGAGTAATATAAGAGTGCAGGCATGCTTGTTGTCTATTGTTTTCAAATCGCAAATGAATTGAAAAGGGTACGTTTAACATATGCATAATCACATGAAATGATGAAACGCGTTTGTCGATCTCGTTTTGTTTTGGATCATTCGAACCTTTTTGTACATAAGTATTTAATCGAGTATTTAAGTTCTAATATGATCTCATTGATAAGTTCTAAAACCTGTAATGAAACCTAAGAAAAAAAAAGAAATAGAAGGGACATGCAAGTTGACGTAGAAGTATAGAATTTGTAAAATATAATATACTGTTTTGTATAAGTGTTTGTATACATGTGTGGTTGTGGGGTCGAGTATGGAAGGTGTTATACGCATGTGTAAAGTCCCATTTTTCATGTCTATCAAAATAGTGTGTCGCATGTAAGTTTTGGTGGGTCAATAAAGTTTAAAAACATGAGATTAATGATCGATCATGGGTCGTCGCGGCATAAATAGTAATATCGTGGGTACGTTAATAAATTGCATAAAATTATAACGACGAGGTCCAAAATTATTATCTTAATATTAATTAGTTAAAATAAACTTTAAAATAATTTTATTCGACTTTTAATATTTAATTTTGATAATTTACATTTTAGACCCTAAACTTATAATAATGACATTTTAAGACCCAAACTATTATATTGGTCATTTTAACCTTAAATATTATAAATGGTCCATTATAACCTTAAAGTATTAAATTAAAATTTTGGGAACTTACTAAATTTGGAAACCTGCTAAAAATAGAAAGTTACTTAAATTGGAAAGGTAACAAGAAATGGTAATCTGAACTTGAACCCTCTGGTAATTCTATGTTCTTCTTCTCCTTTAGGTGTGAAGAAGGAGAGGCTTTGATCTCTATTCCGTGTTTGTTTTATCTTGTTTTGCGTTGCAATAAGGTACAGATACTCTGCCCTTTTTCAGTAAGGGTGTCTTATTCCCTGATTTGATTTTGAGTTATGATTCAGTTAAGTTTTCCCAAAGCCATTGCTATTTTCCCTTGTGTGAACCTTTGATATTTACTTCTGAGATATTGAGATGCACCTTCTGATACATGACCTGTTGATATGACATTCTGTTTTGATATTGATACCTGACTCTTAGTTTGATACCCGAGCCATTTCTGTTTACCTAGCCAGGAAGGTAACCTGGCCATGTCTTTGATGCACCATTGGCATGACTCATGTGTGGGTGAGTGATTTCTCACACTGTCCCTTTTATATTATCTACTATGGCCATCATGATTGTGAGTTTATGATTGTGAGTTGGGGGCGTATGGGTTGCAATCCTAGATTTGTCTGTTTAGTGGATTTAACTATGACTGTGAGTTTATGATTTTGAGGTGATTGGTACTGTGTGCTATACATGCCCTTCACATTTCTGGGAGCTGATCACTCCACTATATTGATACATGAGGTCACCCCTCATATTATCTGGTTGCCTAAGAGGTATCCCCTCTGATTGTGAGATTATGACTGTGAGATTATGATTTTGAGATTTTGACTGTGAGTTTCTGGGCTCGTGGTAGATGACTATCCTATCCTTCCTTTCTATTATTCTCTTTGTTTATACCTTATGATATTTCCCAGTGCACTATACTTCAGATCTGTTTTATTATCATTGCTATGTCTATGTATCTGTTCACTGAGCTTTTTAAGCTCAGCCGCATTTCTTTTCCTGCGGCAGGTTTTAGTAGGAAGCTGGGTTATGGGAAGAGAGTATTTCTGGACTTAGAAGACTTTGCTTTGTAGATGAGCTAGATTAGAGGCAATTAGAAAAGTTTCACTTTATTTAAACTTAGAAGTTATTATTGTACCTTGTATTTCAGATTTCTCATTGTAACCTTTGGAATACTTTTGTATTACTTATGTTGTATGTCTGCATATGCTTTGATATGTCACCATAATGTGGCACTTCTACCCTTGTCGGGTTGGGGTGTTACATCTGGAGAATATGAGCTATGGAGAATGAGGTTAGAGCAGTACATCCAGATGGTTGATTACTCTATGTGGGAGGTCATAAAGAATGGTAATCAACTACCTAAGACTGAAACTTCTGCTGAAGGTGTTATCACTATTATGCCTATCAAGACTGCTGAAGACAAGGCACAAAGAAGGCTTGAAGTAAAGGCCAGAAGTACTCTTATGATGGGAATTCCTAATGATCATCAGCTAACCTTCAATCACATCAAGGATGCTAAACAGTTGCTAAAAGCAATTGAGACAAGATTTGGAGGGAATGCTGTAACCAAGAAGACAAGGAAGAACCTCTTGAAGCAACAATATGAAAATTTTGCTGCTTTAAGTTCTGAAAATCTTGATCAAACTTTTGACAGGCTTCAGAAACTCATCAGTCAATTGGCACTTGTAGAAGTCTCAATTTCTCAAGAAGATGTCAATCAAAAGTTTTTAAGAAACTTATCACCAGAGTGGAACACACACACTGTGGTATGGAGAAACAAGGATGATCTTGATACTATGAGTTTAGATGATCTGTACAACAATCTTAAAGTTTATGAACCTGAAGTTAAAGGGTCATCTAGCTCATCAACAAGTATACAAAATTTAGCTTTTGTGTCCTCCTCCAACAACAGTTCTAGCAGTCCTAATGAAGTAGTTAATATTGCTCATGGAGTTAGTACAGCTGGCACACAAGTTAATGCTGAAGGGTCTACAACCCTTGATAACTTGAGTGATGTTGTTATCTATGCTTTCTTGGCTGCTGCCTCTACTAGTTCTCAAGTTATGCTTGAAGATTTGGAGCAGATCCATCCAGATGATCTCGAAGAGATGGACTTGAAGTGGCAGATGGCTACATTGACTGTGAGGGCAAGAATATTTTTGAACAGGACTGGAAGAAATCTCAAGATTATTGGGAAGGATAACTTGGGTTTTGATAAATCCAAGATTGAATGCTACAACTGTCATAGGAAGGGTCACTTTGCAAGAGAATGCAGAGCTCCAAGAAGCCAAGATTACAAGACTAGAGAAAGCTCTAGGAAAGCTGGGGAAACAACAAACTCTACAGCTTTGGTGTCTCAATGTGATGGTCTTGGAACATATGACTAGAGTGATCAAGCAGATGAAGGACCTAACTTTGCTCTTGTGGCCTACTCTTCTGCATCAAGTTCTGATTCTGAGGTATCTAACAGTTCTAGTTGTTCATATAAGTCTTGTTTAGATACTGTTGAAGAACTTAAGGCTAGGAATGAAAAGCTATTGGAAGAGGTAAAAATGTTAAAATTAGACAATTTAGGCTATAAGGTAGGTCTAAAATCTGTTGAGGAAAGACTTGACTTTTTCAAAGAAAATGAGTTAGAATATGTAGAAAAAGTAAATGTTCTTGAAGGTAAGCTTTTTGTAAAAGAACATGAAGTTAATGTACTTTCTAAAAGATTAGAAAAGGCTAAAAAAGAAAAAGATGCAGCTTATAAGGAATTAGAAAAACATCAGGTTAAAGTTAATAAGCTTGAGTTTGCATCTGAAAGTGTTAATAAGACAATTGAGTGTCAGTTAATGAGAAGAGGTAGTGGCATAGGTTATAATGAAGTTCCTCCTTTAATAACAGGAAAGTATGTACCTCCTATTCCAGAATTGTCTTGTTTAAGTAAGTCAAATGTTAAGTCTTTAGGAGAAAGTAGTGAATCTAATAAGGAAAAACTTAAGACTAAAAGAAAGCATTCTGATGCACCTATTATTGAGGATTGGGTGTCTGATGATGATGAGGAACAGGAAAAGGATAAACCTAAGGTTAAGAGTGTAACAGTCAAACCTAGTGTTGAGCAGATTAAATTTGTCAAACCTAGTTTTGGTACCAAAGAGTCTAAGAAATTTGTTAAGTACACTGAGCAACCTAGGCAGATTACAAACAAGCCTAGAGGTAACCAGAGAAGTTGGAATTCAAAGGTTAGGAAGTGACTTTGAGATGATCAATAAGGCTTGTCATCATTGTGGTAGTTTTGAACACTTACAAGATAATTGTTTTTACTATCAAAAACCAGTGTGGAACTATACTAAGAGGGTGAATCATAAATTTTTTACTAAGAATACTCACCCATATGCTAAAAGAAACATGGTTCCAAAATCAGTACAAATGAGATCTGGTGTAGTATCAGTTACAACTGCTAATCAAAATGTTTCTAAACAAGCAGTAGTAACTAATACTGCTAGATCAGTTAGTACTACTGACACCAAAAGGACAGTGAATGGTGCAAATAAATTGTCAAAGTTTTCAAACAAAGCACATTCTACTGTAAAATAGCCCATTCAAAAGCCAACAACTATTAGTGCTGCTAAGGCAAAAATAGTAGTTTCTACTGCTAAGCCAAAAGCAATAACTGATACTGTTTTGGGAAATCATTTTTATGATGTGAAGTCCTCAGCTTGTTGGGTCTGGAAACCAAAAGTTAAAGTTTTAGATCATGTTTCCAGACACAGCAGTGAATCTATAGTTTTAAAGAGATATGATTATGTAGATGCACAAGGCATATCCAAGTCAGTATTGGCTTGGGTCCCCAAAATGAACTCATTTGACTTACTTAACATTTGACAGTGGATGCTCAAGGCACGTGACTGGAAACATGTCCTATCTTGAAGAATTTGAAGCTATTGATGGAGGATATGTTGCTTTTGGGAGTAATGCCAAAAGAGGAAAAATCACTGGTAAAGGTACAATAAAAACTGGAAAATTAGATTTTGATAATGTGTACTTTGTCAAAGAGCTTAAGTTTAATCTCTTTAGTGTCTCACAAATGTGTGACAAAAAGAATAGTATTCTTTTTACTGACACTGAATGTATTGTCTTATCTCCTGACTTTAAGTTGACTGATGAAAGTCATGTTCTACTTAAAGTTCCTAGAAAAGACAACATATAGAGTGTTGATTTAAAGAATATGGTTCCCAAAAGAGGTTTGACTTGTCTCTTTGCAAAGGCCTCATCAGATGAATCTAAACTTTGGCATAGAATACTTGGTTATTTAAATTTCAAAACAATGAATAAATTGGTTAAGGGAAACCATGTGAGAGGTTTACCTTCAAAAGTTTTTAAAAATTCTGAAATCTGTGTTGCTTATCAGATGGGAAAACAACATAGAGCTTCTTGTAAGACCAAAGTAGTGAACTCTATTAGTCAGCCATTACATATGTTACACTTGGATTTATTTGGACCAACATTTGTAAAGAGTTTAATGAAAAAGATGTGTTGCCTAGTTGTCACAAATGGTTATAGTAGGTTTACTTCGGTGTTCTTTTTAGCAACTAAGGATGAAACCTGTAGCATTCTTAAGGCTTTCATAACCAAGGTAGAAAACCTAGTTAATCATAAGGTTAAAGTGATAAGATGTGACAATGGAACTGAGTTCAAGAATAGGAAAATGAACTAGTTATGTGAGATGAAAGGTATTGAGAGACAGTATAGTGTAGCTAGAACTCCTCAAGAAAATGGAGTTGCTGAGAGGAGGAATAGGACACTTATTGAGGCTGCTAGAACAATGTTAGATGATTCTAAATTACCTACTACTTTTTGGGCTGAAGCAGTTAATACTGCTTGTTATGTACAGAATAGAAGTAAAGTAGTTAAGACTCATAACAAGACCCCTTATGAACTTTTACATGGTAGAAAACCATTGCTTGATTTCTTAAGACCATTTGTGTAACACCCCCAAAATTATAACAGCGGAAGATAGATCACTGGGGTATTACTTCCTAGCACAAAGTACAAATCATGGAAAACGACCCTTGAAAAGAGACGTTTTAAAAGTGTTTCACATTTGATACATTAAATTCTCAAAGTTTGCAAAGGTCCCAACAGTTTTCATAAAACACAATGTTTTCAAAAGATTGCAAATGTTTTAAACATAACATAAATCTTTAAAATATAGACACTTCAAATGTGAAAATATGCCGAGTCCTCAAAATGTATCCGTGCGACTCCATCCAAGACCTTCATGCCTTTAAACCTGAGATAAAACATGCTAAAACGTCAACACAAAGGTTGAGTGAATCCATAGAGTTTTAGTAATAAGCAGTTGATCACAATATAATTCAGTTTATAAAAACGACTAAGCAACAAATGCAGAGTCTGATTCAGTTATTATTGCCCTAAGCTCGTGACCCCGAACTTTAACGTCATTTTCAGATATTCAACAGAATATAAAGATGCCCTTCGACAATAGGTAACAGCCTAATTACCTAGCAAATCCTCAAATACAGTGCATATGGTAGCCGCACCTGGCAGTCCAATATGGGGGATGTCATTCCCAATAGATCTATTCATGGCATTCGCGTTCACTCGTAAGTGACTAACGGTTCACGATAAGGAAGGGACTTTCAGGCTATGGGAAACTTAGGCAATGATAATAACCGGGTAAAAAACAATTTCAATCCAAAATACAGTTTTCAAGCAGTTGTGATCATATTAAAAATAACTAGCATGTATCTCCCCCACAGAGTTTGTAAACAGTTAAATAAGTAAAAGGTGGGGCTATGAACTCACCAATAATGAAGTAGCAACGGAAATCGGAGAAGTGTGCACGTCGAGAAAAACCGCAAAGATCACAAGTGACCTAGATAAAATATAACACGACTTAGGCTCGGGGATTAAAGTATAATACTTTTATTTGTGATTTAACTCAGTACTTGAACTCAAAATATCATATGGTCATTTATTTAAAAGTCTTGTAGCAAGACATGGGTCGAAAGGCGTTTATAAAAGCTTGTATTGTTTAAAAATGTAAAGCTGATGGAAATTTTATAAAATTGCCGCACTATTCGGGTCGCCATTTCTAAACCGTGAAGGCTAAAATTATGAAATTTATATTCTTAGAAAGGTATGACTCTGTAATATATGAAAATCAAGGCCTTACATAACTGAGAACCCCAGAACATGGGTTAAATTACAAATTTACCCCTGAGTCTCTAAATAGTTATATTCAGCATCCAAATGGGTTTAGCAAAAAGGGTGTATCTTCTTATCTACAGGTATAATGGACACATGGTCTATGGTAAAATTTTTCTACAGGTCTTGGCTACAACTTTCGTGTTTACAGCAACCTAGTGTTCTTTGCAACATTTTGGGGTAAATAGCCCATCAAATCTGACATGCATTCCTGGACCAGTTTTAGTGTGGATTTTCTCAAAAAATCTCCAGGATGAATTAAAATGTAAGGTTTTCGGGGAAATGATCCTAAGACTTGTAGCTATCTCCCAATATTTTTATTTTTACATAAAACCTTCTAGGTACAAAATGGTGAACGGATCTTGAAGCATCAAATCTGGGACAGGTTCAACCAATGACAAGCAAGGTGCTTTATGTCTCTTTAATGGGTTTTTATGTAAAGCATGCAAGGTTTAATCATTTTAATTTTTTTTGTAGATCTATGAACCAAAGTGACCAGGGATGAAATGGTTTTCAAATAAAAATCTAGGATGGTTATGTTAACAATCAAGTTGGAAAATCAAGATTAACAATCACAAAAACCCAACAACTCTTGCAATAACCAACTCATTCAAGCCTAACTAACTAATCTAACACCTAAAATCCTATGAGATCTTGATCAAATTATTCAAAATATTGCATGCAAGAGTTGATTTACTTAATCCTAGTGAAATCTATGATAACCCAAGATGAGATTAAAAGACATAAAATACTTACCAAGATGATGAGATTTGTGTAAAAATGAACCAAGAAACTAGTAAGCCATTTAATCTTCAAACAAGAGTTCAAGAACTAACTAAAAATTAAAAGATGGAGGGTTTAGGGGCTGATTTTGGGTCGTTTCTATGAAGAGGAAACAAGAGAGAATGAGTTTTGGTGTTAAAAATGAGGAGAAGTGTTGAGTATATTAAAATTTAAGCCTTGAAAAGCATCAAGTGCATGGATTTTAATTGGTTATGGGGGAGGTGGCACATGGGCCAGTTTTGGGAGTCAAAAGGAGGGGAGGGATCTTATTTTTTTGAAAAAAAAATGATAAGTATACATTTTGTACAAGTATTATAAGTCACGGAATAAGTTTGAAGGCCAACAGGGCTAAACCGGCAACGTTTTATGCATAGTTTGTGAAAGTAAATGTCATGAAGATACTATTTTCATAAAAATATTAAATTTAACTTAAAATGACCTAATTTGATGTTTCATAAATTTCCCGAGCCTTTCGGAGTGTTATAACGTCGATAAAGCTTAAAACGCGAGCCAAAAACGCGTAAAACGTAAAATGTGCACACTTCGCGTAGAAATGGAAAATTAAATTATTCCATATGAAAACAAGTATGTGGGGGAACATAAATCATATCAATGGGTAGACTGAGCATAGCCTGACTCAAATTACAAATTTTAGTGTACGTGTCACGACGTACGCAGGCAACTTTCCCGGCAAAAGCCAATTTACTTAAAATAGTATAATAAGCAAATAAATTAGTAAAATAATGACTTGGAAATTTCTCGGTTGTTACATTACCCATCCGTTAAAAAGGAATCACGTCCTCGTGATTCAGTTTATCTTATCGGCTGACGGTGTGTCGGAAAAAGAAAATGAGGGTACTCTCGTCGCAATCTGCTCTTTTCGCTCCCATGTGTACTCGGGTCCATGGCGAGTATTCCAACAAATCTTGACAATGGGAATTCACTCTGCTTGAGTCGTTTGACTTCCTGGTTCATGATCACAACTGGTTCCTTATCAAAGTAAAGCCTGTCGTCAAGTTGAATCTCCTCTAGTGGAGTGACGAGGGTTTCATCCGATAGGCACTTCTTCGAGTTCGAATCGTAAAATGTGTTGTGCACGCTTGTGGGCTCTTTTGGGTGGTTCGAGTCGATAAGCTACCGGTCCAGCTTTTGCCAAATTCTTGAAGGGTTCAACGTACATCGAGTTCAGTTTTCATCATTTTCCGAAACTTAGCACGTGCTTTCGTGGCGAACTTTCACGTAACTCTCTTGACGATCTTGTACTGCTTGCAGCCTGTTGTCCTAGAGTGTTGTTCCTACGCCCGATGCGTACTAGCGATTAATGCGAATGGGATTACTACAGGAGCGTACTATCAGTCGTAAGAAGTAGATTCCAATGCCTTGGGGTAAAAATTGTTACAAGGAGTAATTAATAATACAAATGAAAGATCTTGATGAATCACAAAAATAATAATAGAATTATGTCGAGTGTAATTGTTTTAGGAGCAAAGACTACTTAACATGGATAGATTAGATATCTGTATGAACAAAGAAGCAAATGTTATCAATCGATGCAAATAAAAGGATCAATGAATCAGAACAATAATGAATGGATTAAGATGTCCATATCATTCGTACTAGTAAGAGCATAGAGTGCTCGGAAGAAAATTTGATATTAATACGAACGAAGAAGCAAATGAAATGATGTAAAAGAGTGGTCAATGACTCAAATTAACGCAAACATAAGAACCATAAATCACAATAATAGTAAAGCGAAGAGATATAGAATATTAACGCAATTAATCAATTAATCAAGACGACCAACGAATCAAACCAATAGTCAAAATAGACCAATACTGAAAGACATAATTCTAAATGAGGTTCAATAATAAATGAGACCGACAATATTCTTTGCGAGTGTCAAATGAGAATAAATATGGAAAATCGAAAAAATGAGAAGGATAATAGACACACGATTGTTAAAAGAGATGAGTGAAATAGACCAGAATTAAGAAAGCAATAAGCGTAACAATACTTTAAATGAGAACAAATGAGACAAGCAATAAATGTGAAAGCAAATAATAAAGGAGAAAGATAATAAATGTCATGGAAGAGAACAAATAGTAAATGATGAAATCCATAAATATCACAAATGTTATATGAGATTAACCAGGAAAATCAATGAATTAGAAAGACAATGTGCATCTCGAATGCTAAATGAGAAGAAGAAATGAGAATGAACAATAAATGAGAAATACAGTAAGCAGCACGAATGCTAGCTGAGGGTAAACAATTAATGAGAAACGCAATAAGTGACAATGACAATAAGCATTGCGAATGCTAACTGAGAATGAATGGGGACCAACAATAAATGAGAAAAGCATTATGTTGAAGGCATGCATTTTAAATAAGAACAACATAAAATGAGAAAGGCATTGAGTATCACGAAAGTTGTTTGAGGTTAAATAAGAACAAATAATAAATGGTAAAGTCAATAAATATCACGAATGTTGATTAAGTAAGATCCGCACTAGGCTCCTCAAGCTTTACTCTTCTCCAACGAGACTGTAGGTTGGCCATCACATCTCGTTTCTGTTGACGTGAAATATCTCTCATGATGTGGCATGTGTGTCACCAACGATGGGATGCTGTGGTGGATGGGCTCTCTAGTGATAGACTCTGGTCGGGTGGGAGGAATAGGTGCAGTAATGGTTCTCCTGCACGTCTTCCGAGGGGTTCTTCTTCGAGTTAGTAGTCTTCCGGTTTGAGTTCACACTCTATAGCCTTTTCCCCGAATGGCTTTGTCTCGCTATTAGACATTAGCATATAAGTTGGTGAAGTGGGTGTCAGAATGGTGGTCGACAAGTTTCCAAATTGTATCCTTGAAATCGAAAGATAGTATTACGTTAAGGTAAACATTGTTGTCAAGCTTCGGTGTTACCTTCCTAGCATCGTGATTCTTCAAAACACAAGGAGTGAAAAAGAATGAGACATTAAAAAGTCGTGTTCCGAAAGTAGGGTGTTCCAAGGCGGCATGTTAAAGTCATGCTCTAATCATCCGACGTGTCTTTAGGAGATGGTTTACGAGGCGATGTAGGTGTTCTAAAAGTATGGGACCAATGTTCCAGCTCGTCTTCGAATGCGGATAGTAAGACAACCGAGGGAAATCGATAGACTGCAACGGGTTTTGCATAAGACGATGTTATGAAAGGTTATGTAAAAGTTGTAACGAACCACGGTATTACTCACGATGTTTGAGAAATAAAAGAGACCATTAAAATGTAAGTATAGGTATGTAATCGGGGAAAACAAGGTTTGAGCTCAAGCTCCGAAATAAGCGTAAGAGGTCAAAATCAGTCAAACATTTATATAATTAACCTTTATATAAATAATAGTGTATATAAGCATACTTTATATAATACCATTAGTGATGACATATGAGTAACAACATAGGCAGTCTGGTGGTACACGCGCAGGATATCGGATACGGCAATGAGAGACTCTTTAGTGAAAAATAGTTATAGTTTGGGTTTTGAAAACGACCCAGTTCTCTATAACTGTAGCTCTGATGCCAATCTGTAACACCCCCAAAATTATAACAGCGGAAGATAGATCACTGGGGTATTACTTCCTAGCACAAAGTACAAATCATGGAAAACGACCCTTGAAAAGAGACGTTTTAAAAGTGTTTCACATTTGATACATTAAATTCTCAGAGTTTGCAAAGGTCCCAACAGTTTTCATAAAACACAATGTTTTCAAAAGATTGCAAATGTTTTAAACATAACATAAATCTTTAAAATATAGACACTTCAAATGTGAAAATATGCCGAGTCCTCAAAATATATCCGTGCGACTCCATCCAAGACCTTCATGCCTTTAAACCTGAGATAAAACATGCTAAAACGTCAACACAAAGGTTGAGTGAATCCATAGAGTTTTAGTAATAAGCAGTTGATCACAATATAATTCAGTTTAAAAAATGACTAAGCAACAAATGCAGAGTCTGATTTCAGTTATTATTGCCCTAAGCTCGTGACCCCGAACTTTAACATCATTTTCAGATATTCAACAGAATATAAAGATGCCCTTCGACAATAGGTAACAGCCTAATTACCTAGCAAATCCTCAAATACAGTGCATATGGTAGCCGCACCTGGCAGTCCAATATGGGGGATGTCATTCCCAATAGATCTATTCATGGCATTCGCGTTCACTCGAAGTGACTAACGGTTCATGATAAGGAAGGGACTTTCAGGCTATGGGAAACTTAGGCAATGATAATAACCGGGTAAAAAACAATTTCAATCCAAAATACAGTTTTCAAGCAGTTGTGATCATATTAAAAATAACTAGCATGTATCTCCCCCACAGAGTTTGTAAACAGTTAAATAAGTAAAAGGTGGGGCTATGAACTCACCAATAATGAAGTAGCAACAGAAATCGGAGAAGTGTGCACGTCGAGAAAAACCGCAAAGATCACAAGTGACCTAGATAAAATATAACACGACTTAGGCTCGGGGATTAAAGTATAATACTTTTATTTGTGATTTAACTCAGTACTTGAACTCAAAATATCATATGGTCATTTATTTAAAAGTCTTGTAGCAAGACATGGGTCGAAAGGCGTTTATAAAAGCTTGTATGGTTTAAAAATGTAAAGCTGATGGAAATTTTATAAAATGCCGCACTATTCGGGTCGCCATTTCTAAACCGTGAAGGCTAAAATTATGAACTTTATATGCTTAGAAAGGTATGACTCTGTAATATATGAAAATCAAGGCCTTACATAACTGAGAACCCCAGAACATGGGTTAAATTACCAATTTACCCCTGAGTCTATAAATAGTTATACTCAGCATCCAAATGGGTTTAGCAAAAAGGGTGTATCTTCTTATCTACAGGTCTAATGGACACATGGCCTATGGGAAAAGTTTTCTACAGGTCTTGGCTACAACTTTCGTGTTTACACCAACCTAGTGTTCTTTGCAACATTTTGGGGTAAATAGCCCATCAAATATGACATGCATTCCTGGACCAGTTTTAGTGTGGATTTTCTCAAAAAATCTCCAAGATGAATTAAAATGTAAGGTTTTCGGAGAAATGATCCTAAGACTTGTAGCTATCTCCAAATATTTTTATTTTTTCATAAAACCTTCTGGGTACAAAATGGTGAACGGATCTTGAAGCATCAAATCTGGGACAGGTTCAACCAATGACAAGCAAGGTGCTTTATGTCTCTTTAATGGGTTTTTGTGTAAAGCATGCAAGGTTTAATCATTTTAATTGTTTTTGTAGATCTATGAACCAAAGTGACCAGCGATAAATGGTTTTCAAATAAAAATCTAGGATGGTTATGTTAACAATCAAGTTGGAAAATCAAGATTAACAATCACAAAAACCCAACAACTCTTGCAATAACCAACTCATTCAAGCCTAACTAACTAATCTAACACCTAAAATCCTATGAGATCTTGATCAAATTATTCAAAATATTGCATGCAAGAGTTGATTTACTTAATCCTAGTGAAATCTATGATAACCCAAGATGAGATTAAAAGACATAAAATACTTACCAAGATGATGAGATTTGGGTAAAAATGAACCAAGAAACTAGTAAGCCATTTAATCTTCAAACAAGAGTTCAAGAAATAACTAAAAATTAAAAGATGGAGGGTTTAGGGGCTGATTTTGGGTCATTTCTATGAAGAGGAAACAAGAGAGAATGAGTTTTGGTGATAAAAATGAGGAGAAGTGTTGAGTATATTAAAATTTAAGCCTTGAAAAGCATCAAGTGCATGGATTTTAATTGGTTATGGGGGAGGTGGCACATGGGCCGGTTTTGGGAGTCAAAAGGAGGGGAGGGATCTTATTTTTTTGAAAAAAAAATGATAAGTATACATTTTGTACAAGTATTATAAGTCACGGAATAAGTTTGAAGGCCAACAGGGCTAAACCGGCAACGTTTTATGCATAGTTTGTGAAAGTAAATGTCATGAAGATACTATTTTCATAAAAATATTAAATTTAACTTAAAATGACCTAATTTGATGTTTTATAAATTTCCTGATCCTTTCGGAGTGTTATAACGTCGATAAAGCTTAAAACACGAGCCGAAAACGCGAGCCGAAAACTCGTAAAACGTAAAATGTGCACACTTCGCGTAGAAATGGAAAATTAAATTATTTCATATGAAAACAAGTATGTGGGGGAACGTAAATCATATCAATGGGTATACTGAGCATAGCCTGACTCAAATTACAAATTTTAGTGTACGTGTCACGACGTACGCGGGCAACTTTCCCGGCAAAAGCCAATTTACTTAAAATAGTATAATAAGCAAATAAGATTAGTAAAATAATGACTTGGAAATTTCTCGGTTGTTACAATTTGGGTGTCATGTTACTATCTTGAATACCATAGATTACTTAGGCAAGTTTGACGGAAAGGCTGATGAAGGATTCTTTGTTGGATACTCATTAAATAGCAAAGCTTTTAGAGTATTCTATAGTAGGACCAGGAAAGTGGAAGAGAACTTGCATGTTTGGTTTAGTGAGAGTACACCTAATGTTGCAGGGAGTGGACCAAGCTGGCTGTTTGATATTGATTCTCTAACCAAGACTATGAATTATGAGCCAGTTGTTGCAGGAACAGAGTCTAACAAATGTGCAGGTACAAAAGCAAGTAATGATGCAGGTCAAGCTGGAAAAGAGCTAGAACATGACAGAGATTATATTTTGCTGCCTATTTAGACTGCTGATCCACCCTTCTCAATCCAAGAGTTAAAGAGTTCACAAGCAGATAACTTTGATAAAGCTCCTAAGGATGATGTATCAGCTGATCAAGAGTTGAATGTAGAAAAGAAATCTGATGATCAAGCAAAGGATGATGTAACCGATGATGTTAACACTAGCAGTTCTAACACAGTTAATGCTGTTGAGCCAAGTGTTATTGTTGCTGGCAAGCAAGGCATGTCTTTTGATGCTGATATCTACCCAGATGATCCAACCATGCCTATATTGGAAGACATTTATCCTGATACTGATGAAGATGTACTTGGTGCAGAGGCTGCCTCAACCAATTTGAATGCAGAATTACCTGTCAGTCCTATTCCAACTACAAGAGTTCACAAGAGTCATCCTAAGGAATAGATCATTGGAGAGCCAAAGTCTGCTGTTCAAACAAGGAAAATGGTTAAAGATTTGAAGGAACAAGATTTATTTGCAAGATCCTTTCATTAAAGAAACAGTCATAAAGACCTTCAAAATTGTTTGTTTGCATGCTTTCTATCACAAATAGAACCTAAGAATGCTCACAGAGCATTACAAGATTCAAGCTGGGTGGAAGCTATGCAAGAAGAACTTCTACAATTCAAGCTTCAAGAAGTTTGGACACTGGTAGATTTGCCTAATGGGAAGAGGGCAATTGGCACTAAGTGGGTTTTTAGATGCAAAAAGGATGACAGAAGCATTGTGATTAGAAACAAGGCAAGGTTAGTAAATCAAGGATATACACAAGAAAAAGGTATCGATTATGATGAAGTATTTGCTCATGTTGCAAGAATTGAGGCTATCAGATTATTCTTTGCCTATGCTTCATACAAAGACTTTGTAGTGTATCAAATGCATGTTAAAAGTGCTTTTCTGTATGGGACTATTGAAGAAGAAGTTTATGTCTCACAACCACCTAGTTTTGAAGATCCTAATTTTCCCGAAAAGGTTTAGAAGGTGGACAAGGCACTATATGGCTTACATCAAGCTCCCAGAGCTTGGTATGATACATTGGCAACATACTTGTTAGATAAAGGTTTTTGTAGAGGGAAGATTGATAAAACTTTGTTTATCAAAAGGCACAAAGATGATATCTTGTTGGTTCAAGTTTATGTTGATGATATCATCTTTGGATCAACACCAAAGGCTTTATGTGTTGAATTTGAGAAACTTATGCATGAAAGATTTCAGGTGAGTTCCATGGTTGAACTTACATTCTTTTTGGGACTTCAAGTTAGATAGAAAAAAGATGGCATATTTATCAGTCAAGATAAATATGTGGCTGAAATTTTGAAGAAGTTTTGTTTTATTGATGTGAAGCCTACAAAGACTACTATGGAAACATCCAAGCCCTTGCTCAAAGATGAAGATGGTGAAGAAGTTGATGTTCATTTGTATAGATAAATGATTGGATCATTGATGTATTTTAAAGCTTCAAGACCTGACATAATGTTTGCTGTCTGTGCTTGTGCAAGATATCAAGTCACACCAAAAGTTTCACATCTTAATGCTGTGAAAAGGATTATTAGATATTTGAAAGGTCAACCAAAATTAGGCCTTTGGTATCCAAAAGATTCACCTTTTGACTTGATTGCATACTGTTAGGAATGCTTAAAGTGAAGATCATTATCGAGTCAATGAGTCTTGTAATATGGTCATGTAATAGATTGTTAGAATCGTAAAAATATAGTCTACATGTTAGTAGAAGTGTGCTGTCTAGTTTAGTCATAGTATTTACGTTAATGTTGAATTAGTGAAATATGTAAAGACGACACACTTCCCTATTCTCATATCATGGAAGACTATATAAGGTGTAAACCTCTCATTTTAGAGGTGTGAATTGTAAATGGAATAAGAAATCTTCTCTTATTTCCTCTCTAGCTCTTTCTCTCTCTAACATATCTTTCTCTCTCTAAACATATAACATAAGTGTTATTTGATCTAAAAAGGGTGATCTACAAGTGGTATCAAGAGCCAAACAAGGATTTAGGAGAATTTTTTTTCCGAATCTGGTTACTGTTCATGCGACATTCTTCGAGTATCACACGAATCCTTCGAGTTTGAAGGCTTCGAGTTTGTTCCTTCGAGTTTCTGGATTTAACTTTGTGACTTCGAGTTTGAAGTTATAAGTTGAAATCCTTCGACTTTGTTCAAATTCTTCGAGTTTGAAGGAAACTTCGAGTTAGAAGTTAAAGTTCTTCGACTTTCTAAGATTCTTCGAGTTTCTTAGTTCTTCGACTTTCTAAGATTCTTCAAGTTTCTGAGTTCTTCGACTTTCTAAGATTCTTCGAGTTTCTTAGTTCTTCGACTTTCTAAGATTAAAGTCTTCGAGTTTCTAAGTTAAATTCTGAGCAACCTCAATTCACTAATGAAGGAGAGGTTGACCAGAATGTTGAACAATTTCACGACAAATGTCCTTCACTTGTTACATTAATTGAAAACAAAACAACTGAACTATCAAAACAAACTCTCGAATCTAAAGAATCTTTGACATCGGTGCTTAAAGGAAAAGAAAAAGTTTTTGAAGAAAACTATGATAATGCCAAAATCAAGTTTGATTTTGAAAAACTTGAAACAAAAAATATTGAGTTGGAACATACTGTGGCATCAGTAAAAAATGAAAATGAGCATTTGAAACAGATTTACAAAAACCTGTTTGATTCAATCAAACGTTCACGAGTTCAGACACAAAACTCAAACAAGAAACAAAAAGAGACTGAAGATTTGAAGTCTCAATTGTCTGAATTCGCTGATAAAAAGTTTGAAAATGTTTTGCAAAAGATTGAACCAAATGAAAATGAAAACGGTTGAGTCTCAAATCACAAAAGTTTCCTTTCCAAATACCCTGTTCAATTCTAGTACTCCAGATTTTGAAAAGGAAACGGGGGAGAAAATGTATCCTTTTGAAAATGAAATTGAAAATGAAAATCATGTGCTTCAAACAAAAGTGGTTGAGCTTGAAATGCTTTAACTCAACAAACAAACGATTTTGAGGATGTCAAAACTGACTTTTTCAACAAAACGACCAAATTCAAAAATTATTTTGAAAGACTTGAAAAAGAAAATGTTGAGTTCGAACGGAAATTGGCTCGTAAAACGAATGATTCTAAAGCCGAAAAAGATCAACTTTTGAAACAAATTGCCTCTTTAGAATTAAAACTGGCATCCCAAGATTATCTTTCTCTTCAAAAAGAATACAGTGATTTGAGAACTTCATACAATGCTTTAAAAGTGAAGTTTGATTCTCTTAACCGATTAAAGGGAAAAGCTCCCATTTCAGACTTTTCAACATCAGAAGTGAGTGTTTCGAAGAAGGTTTACACGGGTGAATTTTCCAAACCATTTTCAAAAAAGGTTTCCTAGTTTACAACTTATTCTTTGCAAAAAGTAAGGAAGTTTTCGAAGAAACTAAGTTTTTCTGAAACACTTACTTCTCAAAAGTTTTCAAATCCAAATGCTTCAAAAGTAAAGACTCAAGTTTTTCAAACTCCACACTCTCTTTTTACACCGGTAAAGCAAGTGTGGAGACCAAAGCAAAGTCGTTCAAAACCTTTCAAATATTCAATATCAGAATTGCTTTCGCTACAACACAAGAATGACTTTGCTTTGAACATTCCAAATACCGAAAGGTTTCCATTTATCACAAAAACAAATCTTCAAATAGAACCCATGAGGTTCAACTCTAGATGGAAATCTTCTTCTTCAGATTTTAAAACTCCAAGAGGAACACTGGGTTTCTCAAACAATTTTCAACGGAAAAAGAGTTTTAAATATCAATTAATTCCACGAGTGTTATTTCAAAATGAAACACCGTTTTTCAGTCCTCGTTGGAATTCAACATCTTTAAATCAGATTGACACAACTTACAAATGGATTTCAAAATTTAGTAAACCCGTTAGCATCGTGCTTAAATGGGTTCCCAAGGTTGTTGTCTAATCTAAACTTTCATTGACTTCTTAGTACTTCAGCTAAGGACTCGGACTTCAACATGAAGACTTGTACACACATCATAGTGTACAACTCGGGTTTCAAAGAAAGGAAAGTGCCTTGCTAAAGCATTCTTTAAAACCAAGCATGCACTTATCCTATAATCTTCTTAATCTTGAGTAAAATTTATTCAAAATTTTACAAAAGGTTTCTCAAAACTTTTCAAAATTTTGCTCAAGAATTTTCAAATCTTTACTCCCCAATTCGCTCCAAAGTTTTAAAGTATCAAAACTTATGCTAGTTTTGAGGGGGAGTATTTCAGAGTATAACGTTTTAGTTACCTTGAAGCAAAATTCATTCAAGAATTTTTCAAACTGAAATTTCTAAATCTTTCAGAATTTTGCTTCAAGAAGACTTCTTCCCTGAAACTTTAAAAAAGTTTAAAATTCTGAAAACAAATGCGAGTTTTGAGGGGGTGTATTTCCAAAACAAAAAATGTTCCATCAAAATCATGCTTAATGGTTTGTGTACACATCACAGTGCACAACCCGTACTTGTAATGAAAGGACCCTGAGGTACACTTCAGTGCCTCAATCCTAACATAAGGAGCGAAAGCTTCTTACTTATGAGTAGAATTAATCAGAATTTTTTCAAAGTTTTTCAAAATTTTGCTCATAAGGACAGGTATTCCCTTGTCAAAGGGGAGTACTTGAAAAACAACTTCTTTGTTCTAAAACAACAAAAAGCTCTTGAAATTCTTCCCGTAAACCTCAAAAAGCATACTTTAATCAAAAGTTTTTCAAAAACAACATGAATATGCTATTTTTGAGGGGGAGAATACAAATGTGAGTAAAATATGGTGATAAAAAGTTTGAAATCTCGTATGAGCTCGACCCAGAATTGAACCCTCGAAATGACGATAGCAAAAGTCAGTAGTCGAAAAGACATGTCCGGGACGGGTAATAATTTCATGCAAGTTTATCTGGTGATGTAAATGTGTCTCACAAAGGACGTGTCTGAGTAGAATGTACCGATTTCGAGAGATTTTCCTTGAATATGTTCTAGACGGGTAATAATTTCACGCTAGTTTTACTAGTGATGTAAACGTGTCTCGCAACGATCATGTTCATTGAAAATCAATCAATTCAAAAAGTGATAACTCTACCCGACATGTGCAAATTTACCTTAAATACTTATGAGCACATGTTAAGGGGAAGTATTTCTGAAAATCACAAAACTCTCAAAGTGTTAACAAAATATGTTTTTACAATCATAAGCACTTTGAGAGATTTTAAAAAATTTTGGTTTATGGCAAAAATAGGATAGTCATGAAGATATAAGGTGACTAAGGTTAGGAAAAACCGTCCTATGATCCGCCAGAGCCGGAGGGATCTACCCAAGGACAATACCAATAGTTTAGAAATAGAAAATCCTAGGTATGATGAAAAAAAAAGGAGAAAAGAAGTGAAAGGAGAAAAAAAGGGGTTGAAGAATGAAAAAGAAAAGTAAAGAGAAGGGTGAAAAGAAATAGCCCTCCATTTGATCAACCTTAGGGCAGACACCGGGTTCAATACATATGCTACTGGTTGTTACTACGGTAACACTGGTATTGAAGATTAAGCCGTCATGGACCCAGTGACGCACTGCACTAAATCTTCTAGCCACTCAGGTATCTCTCAAAAGACACTTGTTTCATTTCTCACGGAGAACCCTTCATTATCTATCGACCTCTCACTCCGAGATGTGTTGATATTGAAAAGGAGGCACTCTGCTCCATGCATCCGACGACCAAAATTAAGCACTTGATTGAGTCTAGATCCACGAGATACATCAAAGATCTCATAGGTATACTTAGCATTTCTACACTGGCTGATCGATAAAAGGAAAACCAGTTGTAAATTATAAGAGTGTCCTATGCAGGTCTTAGTAATCTGCCGAGATCATTTATGAGAGAATTCATAAACTATGATTCTCAGTGATTGAATGGAAATCCTGCCCGGGTCAACATCAAACAGCCCTGACAGCAGGTCACTTCGGTAATCCCTTGTGGATTACGCTTAGTGGTTCCAAACGGTCTACAGTCGTGGAGGGATACTTCGGTATACTTTAGCGGCTTACTGAATCGTTGATGCACTTCGGTGTATCTGTGTAAGCCCTTTCGAGGGTATCCGGTTCAGAATGGCCTGGGCTAGGTTTAGAAAAAGTCTTCACACTATGCTGTTGACGATCTCGAAGTCCGAATCTCTAAGTGCAGGATGATTTATTGCTAACTGTTTACCTGCAGGAAAATCATGGAGACCGGGAGTACCACTACCACCATTCCATCATGCTCATATCCTGAAGAAAAGTTCTCACAAAGACTAAGAGATAACAAAAGTTCAAAGAAGTTAAATAAAAGTCAAAGATCGAGCAGAACAAAATTTCACAAGTTAAAGATTGAAGCTTATGAAGTGAGAAACACTTGAAGAACAAAAGTCAAAAGACATATGAGCATGGTGGAAAAGACGTAAAGACATCGTGACTAAAGAACGTCGATGGAAGGCAGATCAAGATATTACCATATCACATCACAACAAGAACAAAGAACAAAGATTCTAAAGACATCGAAGCCGAAGAAGCAAAGAAGATGTCAAGCAACCTTGATGACCAATCCTTAGGAGGAGATTGTTGGGAACACATTTTGTATTAATTCAAGTATTGGTCATTTAAGGTTATAAAATCACAAAGCACGATTGGAACAAAGAATCTAGCAAAACTATTACACGAAGACTCAAAGTTCAAGACAACAAGCATCAAAGAAGTTTAATGATCATCCATTTCTATTGATGGACCCATAAGCCACATGTCACAGAATGAGATCTCAATGATCACCCCTTAGGGGGAGATTGTTGGAAACACAAAAGTGATAATAGTGACTATGCTGGAGCTAGCTTGGATAGAAAGTCAACAACAAGAGGTTGTCAGTTTTTGGGGAGCAGGTTGATTTCATGGCAGTGCAATAAACAAACAGTGGTTTCAAATTCCACAACTGAAGTTGAATATGTTGCTGCTTCAAGTTGCTGTGGACAAGTGCTCTGAATTCAGAATCAGTTGCTGGATTATGGGTACAATTTTATGCATACTAAAATATATATTGATAATAGCAGTACTATGTACATTATTAAAAATCCTGTTTATCACTCAAATACAAAACATATTGAGATAAGGTATCATTTTATAAGAGATTGTTATGAAAAGAAGTTAATTCAAGTTGTTAAAATTCATACTGATAATAATGTTGCAGATTTGCTCACAAAAGCTTTTGATGTGGGTTCTTATCTCTTTGTGTCTTTGTAAAGTTTTATAAGGATTAGTACTGTTATTAGGTCAATAAATTGTTTCTGCTACTAAGTTATACTTAGTATTGCTAGTTTACTTAGTATTGCTTTGTTAATGTTGCTAATTTATATTTAGTATTGCTATTTTACTTAGTATTGCTATGTTAATGTTGCCAATTATACTTAGTATTGCTAAGTATAATTGATGATGTGGTTATTGTAAATTGTGTTACGTTTGTGGTTTTGTGTTTTTGGGACTAATCTTTTGCAGGATAAGCTGAGAAAAGTGATGGAGTGCTGATTAAAAAGCTGTTTGGAGTGGAAACTAACTTTATGCTGCTAGGCATAAGTTAATGCGGCTAGACCTAATTTAGTGCTGCTAGGTTTTTGCTGCTATGTTTGAAAGAACAGGGTACTGTTTTATAAATGTGAGCGATTAAGGGTTTATATCTTTCACTTGTTCCCAAAAGTATCTTTATCCGATCAAAACTCTTTTGAACATAAACCCTAACTCTTTTTCTCCATTAATTATAAATCCCGGCCAAATCCTACCAAAATTTTTCAAAATTCACAATGTCGACTCTGTCATTCGCTGATCAACATAACATGATTGTGTTTTTGCAAAAGCCCACAGAAAGTGAAGGTTTTTCTGAAATCATGATTTTCTTAATGCTGCTCATATTAGGTACGCATTAACAGTGAATCCTACTATATATGTTTCCAACATCAAACAGTTTTGGGCTACTGCAAAGGTCAAAACTATTGATAAGGAAGTACAGATACATTCCCTTGTGGATGGACAGAAGATTATTATTACTGAAGCTTCTCTTAGAGATGTTCTTCATCTTGAAGATGCTGAAGGTATTAACAATCTTCCAAATTCTACAATTTTTGAAAACCTTGCATTGATGGGGTATGAAAGCCAAAGTACTTCTTTAAAATTTTCAAAAGGTGCTTTCTCTCCACAATGGAAATTCTTAATACACACTATCTTACAGTGTCTTAGTCCAAAGACTACTGGTTGGAATGAGTTTAGTAGTAATATGGCTTTTGCCATTATCTACTTGGCTCAAAATCAAAGAAATCAAAGATTTAATTTTTCAAAATTAATTTTTGATAGTGTGGTTAAGGGCTTGGATAGGTCATCAAATAAATATTACTTATACCCAAGGTTTTTACAACTTCTTATGGACAAACAATTTGTAAACAAAAAGGTTCATAAAAAGGTTTATACTGCTCTCTTTCATACTAAAAAGATTTTTGCTAATATGAAGAGAGAGGGCAAGGATTTTAAAGGCAGAGTTACACCATTGTTTCAAACAATGTTGGAACTAGGTCTAACTCAGGGTGAAAGCACAGCAATCCCAGCTGATGTTTATCACACACCCGCTCTTTTGACATCCCCATCACCAACACAAAAGACCCGTACCCCTAGGATCACTAAAAAGGGCACTCAACTACCTCAGGTTAGTGCTAGTATGGCTGCAGATGAGGCTGTGCATGAGGAGAGGGGTCACAGATTAGAAAGGGCTGTCACTACTGCTACTAGCTTAGAAGCAGAGTAGGATAGTGATAACATAAGGAAGACCCAATCTAAGGCAACTTCTAATGCATCTAGTTCCTCTGGAACTGATTCAGGTGAAGGTCCCAGCCAACCGGATAATATGGGGTGCGTAGATGCTCAGAATAGGTCTGAGGCTATGCCTAACTCACCCAATGATGCACCACTCGGGAGAGGTAACATACTCTGAAGTGTTGAGGGTAGTCTTAAACTTATAAATGAATTGACGGCTACTTGTGCAAAATTGTCAAGGGATGTTCTTGATCTCAAGAAGTATCTTAAGCAGCTTAAAATTTCTTAAGGTACTAAAATCTCAAGGTTGAAGAAAAGGGTTAGGTATCTTGAAAGTCAACAGAGGTCAAGGACTCACAAAACTCAAAGGTTATACAAGGTTGGAACTACTTCCAGGGTTGAATCTTCTGATGAATCACAGAGTTTGGAGAAGGATGCTTCCTAACAGGGGAGGAATACAAGCAAAGCTTCAGGGGAGGAAACTAGGGTAGATGTTGAAACTGGGGTAGATAATGAAATTGAGGAAGATGATGATGTGAATGAATTTGTTGTTGCTGATCAACAGGGTAATGCAGCTGTTATGAATGATGTTTAAGTAGCTAAAGTGTTACTTGATGCTGCTACACTTAAGACTGCTAGTGGTGAAGTTAATATTGCTAGTGAAAAGGTTAGTGTTGCTGAGGCTAGTGAAAAGGTTAGTGCTGCTGAGACTGAGGTTAGTATTGCTGCTACTCAAGGTGATGAGGATATGACTATAGCTCAAGTATTAACAAAGTTAAAGAGTACAAGATCTAAGGCAAAAGGAGTTGTGATTAAAGAGCCAGTATCAGTATCAACAACACTATTAACAACTATTTCACCATCAGACAAAGGCAAAGGTTTGTTGATTGAAGAACCTAAGAAGAAATTTTTATCATTCAGTCAACAACAACAACAACTTATTACAGATGAAGAAGTTGCAAGACAAGTGCAAGCTGATCTTGATGCTGAAGAAGAAAAGGCAAGAAGAAAGCAAGCTCAAGAAGAAGAACAAGCAAGTCTTGAACTTATTAATTCCTGGGATGACATTCAAGCTAAATGTGAAGCAGATCGCATGGTAGCTCAGAAGATGCGGGATGATGAAAAGGAAGAGCTATCTATGAAAGAAAAATCAAAGCTCTTTATGAAATTCTTGGATCAAAAGAAGAAGTTCTTTGCACAGAAAAGAACTGAAGAAAAGAGGAACATACCACCTACCATGGCACAGTAAAGGCAAATTATGCAGACTTATCTGAAAAATATGGGTGCATGGAAACAAGCTCAGTTCAAGGGGATGAGCTATAACAGAATCAAAGAAGAGTTTGACATAGTTTTCAAAAGGGTTAACACTTTCATTGCTATAAATGAAGAAGAATTGGTGAGGGTTTCTAAGAGGTCTAGAGAAAAATTAGAATCTGAAAGTAGCAAGAAGCAGAAACTAGATGAGCAAATAGAGCAGGTATAAGAGCAGACATAGCAGTTTCAAGAGAGTGCTAATCTACAACAAATGGTTAAAACTGTAGACAGTGATGATGCATTTGTTGACGCTGTTCCTTTGCAGACTAAAGTTCCTATCATTGATTGGAAGACAGGTTATAATGGTCAAACACCTTGGTGGAAGATAATCAGAGCTGATGGAAAGTCTCAAAGGTTTGTAACATTTCCTCAGATGCTCAGAAATTTTGATAGAGAAGACTTAGAGACCTTATGGGCATTAATCAAGAAAAAATATGGAGATACAAGGCCAGAAAATATATTGGATACAGTTCTTTATGGAGACTTGAAGATTATGTTTGAAGTTTATAAGGAAGATAGAGTTTGGCATGAGCAATACAAAAGTAAAGTTATCCCCTGGAAACTTTTTCAATCATGTGGAGTTCACACTGTCATGATGAAAGGACTTCAGATCTATATGCTAGTAGAAAAAGACTATCCTTTGGCACAAAGTACACTTGATATGATGCTTAATGGGTCTGTTAAACTTCAAACTAATCATTAGAGTGAAATGGTATATCAGCTTCTCAAGAAAATGGAGAAACAACTTTATGGGACTAATTTCAAAAAAAATGAGGAAGTAAGTGTTTGGAAACATCCTTCTGGTGAAGGTTCAAGCTTAGATTGAAACTTAATGATTTTGGAAGAAAATATCAAGTTTAGGGGAGGATTGTTAGGTTTTAAAGGTTTCTTGAAGTTACTGCTGCCTACATTGTTAAGATTGCTCAGGTACTACAAAGGAAATACAACAAGTCATTACTGCTGCGGGTTATGAAGTTAATGTTGCTTATGGAAGATTAATGTTGCTACAAGATTAATATTGCTAGAACAGATAGTTAGTATTGCTAATACATTATTAATGTTGCTAGAGTATTAGAGTCGGTTATTATGTATAGTATGTTTAGATAAATATTAAAAAGATTCTATAAAGATTTATCTTGTAAATAAAGTTATTATAAGCTGACTAGGACTCCTTACTCTATAAAAGGAGGACCTAGGGCATAGATAGTATATACGACTTTAAGATAGAAAACTTCAGGGTTGTAAACCCTAATACTCAGAGAGTATTCGTATTATTAATAATATTGAAGTGTTTAGTTTGATATTCATTGTTCATTGTTTCATTCATTATAAAGTTCTTCTTAAGATCAAATACAAGATTCCGCATTGTGTTTTATAAACCACAAGACAGTTTCTATACCTAGTTGTGTTAGATTTATCTAGCATAGCTAAACTTTTACAACCTAAGGGATTCGATCAAGTGCTCAATTGGGATCAACAAAGATTGAGGGATATCCTGGCTTCTATTATTATGGTAGAAGAATCCATGTCGATTGTGCTTATAATTTACAATTTCCATGCATGATAGGTTACAAACATGTAGATGTTAATTTCTTCCCTATTTTGCTAATCAATGTAACGCCAAAAGCTTTTTACAATTCCATTATGAGACAGAAGATTGAATATAGAGGAAGGAACGTAGTTGGAGCTTTAATGAATGTGCCTGTTTTTGTTGGAAATTATGCAATTGTTACAGATTTAACTGTGGTGGAAGATATGGATGCTTATCGTGACAAGGAAATGGGTGACGTAATTGTTGGAAAACCATTTTGTAGGGAGGTTAATATTGATGCCAAGATATTTGAAGGGAAAATCACCTTTCACAATGGAAACAACAAGATCACCTATATGATGCCTCGTGCTCACCCAAGATTTAAACATGCCGCAAACAAGGTATGCTATAGATTTTCGCCATTTCTTTTTGTAGATGAAAAGGATGTACAGAAAGGGATCGAGTATCCATACCAAAAGATGAAAGAATTCTACAAAGGAGTGTTGAATTTGAGACCTGAATATGTCTGTGATGAGAGAATCGGAAAATGGCTCACACATGGACACGTGGGCATCAATGATACAAAATAGAGACTGAAGATAAGTCTAACTTGAAGACTCTGGAATAAAGAAAAGTGCTCACCGGGAGACAACCCGGATTTATCTTTACTGTTTTCTATTATCGAGTCTGTCAGACCTGCACATCGATGCGGCGCATCCCTTCCCATAGATGCGGCGTATCGACTGCACAGGTCATATCTATCCTTTATTTTTCTGCATTTAATTTTCTACACTTTGAACATTCTGTCAGTTAATTCAATGCGGCACATCTTTGTTTAAGGATGCATCGTATCAAATTTCTGACTCGTATTTTATTCCAGGCTCGATACGACGCATCCCTTACCGTTGATTCGGAGCATCGACTCACCTGATGAAATTTCCAGTTTTAATTTTTAACTTTTAGGTTTATTTTTACTAACCATCGATTAACAAGATATGCACTAGCTGTGATTTTCAAATTAACACAAGTTGTTTACAAGGAAGTGGTGGTTTACATAAATTCTGAATTTTATGTGTGTTGTAGCCATGTTGGCATACACACGTCATTCCACACAGAAAATAAAAAGTTGCTCACAAACGCATAATAGAGGATCATACCAAGCAAATCTCAGGGGAGTTTTCCATTCTAATTTTTTCTATTTCCTGTTTTTAATTTCAATTTTAAACAACGAGGACGTTGTTTATCTTAAGAGGGGGGGGGGGTGGAGAATTAGAACGTCACTTGTCCTTATTTTTTAAAAATTTGCTTAATATATGCTTAATATGCTTAAATTTAAAAAATTTCTAGCATGTTTTTGTTAAATCTAAGTTGCATGACCGCATACATAACCCTTATTTCCATATTGTGAGAATTAAGCCTATTCAGTTTCCCCTATATTACCCAAATTCCACAAAAATATGAGTGTGACGGTGACTTGTGGTAAACTTAAGAACTTGGCTTGTATACTATTAGAGACCACCATAATGATTATTATTGATATAATTGGAGTGACTTGTATAACTATGTAAATTTCTAGGATTACACTAAAATAGCCTTTATATGTTATGTGTTATTAACTAACTACACTGGTTAGTTAACCCTCGTATAAACTGTAACACCCCAACCCGACAAGGGCAAAGGTATCACAAATACGGATTCTTATCAGAACAAACACAAGCATATGACATACATAATACAATAGGATTCCAAGGGTTACAACTGAAAATCTGATATTACAAGGCTAAAAATGAAAGGTACAAAAATTTCTATGTCTGAAATAAGGATCTCTTCTAATCGTCTCTACTTCCAGTATAGCTAATAAGGTCTTCTACGTCCAAGGTCCTTTCTATTAATAATCCAGCTTTTAACTCAAACCTGCCGCGGGAAAAGAAACGCGGCTGAGCTTAAAAAGCTCAGTGAACAGATATATGATAAACGGAAACGAAGGCAATTGGAAATAAACAGATGTAGTATAATTAATGAGATATAAATAAAGTACAAGAGTAAAGGTTTAGGACAGTAATCCACCACGAGCCCAGAAACATATCATATCATATCAATTCACATATCAGGGTGTATGGAGGGGTGACCTCAGCATACCAGGACAGGGTTGAGGGGATACCTCCAGGGTTGGAGTCATGAGCTCCCAGGGTTGTGAAAGACGTGGATTGCACCCATCATCAGTCACCACATATCATATCACATATCAGAAACAGAACAGGTCTAGGATGCATCCATTCGCCCCCCAGAACAAATCATATTGGCCATATCAGAAATAACATAAGCGCGCATAACAGAATCAGGATGGGGACGGTGTAACCAAATCACTAGGGCTACACACTAGTCATGCCAGTGGTGCATCACAGACACGGCCATTTTACCTTCATGGCTAGGGAACAAATTTTGGCTCGGGTATCAAACTGGGAGTCAAAGGTCAAAGGTCAAAGGTTCATATCATAATCAGGGTGTCATATCAGAAGGTTCAATATCAGGAGGTCAATATCAGCAGGTCAATATCAGAAGGTCAATATCAGAAGGTCAATATCAGGAGGTCAATATCAGGAGGTCAATAGTCCAAGTTCCATAGTAACAGTTCAATTAAAAAGGTTTCAAATTAAGAGTCCATTTAAAGAATCTTTTAATAACGGTCTTCATAAAAATGATCTTTCAAATGGTTTTTCATAAAGGTAATCTTTTAAAATGGTTTTCATAAAAGTTAGTAAAATCCCAATTAAAAGAGTATTGTATCACATTTGTAGTCATCATTTTAAAATAGCTTTTCCTCAAATCATTTTCAGGTAAGGATTAAAGAGGTTTTCACAGTCTAGGTTCATATCATAGATCAAAGGTTCAAAGCAAAGGAATTATGGCAAAGTATCAAGTCAGAGGCTAAACAGATCAGAATCATGAAAGAGATCACAGGAAACCTTACAGAGAAGGTCAGAATATCTGTACCTTAAACCAAAAGCAAATACAAACCAAGGATGAAAAAGATGGGACAGAATCAGGTCCTCTCCTTCTTCACACCTAGAGGGGTAGAAGAGTATTATAATGGGTTCTTAATCATTCATTTAACTTGCCTTTCCTTTTTAAGTAACTTTCTATTTTTAGCAGGTTTCCATATTTAGAAAGTTTCCATCTTTAGTAATATTGAGTAACATAATTTAATTAAATCATCATTTAATGGAAATAAGATATATTTTACCAGAATTACACATTTGGTCCTTAAGATTTCATAATTTACAATTTACACCCTTTATATCATTAAGTTACACTTTAAATCTTATAATATCCATAATTACACATTAAACCCTTAGTTTATCAAAATTACACAATTAGTACTTAATTTAACAAGTTATACGAATGCCCCTTTAAGTTTCCATAATTTACGCAATAGGTCCCTCAATTTAATTAATTTACATATTTAACCCTTAATTCCCATTTTCAATCTTTAATTATCAATAATTACATACTAATCCATTAAATCTTCAAAATGACACAACACACCCTTAACATGTTGAAATACACGAATACACCTTAACTTTCCAGAATTTACAATTTTAGTCCCTATATTTTATTTATTTCCAAATCGAATTACATATATTATATAATTCACAAATAAATCCCTAAGTTGCAAAATTTACAAAAAGGACCCCCATTTTATATTTTATTTACATCAGCCACGATTTATAGAGTATGAAAAAAATGACCCACAAGTTTTACAAATTACAAAACAGCCCCTTAACTATTTTAATTTAAAATCGGTATACATTTATATATCAAAATCAAAACCCTTATTATCAAAATCATTACCCAATCTTCATATCATCATTAAACCATTATTAATTAGTCAAGAACAGCCTAAATTCCAAAAACCTAATTCGAACCCTTTTTATTTCTTTTCTTCCTTGTTTTTCCAAAAACCTGATTATACACATAATTCACAATTAAATATTTTAGGCCCCAACAATTCGACATAACATTTTTCCCAGATTAATATGATCATATAGAGTCCAAATAAAATAATTATGAAGCCTCAAAAATTCGTATCTAATTATTTAGGATTTATGTACGTTTTTAAGATTTAATTCACAAATAATATATAGATCTTGCATGATTCGATTTTCATATTTTATACAGGTCTTATATGATGTAGAAAGCACGAGAAAAATACCAAACCAAGATTTGAACGTGTGGATTTGTGTAACACCCCAACCCGACAAGGGTAAAGATGTCACGCAAATGGTTTCATATCAGATATAACAAAGCATACATTCAAAAGTAATACAAAGATTCTCACGGGTTACAAAGGAAATACTGAAATTTCAAGGTTACAAAAACGGATACAAATTCCAACAAAAAAAAAAAAAACTTCTAATCATCTCTAGGCCAAAATAACTGTCAAGCCTTCTAGGTCCAAAAGTCTCTTCACTCATACCCATCTTCCATCTAAAACCTGCCGCACACGAAAAGAAAACGTGCGGCTGAGCTTACAAAGCCCAGTGAACAGATATATAATAAACGGAAACGAAAGTAAACAGAAGTAATCAAATGTAGCATAATGAATGAGACATAGATAAGGTACAAGAGTAAAGGTTTAGGATAGTTATCCACCACGAGCCCAGAAACTCAAAGTCAAAATCTCAAAGTCACATCTCAAAATCATGGTCTCACAATCAGAGGGGATACCTCTCAGGCAACCAGATAATATGAGGGGTGGCCTCATGTATCAAATGGGGTGGAGTAGCTAGCTCCCAGAAATGTGAAAGGCGTGTATTGCACACAGCACCAGTCACCTCAAAGTCATACTCAAAGTCATAGTTAAATCCACTAAACATACATGCCTAGGATTGCAATCCATACGCCCCCACTCAAAGTCAATCTCAAAATCAAAATCTCAAAGTCATCATGGCCATATCATAATATAAAAGGGGACGGCGTGAGAAATCACTCCCCCACACAGGAGTCATGCCAGTGGTGCATCACAGACACGGCCAGGTTACCTTCCTGGCTAGGAAACAGAAAGGTGGCTCGGGTATCAAACTAAGAGTCATATCTCAAGGTCATCTCAAAGTCATATATCAGAAATACATCTCAACGTCATATCAAAAGGTTCATACACAAGGAAACATAGCAATGGCCTGGGAAATCTTAACTGAATCATAACTCATAATCATAATCAAGGTTCATCTCAAAAGTTCATTTTAAAACTTCCATCAAAGTCCATTTTAAACAATCCTTTATTTGTGCCTTTAATAAAACGATTCTTTAAAGTAATTTTCATAAAATATTCTTTCAAAACGGTTTTTCATAAAAATTAGTCTTCCAAAATAGCCTTCATAAAAGTTAGTAACATTTATATAAAATGGTTTTGCCTCATTTATAAACACCCTTTTAAAATAGTTTTTCCTCGAAACATTTTCAAGATGTAATTAGAAAAGGTTTTCATAGCATAGCTTCAGATCAGAATTCATATCAAATGGAACTCAACTGGGGAGGTTCAAGCAAAGGGAAATCGTAGCAATCGAATCAGAAACTAATGGATTCAGAATACGAGAGAGATCATGAGAAACCTTAAAAGAAAGGTCAGAATATCTGTACCTTATACCGATGACAAAGCAAAATGAGGAAGTGACCAAATAGGAATAGGAATCACATCTTCTTCACAAAACCTAGACGAATTAGAAGTTGAGGGTTACTCAATAGTTCATTTCAAGCCAGATTTCTCCTTTTAGGTTGTCTTTCCATTTTCGGTAACATTCCATTTTGGCAGTTTTCCATATTTAGTGACCTTCCAGATTAAGTAACTTCTATAATTAGCCAATTGAAGGTTTCCGCATAAATGGTCAAATTAGGGTTTCTTAGACATTTAATTAAGTTTCAAAAGAGCGTCTTAATTACAATTAGGTCTTTAACACATATTAGCAAGTATATAGTGACAACTCCATATAGTTTAAGGTTTTAGAGTCCGTTCAGTAAAGTCTAGGGTTAATTGCATAAATTATCAAAAGTTATGGTTTAATGTGATAACTTCCAAAGATTAAGGTTTAAAAATGTGAAATAATCAAAGTTCTAACTTTTCATATTAATAACAGATCATCCATTTCCTGCATGTTATAATCCTAAGTCAAATTATAATATCGAAATCTTTTCCATTCCATGCATGCTATAATCCCACGTATAGTTCTAATATCAAAATCGTTTCGCACCCTATATTACTTGTTCTCATATTTGTTGATAGATTGTTAATTGACTTAAGGGTGCGTTTTCTTTGTTACTTTGGTCGACATGGCTGCTAAGACCCAAATTCCAAAACAGTGATCACAAACGCAACACCAAAACTGCCATAATTCGCGACTCACAACAACCATCAACAATCGACACAAAGAACCACAATCCACATATGCGATCACAACCCAAACAGCCTTCTATAGATCGACATTCACTTATACAGACTCTCACCCGGTTTTCATGCAAACGTGACCAAACCCGTGAACCCAAGCATGCAATGCCCACACGTATTTTCATAACCCAACCCTTTTTAGACATCGTTTGCCCAAGACCAAGCATAAGTCGACCCATAACTCACACCGACCAGTAGGATTTTAACATCAAACTTAACGAGGTTTACGCAGCATATTATCACACAAAAGTTCTTCTTATCATTTAGTGTTTCCAGATTTAGGTCGAGTATTTAATGAGCATAACCAGTTTAATGCCGAGACAGAAGTCGACACAACAAGCTTAACTAAGTTTCTAGTATTTTATGTGGCGCATAATTCCTTTAGTACATGTATGATTTTATGTGGTCCTTTCTATGGAGCATATATCACGAGTAGCAATAATATTAACAGATCAAATTGGCATATGAACGAGTTAGGTTTTAGTGTTTTATAGATTCAGATTAGCCAAACATGTGTGTGTCGAATGGAACAAGAAAATAAGAGCCTTGGTGATACCTTACTGATGTGACGAAGCAAGGAGAAGGGAACAAGAATAAGGAACCCACGAATTCAATACCCATGCTCACGAACCACAGCAGTAGCCTTACTACCCTCGAACTACTTCTCAGCAACCGTCCTTTGAACACTTGGTCTTAGAGAGAAAGCAAGCAAGAGTTGTGGGTTTCTTTGTGTTTTTCTTCTGATGGTGGATCGGTGTAAATATTCTTGTGGCGTGTCCTTGTATTCGAATGGGAACAAATAAAGAAGATGAAAGTCATCTACTAATAAAAGAGATAAAAGAAAGTTTCACACAAGGCAAGTGTATATCTTGATTGGTGATTGATTGGGTGGATTGAGTCGTGTGATATGGTAAATGGGAAAGTGATAAAGCCGAAATTATGGGGAATGATTCGTGATTGACTTTGCCAAAACTGTTGCTTGAATTTGAATTTTAGTCACTGTCAAATATTCACCAAAAGATTGGAGAGAAGAAAGTTTGAGATACACACGTTAGCCAATTTATTTCTTTATATATTTCGTATTTTTGTCATTAGTTTCAATTTTTATTGGAATTCATCATGCTTGGTTTTTATATTAAAGATGTGTGTGCACCATATATAAAATCAGCCCATGCATTAATATAATGTGTGATATGGGTTTATTAAAACTTAAGTTTTAATCTACAGCGTATTTCATAAGTTCTTAAAATTTCAAATTCAGATGGTATTTTGGTCATTTCATATTATGTTAGGTTTTTGGGTTTTACAACTCTTCCCATCTAAAAGAAAAATTTCGTCCTCGAAATTTGCAAAGAATCAGAGACGAAAAGGATCGAAAACAAAACAGAGACACTCTATGCTGAGTTTGAATCCAAGTGATAACGTACCAATGTACGGATGATAATCGAATTCTCTAAGAAGAGGTACAAACAGGACGTAGGGTTAACATCGAATTGATTTAAGCGAGTTAAATGAGAATACATCGAATCGTAACCACTATGAGGTGGTGCAAAAGTAACTCTTCAGCTTTTCAAATAGTTTCGGCTTCAAAGAGCCTTCCAAAGGTGTTCTCATAAACAAACAGGTCTTGTTTTTCTCAGAATCCAAAATCTCGTATCTTGACTCATAGCAGATCAAAATGATCAGATTTAATGAATGCATAACGTATACGTAGCAGAACGGATTGAATCCATACAGACAGGAAGCATATCGTTAGACATCATCAGATGGCAGAAAGCCCTATAAGAGAATCTAAGATCATTATCGGAAGTGCAGAAATCAGCAAAACGCTCGCCGAGCATTCAAACGTATCAAGTCGCATATCAAGGACAGCAATCAACTGGCTAGGTAGAATGAATCCAACGTCTCACTAAACACGGATGATCTCAATCAGAAATTCTAAGGTTCTAAGGCACTCCTCGAAATATCCTATGCCCACAACAAGTGCACGTTATATGATGTAAGTATTATCACGTTGATCAGGCGTCATAATACTAACATCATATAAATATGCCCCCATGATGGTCATACTTTATCTCAAGTCGTGAGCAAACACAACTTATCTAAATCCACCTAGTCCACCTATAGTCTCAGGGTCACTAAAGTCAAACATAATAACTAAGAATACGAAATCACTCGAAGAGTAACAGAAATCCGAAAATGTCCATCAGAATTCAGGTACGTCGTTAATAGCGTCAAAGCTTCATAACTTACCGAAATCAATTCAGCCCGGAATAAGCGGTTACTTCAACATCCGTCTTTTCATAAATATCCAAATTCCTTCCATATCTCGTCAAAATTCTCATGCAAATCGTTATTCAACAAACGCAGAATGAACACAGAACGGAATTACTAACAGCGAACCAAATCATTCAAAGGACCTCATTAACAGGTAACGGAATTTAAGTAGGTTGGGGGGAAACAAATACGTCGTCGATAGCTTCATCCTTCACAGAATTATCTCGGCTGAACACAATGTCCGATTCAACACTCGTCTATTCACCTGCAAAATTCTAAAGTTCCTTCCAAGTTGGAGTAGTTTGACGCTTGTCTATCTTCTCTCATGGTGAAAAGGAATTACAAACTTGAGTCTGGTTCCTCAAGCCTTTGGCACTCTTCTTGCTATTGTGGCGTCGTAGCGGTAGTCTCTGACATGATCACTGTGCATCCCTCCATCCGCAAGCCTGCTTCAGCTATCAATTCATCTTAGTACAACTAAAATGAATAGAGAAACAAGATTGCGTTTCTTCGACAGGTCTTCTAACACCGCTCCAGGTTTTGAGGTAACACCGCCGTTGTCAACTCCAGATTATGTGTTGAATGGTTCGTCTCCTTACGGTCTGGTTGTCTTGATGCCCGAACTGTCATCTTCACGGTTTGCATAATATATGGTTGAGTATTATCCCAGCTCCTCTCTTCTTCCTAGGTGCTTCATCCATGGTAATGCTTGTCGCCACCGTCTTCTACTACTCTTCCACCAAGTCTCTCACTTCGATAACTGTCTTCGATCTCGGTTCTTGTGGAAGATTCCGTCTTCACAACGTACAGGGTGGTGTCGTCTACAATGATCTTCTGAATGTCAAACAAATTTCCTCTTCCAGATCAAGTGGTCGTCTCCTCATTAATCCCTATGTTCTTCTTTCGTTTTCTGAACATAACACAATGTCATACTATGACAATTTGTCCAAAATACGTAAAGACATGATCGTTCCAGTCAATACCATTGGCATGATTCAAACTCATGAGGTTATAATGAGAGCAAGAATAATCTCGGAAATCATTCAGGGAAAACTTTCATATACACTTCATGTCGCCTTCCCCCTTCTTCAAAAATAACACTGGACTACTTCACAGAGGTTACTCTCGGTTAATTAACCCCCTTCTTAGAAGTTCTTGTGGTTGCTGCTTCAGCCCTTCAAATCTAAAACGATGAAATCAGATACGAAGTTTCAAAAGAAAGACCAACTCAATTATTGGTACTTGGAAATGGATAATGATTACTGATAGCGGTACGGTTCGGTTTACAACAGTCGATACGTCGACACATCCTTCTTCCTTTCTTCTTCATAAACCAGCAAGAGCATATAAGAGAATCGCTGAGGTGAACAAAATCATATTACATTGGAAATACCGGAAAATCTTCGCACAACGAATTACTTACGATGACAGAACTTTCCAAGGGTAGATAGTAATGGTTGACAGGAAACTTGATAATCATATGAGTTCAGGGTTGGTACTTCCATAACGGCAGAATTTTAGCAGATTCAGGTGTAGAGATTCATCATAACGAAATAGGGTGAGATAGATTGTTAAGATCACATTTCAGATACGGTAGTCTTATGGTAGATTTACAAATAGCCATCCCGTCCATACCCAAAAGACCATACAATAAGACATAACAAGATCAAAAGATTCATAGAACGAATACAGTCATCAGATCAGACGGATAGTTCATATATCGAAGTTCAGCACGTGTTTCAATAAAAGTGTTGCGACGGATAAACGAACAGTTCAGCTTCTTAGCATAAGCGGTAAGTGGAGTGTGTGTTATCAGAGATACGAACATCGTATAGTTGTCAAAAGTGAGGTGTACAGAATATCCGTTATTAGCATCATCATGCTCAGTTAACAGACCCATACAGAGATAACATAACAAAATTTTTACAATGCCTAACTGAGAGCAGAGGCACGAATCAGAGTGATGCGGAAGCAAAGATACTTACATAGATGCCTTAGTCTACCCATTCCTCACTGGTCAAATTTAGGTTCCTATAGGGAGATCCTAAAGCAAATCTTACAGGTTATCTTATGAGTGCTTACAGGGAAACTTAGTGGTCCTAACTTACACAGGCCAAGGGTAATTGTATTACGAATCGCAACCTGTCTCTGATACCATAATTGTAACACCCCAACCCGACAAGGGTAAAGATGTCACGCAAATGGTTTCATATCAGATATAACAAAGCATACATTCAAAAGTAATACAAAGATTCTCAAGGGTTACAAAGGAAATACTGAAATTTCAAGGTTACAAAAACGGATACAAATTCCAACAAAAAAATAACTTCTAATCATCTCTAGGCCAAAATAACTGTCAAGCCTTCTAGGTCCAAAAGTCTCTTCACTCATACCCATCTTCCATCTAAAACCTGCCGCACACGAAAAGAAAACGTGCGGCTGAGCTTACAAAGCCCAGTGAACAGATATATAATAAACGGAAACGAAAGTAAACAGAAGTAATCAAATGTAGCATAATGAATGAGACATAGATAAGGTACAAGAGTAAAGGTTTAGGATAGTTATCCACCACGAGCCCAGAAACTCAAAGTCAAAATCTCAAAGTCACATCTCAAAATCATGGTCTCACAATCAGAGGGGATACCTCTCAGGCAACCAGATAATATGAGGGGTGGCCTCATGTATCAAATGGGGTGGAGTAGCTAGCTCCCAGAAATGTGAAAGGCGTGTATTGCACATAGCACCAGTCACCTCAAAGTCATACTCAAAGTCATAGTTAAATCTACTAAACATAAATGCCTAGGATTGCAATCCATACGCCCCCACTCAAAGTCAATCTCAAAATCAAAATCTCAAAGTCATCATGGCCATATCATAATATAAAAGGGGACGGCGTGAGAAATCACTCCCCCACACAGGAGTCATGCCAGTGGTGCATCACAGACACGGCCAGGTTACCTTCCTGGCTAGGAAACAGAAAGGTGGCTCGGGTATCAAACTAAGAGTCATATCTCAAGGTCATCTCAAAGTCATATATCAGAAATACATCTCAACGTCATATCAAAAGGTTCATACACAAGGAAACATAGCAATGGCCTGGGAAATCTTAACTGAATCATAACTCATAATCATAATCAAGGTTCATCTCAAAAGTTCATTTTAAAACTTCCATCAAAGTCCATTTTAAACAATCCTTTATTTGTGCCTTTAATAAAACGATTCTTTAAAGTAATTTTCATAAAATATTCTTTCAAAACGGTTTTTCATAAAAATTAGTCTTCCAAAATAGCCTTCATAAAAGTTAGTAACATTTATATAAAATGGTTTTGCCTCATTTATAAACACCCTTTTAAAATAGTTTTTCCTCGAAACATTTTCAAGATGTAATTAGAAAAGGTTTTCATAGCATAGCTTCAGATCAGAATTCATATCAAATGGAACTCAACTGGGGAGGTTCAAGCAAAGGGAAATCGTAGCAATCGAATCAGAAACTAATGGATTCAGAATACGAGAGAGATCATGAGAAACCTTAAAAGAAAGGTCAGAATATCTGTACCTTATACCGATGACAATGCAAAATGAGGAAGTGACCAAATAGGAATAGGAATCACATCTTCTTCACAAAACCTAGACGAATTAGAAGTTGAGGGTTACTCAATAGTTCATTTCAAGCCAGATTTCTCCTTTTAGGTTGTCTTTCCATTTTCGGTAACATTCCATTTTGGCAGTTTTCCATATTTAGTGACCTTCCAGATTAAGTAACTTCTATAATTAGCCAATTGAAGGTTTCCGCATAAATGGTCAAATTAGGGTTTCTTAGACATTTAATTAAGTTTCAAAAGAGCGTCTTAATTACAATTAGGTCTTTAACACATATTAGCAAGTATATAGTGACAACTCCATATAGTTTAAGGTTTTAGAGTCCGTTCAGTAAAGTCTAGGGTTAATTGCATAAATTATCAAAAGTTATGGTTTAATGTGATAACTTCCAAAGATTAAGGTTTAAAAATGTGAAATAATCAAAGTTCTAACTTTTCATATTAATCACAGATCATCCATTTCCTGCATGTTATAATCCTAAGTCAAATTATAATATCGAAATCTTTTCCATTCCATGCATGCTATAATCCCACGTATAGTTCTAATATCGAAATCGTTTCGCACCCTATATTACTTGTTCTCATATTTGTTGATAGATTGTTAATTGACTTAAGGGTGCGTTTTCTTTGTTACTTTGGTCGACATGGCTGCTAAGACCCAAATTCCAAAACAGTGATCACAAACGCAACACCAAAACTGCCATAATTCGCGACTCACAACAACCATCAACAATCGACACAAAGAACCACAATCCACATATGCGATCACAACCCAAACAGCCTTCTATAGATCGACATTCACTTATACAGACTCTCACCCGGTTTTCATGCAAACGTGACCAAACCCGTGAACCCAAGCATGCAATGCCCACACGTATATTCATAACCCAACCCTTTTTAGACATCGTTTGCCCAAGACCAAGCATAAGTCGACCCATAACTCACACCGACCAGTAGGATTTTAACATCAAACTTAACGAGGTTTACGCAGCATATTATCACACAAAAGTTCTTCTTATCATTTAGTGTTTCCAGATTTAGGTCGAGTATTTAATGAGCATAACCAGTTTAATGCCGAGACAGAAGTCGACACAACAAGCTTAACTAAGTTTCTAGTATTTTATGTGGCGCATAATTCCTTTAGTACATGTATGATTTTATGTGGTCCTTTCTATGGAGCATATATCACGAGTAGCAATAATATTAACAGATCAAATTGGCATATGAACGAGTTAGGTTTTAGTGTTTTATAGATTCAGATTAGCCAAACATGTGTGTGTCGAATGGAACAAGAAAATAAGAGCCTTGGTGATACCTTATTGATGTGACGAAGCAAGGAGAAGGGAACAAGAATAAGGAACCCACGAATTCAATACCCATGCTCACGAACCACAGCAGTAGCCTTACTACCCTCGAACTACTTCTCAGCAACCGTCCTTTGAACACTTGGTCTTAGAGAGAAAGCAAGCAAGAGTTGTGGGTTTCTTTGTGTTTTTCTTCTGATGGTGGATCGGTGTAAATATTCTTGTGGCGTGTCCTTGTATTCGAATGGGAACAAATAAAGAAGATGAAAGTCATCTACTAATAAAAGAGATAAAAGAAAGTTTCACACAAGGCAAGTGTATATCTTGATTGGTGATTGATTGGGTGGATTGAGTCGTGTGATATGGTAAATGGGAAAGTGATAAAGCCGAAATTATGGGGAATGATTCGTGATTGACTTTGCCAAAATTGTTGCTTGAATTTGAATTTTAGTCACTGTCAAATATTCACCAAAAGATTGGAGAGAAGAAAGTTTGAGATACACACGTTAGCCAATTTATTTCTTTATATATTTCGTATTTTTGTCATTAGTTTCAATTTTTATTGGAATTCATCATGCTTGGTTTTTATATTAAAGATGTGTGTGCACCATATATAAAATCAGCCCATGCATTAATATAATGTGTGATATGGGTTTATTAAAACTTAAGTTTTAATCTACAGCGTATTTCATAAGTTCTTAAAATTTCAAATTCAGATGGTATTTTGGTCATTTCATATTATGTTAGGTTTTTGGGTTTTACAATTTGGCTGGGCGAATTTGTTCTACTCGGTTGGATAATTCGAACCACAAAAATCACCACGACTCCAACAGCTACTCCACGACCTTGGAATTATTTTTCACAGATGATATACGATATGAGGGTCATAAGAAAAATAATGAACGAATTTTATAGTGACCGAATGAATTGATTTGGTAATTACCTTGCGATTTTATTTTTGAGACAAATAAATGGCTAGCGATCAAACAAGGGCTTCCCACGACCTATACCAATTTTTCTTAGCTTCCTTAGGACGTGTACAACACCAAAAAATTATGCTTGGTATTCCAGAAAATCGGATGAACAATGGGAGGAATTATTTGTGTGTTTTTATTTTGTCGGCAAGGTTATTTAGGGTTTGTTAGGATTTGCTTGATTTATTATTGATATGGCCGAATAGGGGGGGGGGGGAATGGGCTGGCATAAACTCAGAAAATAAGGCCTAATTAATTTGACATACTTTCCTTAATTTAATTTTGCGTTTTAAACTTTTAAATTTCTTTATAAACTTTAATTTACATAACTAATGTACATATTATAATTTTTGGTTCTTAAGGGGTATTTTGGTCACTTCACAACTTGTATAAATATTAATCGAAGACGACAAAATTATTTTGTATCATATCTTGTTCGTTTTCAGAAGTTTGGGATCGATTCGGAACTTTAATTAAGCTTTAATTAATTTTTAAAGTTTTCAGGGGCATTTTGGTAATTTTGCATGTTTTAGATTTTCGGGTTTTACAACTCTTCCCCTCTAACAGAAAAATTTCGTCCTCGAAATTTGCAGGAAGCAGAGAGAGAAGAGAACGGAATACTCATACGGGATGCGAACAAGATTTCAAATCGAATTTATTTCATCCACAGCAGAGAGCTCTTCATGGAGTTTAAGATTCATAACTGAGGTCAACAGAATGCAGCACGAGAGTCCAAATTCACCCAGATATTTAACGAACGAAGGTAGAGTATACGCATAGGTAGAATGAACCTAAAGTCTCACTAATCGTGGATAATCCATCGGGAATCAAGTTCTATACTTCTAAGGTACTTCTCAAGATATCCTATGGCCACAATGAGGGCACGTTATATGGTGTAGGTATTATCACGTTAATAATACCAGCACCACATAATTATGCCTTCATGACGATCATACTTTATCTCAAGTCGTGAACAAAACAACCTATCTTAATCCACCTAGTACTTCTATAGTTTCAGAGGTCAACAAAATCGATGTCATAGCCAAGGGGAAAAACAACTACTGGCAAGAGTATCAGAATCCCAGATTGCCTAGCAGAATAAGGTACGTCGTCCACAAGCGTCAGATCTTCCACAATTCGCCAAAATCTTCCCAGAACAAAGCCATGAATGTACGAATAATCGCGGAACTGAAATGCTTTTAGGGAACTTAAAACATCAGGGGATCTTATTAGTATATAACGAAGTTTAAAATGAGTCCATCAATCTGGAAGTGAAACAAAATCGTGAACTTGTGTCTGGTCCGTCAAGCCTCTTGCTGTTCTTCTTGGAATGTGATGGAGTAATATGAATTTCTGGCACGATCTTTAAATCCTTCATCATCCAGTCTGCTTCCGCTCTCAATTCATCTTAGTACAACCAAGGTGAATAGGGAAGTCAGACTGCATGTCTTCATCAGCTCCAGGTTCGCCGTCTTGAGTAGATTTCTTCTTCTGCATCGCCAACACTTCTGCCTTGTAAGGGATGCCTTCACTCTTCAGGGTAGCCGCCGTTGTTGTTAACATCTCGAGTGCTCAATCAGCCAATCCCTTATCAGAATGGAATCGAAGTTGACTATCCAAGAAAGACGGATCAACCAGGCAAATCTTATCGTTCAAAAGTGAGAGGGAAACATTTTCATACTCATGGTTAAACACCACAAGACTTTTCATAGGGATAGAGAGGGGCAAGACGAAATCAAATAGTGTCAGAAGATTCATAGGTGCTTATCAAAAGCAAGAGACAAACAACAGAATGTATCGAGTACGTCATCGCCATGGAGACTCTTAGAATTGTCCGAGGAGGCATCAAAATGATTAACAAAAGGATCAGATATCAGAGTTGGAATTTAAAGATAAGGTTCAATAGTGTCAGGTACTTTCTATGCAAAATTCAATGTTTCAAAGCTTAATTAGGTTTCAAATCTTAGGTGCAAGGCATAAGCTTTCAATTTACAAAAGTGATCTCAACAAGCTTTAACCAAGAGCAGGGTACGAATCAGAGTGATGCGGAAGCAATGATACCTAACAAATGCCTTATAGTCTACCCATTCCTCTCTGGTCAGAACTTAAGTCCCTATAGGGAAATCCTAGAGCAATTCTTACAGGTTATCTTATGAGCGCCTACAGTGGAAACCTAATGGTCCAAACTTCACAGGTCAAGGGTAAATGTATTACAAGTCGCAGCCTGGGCTCTGATACCATAATTGTAACACCCCAACCCGACAAGGGCAAAGGTATCACAAATACGGATTCTTATCAGAACAAACACAAGCATATGACATACATAATACAATAGGATTCCAAGGGTTACAACTGAAAATCTGATATTACAAGGCTAAAAATGAAAGGTACAAAAATTTCTATGTCTGAAATAAGGATCTCTTCTAATCGTCTCTACTTCCAGTATAGCTAATAAGGTCTTCTACGTCCAAGGTCCTTTCTATTAATAATCCAGCTTCTAACTCAAACCTGCCGCGGGAAAAGAAACGCGGCTGAGCTTAAAAAGCTCAGTGAACAGATATATGATAAACGGAAACGAAGGCAATTGGAAATAAACAGATGTAGTATAATTAATGAGATATAAATAAAGTACAAGAGTAAAGGTTTAGGACAGTAATCCACCACGAGCCCAGAAACATATCATATCATATCAATTCACATATCAGGGTGTATGGAGGGGTGACCTCAGCATACCAGGACAGGGTTGAGGGGATACCTCCAGGGTTGGAGTCATGAGCTCCCAGGGTTGTGAAAAACGTGGATTACACCCATCATCAGTCACCACATATCATATCACATATCAGAAATAGAACAGGTCTAGGATGCATCCATTCGCCCCCCAGAACAAATCATATTGGCCATATCAGAAATAACATAAGCGCGCATAACAGAATCAGGATGGGGACGGTGTAACCAAATCACTAGGGCTACACACTAGTCATGCCAGTGGTGCATCACAGACACGGCCATGTTACCTTCATGGCTAGGGAACAAATTTTGGCTCGGGTATCAAACTGGGAGTCAAAGGTCAAAGGTCAAAGGTTCATATCATAATCAGGGTGTCATATCAGAAGGTTCAATATCAGGAGGTCAATATCAGCAGGTCAATATCAGAAGGTCAATATCAGAAGGTCAATATCAGGAGGTCAATATCAGGAGGTCAATAGTCCAAGTTCCATAGTAACAGTTCAATTAAAAAGGTTTCAAATTAAGAGTCCATTTAAAGAATCTTTTAATAACGGTCTTCATAAAAATGATCTTTCAAATGGTTTTTCATAAAGTAATCTTTTAAAATGGTTTTCATAAAAGTTAGTAAAATCCCAATTAAAAGAGTATTGTATCACATTTGTAGTCATCATTTTAAAATAGCTTTTCCTCAAATCATTTTCAGGTAAGGATTAAAGAGGTTTTCACAGTCTAGGTTCATATCATAGATCAAAGGTTCAAAGCAAAGGAATCATGGCAAAGTATCAAGTCAGAGGCTAAACAGATCAGAATCATGAAAGAGATCACAGGAAACCTTACAGAGAAGGTCAGAATATCTGTACCTTAAACAAAAAGCAAATACAAACCAAGGATGAAAAAGATGGGACAGAATCAGGTCCTCTCCTTCTTCATACCTAGAGGGGTAGAAGAGTATTATAATGGGTTCTTAATCATTCATTTAACTTGCCTTTCCTTTTTATGTAACTTTCTATTTTTAGCAGGTTTCCATATTTAGAAAGTTTCCATCTTTAGTAATATTGAGTAACATTATTTAATTAAATCATCATTTAATGGAAAATAAGATATATTTTACCAGAATTACACATTTGGTCCTTAAGATTTCATAATTTACAATTTACACCCTTTATATCATTAAGTTACACTTTAAATCTTATAATATCCATAATTACACATTAAACCCTTAGTTTATCAAAATTACACAATTAGTACTTAATTTAACAAGTTTTACAAATGCCCCTTTAAGTTTCCATAATTTACACAATAGGTCCCTCAATTTAATTAATTTACATATTTAACCCTTAATTCCCATTTTCAATCTTTAATTATCAATAATTACATACTAATCCATTAAATCTTCAAAATGACACAACACACCCTTAACATGTTGAAATACATCGAATACACCTTAACTTTCCAGAATTTACAATTTTAGTCCCTATATTTTATTTATTTCCAAATCGAATTACATATATTATATAATTCACAAATAAATCCCTAAGTTGCAAAATTTACAAAAAGGACCCCAATTTTATATTTTATTTACATCAGCCACGATTTATAGAGTATGACAAAAATGACCCACAAGTTTTACAAATTACAAAACAGCCCCTTAATTATTTTAATTTAAAATCGCTATACATTTATATATCAAAATCAAAACCCTTATTATCAAAATCATTACCCAATCTTCATATCATCATTAAACCATTATTAATTAGTCAAGAACAGCCCTAAATTCCAAAAACCTAATTCGAACCCTTTTTATTTCTTTTCTTCCTTGTTTTTCCAAAAACCCGATTATACATATAATTCACAATTAAATATTTTAGGCCCCAACAATTCGACATAACATTTTTCCCAGATTAATATGATCATATAGAGTCCAAATAAAATAATTATGAAGCCTCAAAAATTCGTATCTAATTATTTAGGATTTATGTACGTTTTTAAGATTTAATTCACAAATAATATATAGATCTTGCATGATTCGATTTCCATATTTTATATAGGTCTTATATGATGTAGAAAGCACTAGAAAAATACCAAACCAATATTTGAACGTGTGGATTTGGCTGGGCGAATTTGTTCTACTCGGTTGGATAATTCGAACCACAAAAATCACCACGACTCCAACAGCTACTCCACGACCTTGGAATTATTTTTCACAGATGATATACGATATGAGGGTCATGAGAAAAATAATGAACGAATTTTATAGTGACCGAATGAATTGATTTGGTAATTACCTTGCGATTTGATTTTTGAGACAAATAAATGGCTAGCGATCAAACAAGGGCTTCCCACGACCTATACCAATTTTTCTTAGCTTCCTTAGGACGTGTACAACACCAAAAAATTATGCTTGGTATTCCAAAAAATCGGATTAACAATGGGAGGAATTATTTGTGTGTTTTTATTTTGTCGGCAAGGTTATTTAGGGTTTGTTAGGATTTGCTTGATTTATTATTGATATGGCCGAATAGGGGGGGGGGAATGGGCTGGCATAAACTCAAAAAATAAGGCCTAATTAATTTGACATACTTTCCTTAATTTAATTTTGCATTTTAAACTTTTAAATTTCATTATAAACTTTAATTTACATAACTAATGTACATATTATAATTTTTGGTTCTTAAGGGGTATTTTGGTCACTTCACAACTTGTATAAATATTAATCGAAGTCGACAAAATTATTTTGTATCATATCTTGTTCGTTTCCAGAAGTTTGGGATCGATTCGGAACTTTAATTAAGCTTTAATTAATTTTTAAAGTTTTCAGGGGCATTTTGGTAATTTTGCATGTTTTAGATTTTCGGGTTTTACATAAACCCTTTTGTTACTCTCATTTTTAGAGTAACGATACCCCTCGAAAAACCCTCAGAGCTATTCATTTCATTTTTTACACATATTTAAAATGTTTCGTTACACCTTTACACCTTAGCCTACCCTGTAGATTTAAGTCCGTGGTTAGTTGCTTTTGGTAAAAATGTGTATTCCCCGCGTTTCCTATGTTCATGTGCGTAAATTATTATCTTTGGTTAGGTCGGGAATTGCACAATGCAATGCAGTGAAAGTAGATATTGTATTTTGGATTTTCGTGTGTTTACTACTTTCACTATTACTTTTATGTATGAAGTTATGAAAAGTATAGAGATAAATTATCCAGATTTATTGTGATGGTGATGTGGTGAAATTTTACACCATTTTGTATTTGTTGTTAAAAAAAAAAAAAAAAAAAAAAAAAAGATGTTGGTAAGTTTGATAAACCAATGATGTAAAGTTATGTACTAGTAGAGATATCGCTGCTTCTTGTTATATTATATTTATGGATTGCATGGCAGTTGGCCGTTATGGGAACGCTAACTAAGGTTTTTTCTCTGAATGAGATATTATTGAGTTTAATTCATGTCTACCTACCAAAGCGTGAGCTTCCGTGTTAAAGCGAGAGTTAGTATATGATTTGTGTCTTATTCATGGGATGGTTGGCAAGTAATTAACCACACTTGTTAGGACTTAATCTACCTATTTGTTTATTTTATTTTACACCAATTTATTTATTTCCCTATGTTTAATCCCTACCATTTACCAAGTCACTGTATTTGTTGTTCGCTTTCAAGCATCCAGATATGGTAATGGCTAAGTGAGAATGTCAAATGCATAAATAAGGTAGTGACCATCCGAGTTTTAGACTAATCGAATGACGCGCCAGCAATCTAGAGTGTGTCTTGGCGACCATCCGTTATGAAAATAACACGCCATCAAACCGGGATACACACTAGTGAACATCCGTTGTTTGAGGAATTGAGGGCTCGCACCAGCAATCAACTAAGTTTGTGCAGGAGATGTTTGAACGAAGCTAGGTTTAACCCTTAAGCCTCATCATAACCCAATTTACCGCTTTAGACTTGTCACTCCTTAGCTTTAGTGGTGGAGATGTGTATCCTTGCCAAGCTTATGATAGAATATTCATCACGACTGAGCAATTGAGCGAATTACTTAAATGTTACCACATAGATTAGTTGAGTGATTTGAGTGATTTCATTTTCCTACTTCGTGAGGTGTTTGGTTATGCAATTATGATTAAAACGAATGAGTGCTTAAAACTATACAAATAAATCCTAAACTGTATTTAGGATACATTTTCATAAGTTTAAATCTAACATTTACTTGAGGACAAGTAAAGTTCAAGTGGGGTGATATTTGATGATATCTGTTGGTTCCATTCAGTACCCAAGCTTCCCTAAACAAGGATTTGAATAGAAAATAACCTAAGTGTTAGAAAACCTTAAACAACATTCAAGTCACTGAGTGAGCAGTTGTTCAATGAGTTACCTTCAGGATGCTTAGGATGAGTCTAAGAAGAAAGCCTCTCCATTAAGTGAAGCGAAGCTCAGTAAGTGGCACCTAAGCCAAAGAAGAAGGTGATGGGTTCAGTGAGTGATGACAATAACTCACTAAACCCAAAGACTCCTCAACAACTGAAGACTGAAGATAGAAGACTGAAGACATAAGACCTAAAGAATGAAGAATGGGCGGGACAAGGCGGGAAATGTTTGAACAGATAAGACGAAGTCCTTATCAAGCAAAGTCAAAGTTTCCTTTAATGGCTAATTATCAGAATAGTGTCATCACTGTTCCTCAGAAAGCAACCTTGTCCTTTACTCAAAATAGCCTATTGTAACAGAGACAGAATACGTAAGTATTTTGTCCTAACTTGCTTAGGACACCTTTGTCTTTATCACAATGGTTGTAAATTTACTTGTATATAAATAAGAGACATAAGGTGGAGTAAAAGTTCGACAAGTTTGTGCAACAAATGCTTAGACATTCACAAACAACTTTTACTCCTCCAAATAGCAACCTAGTCCCTGAGATAGCTCAGTTGGTTCAGTTAGTTGCTACTTAAGCTTAGCTAAAGTTTAGTGAGGAGTCATACCATACTTGTCATTTCAATCCCAAGTGTTATTCCGCAAACACTTGGGTATAATTCTTTGATTGATTTCTAATAAGAATTAAACGTTGAAAAATATCTTGTCTTTTTTACTTTTATGTTTTCTCATAACTATCAAAGAATATCATATCATTACTTAAGCATGGTGCATAGTTAGATTAACTTTGTAGCTAACTCTAACCGCGTAAAGAGGACCAACAAGTGGTATCAGAGCGGTTTGATTTATAAAACAAGATTTATAAACCGTTCAAAATGTTTTTAAAATCAAGATCCTACCATGGCTGAAAGTGATGTACCCCAACTAGTCGACAAAAAGGGAGGAAGCTATAATGCTACTGCTCCCCGGCTTGAGGTTGGAAAATTCAACAAGTGGAAAAAGCGTACGCTTTGCTACTTAACAGGAATGGAACCTTACTACATTAAGTGTATTAATGATGGTCCTTTTGTCCCTAAGACTGCTGAACCTTACTACATTAAGTGTATTAATGATGGAACCTTACTACATTAAGTGTATTAATGATGGTCCTTTTGTCCTTTTGTCAACAGTGGACTTCTGATGAGAGAAGGGTGGTCAATCAAGACCAACGCCTGAAAAGCATCATTATATCATGTCTTCCTAAGGACCTGAAACTTGGACTAACTTGGTTCACAGCTTTGAGGGTCCCTCAGATACCAAGGAAAACAGGATCATGGACCTGAAACTTGAGTATAAAACTTTCAGGACTAAAGACTCTGAAACTCTCTCTCAGACTTACACCAGATACAAAACCCTTCTAAATGAACCAATGATGGTGTCACCCTGTCTAAGCATGAGATCAATGTTGGCTTTGACAACAGTTTTCCTGAGAAGTGGTTAAACTTCTTTCAAGGTCTTAGAAATGCTAACCACATTCAAAATCTTGAGCTCCCTGAAATCTATGTAAAGTTTATCTATGAAGACAACTTAACCTCTAGGAGATACCCTGATTCAAAAAACACTCAAGAGACCAAAAAGGCCTTGACTATTGCACCCATATCCACTACCTTCTATTCTAATGGTGTTGTGCAGGATTTTCAAGAAGATTCTTATGATGAGGCTGATGAGAGAACCAGTGAGGAGTACCTTAATGACTTACAATTAGAATTTCAAAAAAGGGCACTCCTTGCTAACTTAAAACGTTTTATTAAAAGAAACAAAAACTTTTCAAGTGATAAAGCTAATGAAAACACTGAGTGTTTTAAATGTGGCAAAAAGGGTCATTTTGCAAAAGATTGTTTCTCTAAAACTACCTCAGAACTCCTATACAAGTTTTCTTGAAACCATTCTTCTTCAGGAACTAGCAAGTTTCAACCAAAAATGCTTTAGTTTAGTCAATCTTTTCAAAACAAAACTGAAAATTTTCCACAAAAGGACTTTGAAGCTAAGTATAGAAAGGCTAAAGCCAAACTTGCACTTCTTGAGATAGCCCCCTCAAACTCTCAGCTACCCCAAGCCCCTAAACCTTGTCAGGCTAAAAACAAAGGGCTTGTTGCAGAAACTTTTGATTGGGATGAAGAAGTTTTATCCTCTGATGATGAAGAAGTTCATGTCAGTGCACTGATGGCACTCTCAGAAGACAACAAGCTGTTTGTTGGAAAAAGTCATGCCCGAAATGAAGAATGGGTCAACATCACCATGAGGAAGGTAAATATCTTACTATCTATGGATGATGATTCTGATTGGAAATCTTACTTAAACTACATTAATGTTGATCTTAAGTATGTTGAAGAGCAACAGTTAAATATGCTTTCAAAATATAACAAACTGAGTTTTGAATTAAATAAGTGTAGAGATTAACTTCTTGCTTTAAAACAAGCCAAACTTGAAAGTGTTACACTTCAAATTCAAAACTCAGAACTTGTGAAACAAAACCATGGTCTTCAAGAAGAACTTAAGAAAGAAAAGGCTGTCATTGAAAGATGGACAACTAAAAACCCTAGAGTCTATGAAACTATGAGTCTCACACCTAGTACCAGGAAGAGAGTTCTAGGAGAATATCCACTCACTGAATCCTCAAGTGAGAGTCATAGTGAAAAAGCTTTCTTGCCTGCTGGCATACCCTTTGAAAAGGAAATTAAACCAGAATCCAGTGACTGGGTTGAAAGAGTCAACCCAGACAGCAAGTTACCTAACTTCAACACTGGGAAATTTTTGGAACCTAAAAGACAGGCTATCAAAAGTATGCTTGGAGTCACTGATGAACCCAGTCAAACTGAGTCCATCATTGAGTCTGAATCAGAATCATAATCACCACTTCCTCCAATGAAAGCCCTTTAGGGTGTTGCACCTAGTTTAGACCTCACCCCATCTGTTTAGCAACCACACTATCCCAAAGAGAAATCAGGTTTAGGGAGAACAATCCTGAAAAGACCCACAACTGCCCCAAACACTGAAGTCTCAGTTCCCACTGAAACTTCCAAACCTTCAGTCCTTACTGAAGTAAAAACAGATAGTACTGACTCAAAATATGATCAGTTGGCAGAACTTGTAAGGAAGCTGAGTGAAAAGTTAGAATCATCTGAAAAACCTACTTTATCCAAATTCAAGGAACAAACACCAGCTTCCTCAAGCACCTCCAAACCAAAATCCTCACCTAAATTACAATGGAGATGTGAACTATGCAATTACACAAATCATACCACCGATGATTGCTATAGAATCCTGTTCTGTATGATTTGCAAACAAAAAGATCACAAGACCTCTGATCATAAATCTCACCTTGCCTCTTTGAGAGCTCAAGCAAGCTACAAAGCTTAGGCTTACAAGTATGCTTCATCATCTAAGCAAACTCAGAGACTGAAGGCTAAGCCTTTCCAACCATGTCCACACTATAGATTCAATGATCATCTTCCTGATGATTGTATGATGTATCCTTGCTGTGACATATGTGGTGACCCTTCCCATGATGCATCAGGACATGACTTGGTCATTCAGGCCAGAAGAGGAAATACCACTAATTCCTCATAGTCCACTGACTCCTCTTCAACATCCAAATGCAAAGTATGTGGAAGCACAATCCACTCTACCTTAGACCATGACTCGATTGCACAATTCAAAAAGGCCATTAAGACCAAGCCCACCAAAAAGTGGGTTCACAAGAAAAACTAACACAGTTTACTATTTGCGCAGAGACATGCCAGGGAGCATGTTTGGCATCTACATAGTGGATGCTCAAGGAGTATGACTGGCGTAAAGCAGTATCTGCATAAATATGTTGAAGAACCAGGGCCTAAAGTAGTATTGGCTGATAATTCATCATGTGCTACTGAAGGGTATGGTTCAGTAAATTGCAATGGTATAGTTTTTACAAGAATTTCTTATGTCAATGGTCTTAAATACAATCTAATCAGTGTTAGTCAACTATGTAATGCCAAATACATAATTCAGTTTGATGATAAGAGAGGAACTATCTTTAATGCCAATAAGGAAGTTGTGCTGATTGCCCCAAGGAGAGATGATGTTTATGTTCTAGACATGTCAACCCTTACCCAAAATGGAACTTGTCTCTTCACAAAGGAAAGTGAAATAATCAACTGGTTATGGCATAAAAGACTCTCTCATCTTAACTTCAAAAACATCAATAACCTTGCCAAACAAAACAAAGTTCTTGGCTTACCCTCCCTTGTGTTTTCCAAAGATAAACCATGCTCAGCCTGTGAAAAGGGAAAACACCACAGGGCATCTTTCAAAACTGAACAAAATTTTTCCATCAAAAGTTGCCTCCATCTTCTTCACATGGATCTTTTTGGACCTGTCAGTCCAATGTCTATCCATCATGAGAAGTACACCCTGGTCATAGTAGATGAATACTCAAGATACACTTGGGTCTACTTTCTCACTAAGAAAAGTCAGGCAGCTAAAACAATCATGTCCTTTGTTAGGAACATTGAAAATCAAAATGACATCAAAGTCAAACAAATCAGGACTGACAATGGGACTGAGTTCAAAAATCAGGACCTTGAGTGTTTCTGTGATGAGAAAGGAATCTCTCAGAACTTCTCTTCTCCTTACACTCCTGAACAAAATGGAGTGGCAGAAAGAAAGAATAGGACACTCATTGAGGCTGCTAGGACAATGCTGAATGGTTCAGTACTCTCAAAGCACTTTTGGACTGAAGCAGTCAAAACTGCCTGCTACACTCAAAACAGGTCCATTATTGCCAAAAGACACAACAAAACACCTTATGAAATATTCAAGGGAAGAATCCCTGACATTAGCTACTTTCATGTGTTTGGGTGTCATGTGTTTATTCATAATCACAAGGATCACCTAGGCAAATTTGATGGCAAAGCTGATGATGGATATTTCTTAGGATACTCACTTGTATCTAAAGCCTTTAAGGTATTCAACACTAGGAGACAAAAAACTAAAGAAACATTTCACATGACCTTTGATGAGAGCACTGAAGCCATCAGATTCTCAAACACCTCAGTGAAAGAAATTGGGATAAATAACTCATCAAGATATCCTCCTGATGAATATCACCCAGAATGTGATCCTTCCACACAATATCAAGCTGATGCAGACATCTCGTACTATATCATCCCTCATAACCTTCCACATCAAAACATTAGTGAGTTCATTGAAGCTTAACAAATCTCTAATGAGATGACTTACACTGAACCTAATGTTCAAGAACCAGAAAACCAAAGTGTTCAAATTGAACCTACTGAGAATGAAAACCATGAAGTCCCTCAATCCTCAGTCCTTGAACCTACACCTCCACCAAATCAAGCCTCCACAAGTTCTAACTCATATCCTAGACCTCAGGATAGTTGGACAAAATCCAAAAAAATAGAACTTGTGAATATCATTGGTGAGCCTACTAAAGGCATGCTTACCAGAAGCATGGCTGCTAAACTTAAGGCAGCCTCAGCAAATGAATGCAACTTTGTTAACTTTTGCTCAGAAGTGGAACCCAAAAGTGTCAAAGAAGCCATGAAACAACCAAAGTGGGTTCAGGCCATGCAATATGAGCTTGAACAATTTGACATAAACAAAGTCATGACTTTGGTCAAATGTCCTCAGGGTGCTTATGTCATTGGCATGAAATGGGTCTTCAATAACAAGACTGATGAAAATGGCACAGTCATTAAGAACAAAGCAAGACTTGTTTCCAAATGGTACAATCAACAAGAAGGCATTGATTATGAGGAAACCGTTGCCCCTGTTGCTAGAATGGAAGCCATCAGGATCTTGCTTGCCTATGCAACCTACATGAACTTCAAAGTCTATCAAATGGATGTGAAAAGTGCATTCCTGAATGGTAAGCTCAAGGAAGATGTTTATGTGCAATAGCCTCCTGGATTTGAAAGTAGTGAGTTTCTTGACTATGTCTGCAAGCTTGACAAAGCCCTTTATGGATTAAAACAAGCTCCTTGGGCAATGGTATGAGACTCTCTCAGCCTTCCTGATCTATAATAAGTTTGTCAGAGGAAAGATAGACAATACCTTATTTATCTATAGAACAAAAGGAGATGTTATTTTTGTCCAAGTGTATGTAGATGATGTCATATTTAGCTCAACAAATTACAAACTTTGCAAACAGTTTGAAAAACTGATGACAAAGAAGTTTAAAATGAGTATGATGGGAGAACTCGCATACTTTCTTGGACTTTAAATCAAACAGACTGACAGAGGAATCTCCATCAGTCAAGAGAAATACACTAGGAACCTACTGAAAAAATATGAGATCACTGATTGCTCTTCAGTAAAGACTCAGATGATTCCTCCTAACAATCTTGGCCCTGATCTCACTGGTAAACCAGTAAACCAAACCTTATTCAGGGTTATGATAGGGTCCCTGATGTATCTACTTGCCTCAAGGCATGATATACAATTTGCAGTTTGCCTATGTGCAAGATATCAGTCTAATCCAAGAGAGTCACATCTCTCTGCTACAAAGAGAATTATCAGATACATAAAAGGTACTCCAAATCTTGGTTTGTACTATACAAGATGTTCAAGCTTTGATCTCAAAGGCTACACTGACTCAGACTATGCTGGTTGCAATATGGATAGAAAAAGTACCTCAGGATCCTGCCAATTCCTTGGAGGAAAACTTGTTTGTTGGAGTACTAAGAAGTAACAATCAGTGGCCATGTCTTCAGTAGAAGCTGAGTATGTAGTTGTTGCTGGTTGTTGTGCAAATGTACTTTGGATGAAAAGTAAACTCAGTGACTATGACATCCATTATAAGATGGTTCCCATCTTTTGTGATAACACAAGTGCAATTGCTATCTCCAACAACCCTGTGCTTCACCAAAGAACCAAACACATCGATATCAGATATCACTTCATCAGGGACCACATCATGAATGAAGATATTGAAATACACTTCATCCCCATTGAATATCAGTTGGCTGGTATTTTCACAAAACCCCTGGATGAACCTACTTTCACAAGACTGAAAGCAGAATCAGGCATGTTGGATATTGACAATCAGGTCACTGATTAAATTTATTCAACCTGGTGTAAATACTCTCTAAGGTCCCTGAACAACAACATCTCTCAGTGAGTACCTAAACATCTCACTCACTGAATAACCTTCCCTTAACATCATCACACTGAATGAAAATTAATTCAGGGGACTCAAGACATAAATAGGGACATTCAATGCAAAACTAAATGCTCTAAGTATTTAGTTAGCAAATGTCCTAGGTTAGTAAATGGGCATATTAAATTAAAGGAATATATGTCTCTGCCTAACTGGCATCCATGTCTTGGGCCCCCTCAACACTTATCAAAATCCCACTAGGCATTTAATGCCTCCTTCTCACAAATAATATCTTTTGATATCATATGTGATGACATCACTCTACAAAATACACTTTTGTAGAGAAACACAACTATTTACCTTGATAGCTGCGTAAAAGACAGGTAATGGGAAGAGTGGCATTTAATGCAGATATCAAACGGTTTTATAAAACTATTTTCAAAAATACTTATTAATATCATTTCATATCTAATATTTTCAAACTACACCTCTCTCCACTTCCCTATAAATACCCCTTACAAAGAAAAACACACACACGCTATTATAATCTGATCAAACTCTTGCAAATTTCTCTCTCAAAACTTTTGTGTGTTTTATTGTAACACCCCGAAATCGGATCAGCGGAAGCATACGGGTCGTGGGGTGTTATTGAATAGTCATCACAACACAAGGTACAAAGAACGGTTTTACATAAATCATTTTAGATGAAATTTCATAATTGAAAACATTCAATTTACATTATTTAAAAATAGTCCGGAAAATATAGGTCCATAAAAGATTTTTAAAGCGGTTCCAAATAGTTTTCATAGTCTTCTATGACCATGCCATGCCCCTCGCCAAGCTCCTCCAATAGTAAGATATGCAGCAGAAAAGACCTGAGATAAAATATGCTAAAAGTCAACACAAAGGTTGAGTGAATTCATAGGTTTAAGAAAAGTAGTTGATCACAATATTTCAAGTTTAAAAGAAAGTGGGCTACGTTGTTATACGCCCAAAAGTTCAGATGTTACCACTGTACTATGCTCATGACACGTAAAACGTTAACCTGCACCAGTAACCCTGGCGTAAGTCGACAGTAATCGCAGATTTCATAATATAATAGTTTCCCCCAAAGCTAGGTATCTTGCCAAATACCTAGGTAACTCAAATATAGCACACTCGTGTTGCCTACCCAGCAACAGGGATGGGATGGTCAAATCCTATAGGCCTATAAACTATATTCATGCTCACTCGCGAGTGATTAATGGTTCATGATCGAGGGACTTGCTTAGGGCAAGGGCGGTACTTAGTTCTTATCAGATGTTTCGTAAAGTGGCTACTACTTCACTCACAGTACCAGAAAAGTATAAATGGCTACTGCTTCACTTACAGTACCGGGAAAGTATATGTGTTCTTCCAGCCCAAATAAAGTTTCAGAAAGCAGAAAGCATAGTTTTTAGTCCAAAGAACAGTTTTTAAACAGTTGTGATCATAGTAAAAACAGTAGCATGTATCTCACCCCAAGTAGTTGCAAAACAGTTAAGATAAATAAGAGTGGGGCTATGAACTAACCTCGGTATGCAGCAATGCAAGATATCACAAATATCACAACTGGCATCAAGTAGTAAAGGCACAACGATATCGAAAGTAGAGCACAACGTTACTGGATCGGCACAACCTAGTAAGTAACATGTTTCAGAAAATAAACCTCAAGTAATTTATGAAGTAGCGTTCTTTGAATACTCGTGTTAATATAAAAAGGGTTTAGTTTTCAATGGCGATAAAAGAAGTAATCATTTGTATCTCGTGTGGTTTTTGGAAAATATCATTTCAGGATTAAATTGCGTTAAAACGGTAAAAGTCGACGAAACAAAATCAAGCAATTAGAAAAGGATAAAGAAGGGGAATAAAATGTTCTTGTGTAGAAGTTGTAAAATGTACAATCAAACAGTAAATCACCCCAAAACAAATAGAATCAAGAATGAACGAATAAACGATAACGAATGAATACCAGACTAAAGATAAGTCGATGAATGCGTAGGATGTTTACCCCGAATCCCAAAAGTATATCTTGTGTATAAATTTGGATAAAATTGTTTATCTAAGTTTTATAATATCTGTAGTATGTTTATAAGGTTGAAATGTTTTATAAATCTTGACATAACACTTTCCGTTTATATTACGTTCCCGAATGTTAGGTCCTAGATTTGATGTAACACAAGTATATAACATACGTATAACAATAAATAGATAAGAGAATGAGAGATTAAGATGAAGAGAAGGTTGATCTTATTCCATACGATTAAGAAGCAAAGGTTCGGCACAATGATGAATAAAAACCAACAAATAAAATGAGTACATAGCTTGGGTATATATAGGCAAAGTGTTAGGGCAACACTTTGCCTTAATCTTTCTAGAAACCTATCACTAACACACGGCCCATGGGCTTCTAATGGAGCCGTGAGTGTTAAACCAAACATAAAGCCCTTTTACAACCTTAAATGACCAATACTTGATTTTATACAAAATTTATTCCCAACAATCTCCCCCTAAGGATTGGGCATCAAGGTTGCTTGACGTCTTCTTTGCTTCTTCGGCTTTGACATCTTTAGAATCTTTTTTCTTTGTACTTTGTTCTTGTTGTGATGTGATATGGTAATGTCTTGATCTGCCTTCCCCCAACGTTCTTTAATCATGATGTCTTTACGTCTTTTCCATCATGCTTATACTTCTTTTGACTTTTGATCTTCATACTTCAAGTAGTTCTCACTTCATTAGCTTCACTCTTTGACTTTTGAAAGGTTGTTTTTCCTTGATCTTTGACTTTCTTTGACTTCTTTGAACTTTTGTTATCCCTTAGTCTTTGTGAGAACTTTTCTTCGTGATATGAGCATGATGGAAATGGTGGTGGTGGAACTCTTGGTCTCCATAAGTACCTGCAATTTAAACAGTTAGCAATAAACCATCCGGCACTTACAGGTTTGGACTTCAAGACTCAACAGCATAGTGTGAAGACTTTCTCTAATCCTTGCCAAGGCCGTTCCTGAACCGGATGCCCCCGAGAGAGCTAACTCAGATACACCAAAATGTATCAACGATTCAGGTAAGCCGCTAAAGTATACCGAAGAATCACTCCACGACTGTAGACCGTTTGGAGCCACCATGAACACTAAGCGTAATCCACAAGGGATTACCGAAGTGACCTGCTGTCAGGGCTGTTTGATGTTGACCCTGGCAGGAATTTCCACTCAATCACTGAGAATCACAATTGTGAGTTCCCTCATGAATGTTCTCAGCAGATTACTAAGATCTTCGTAGGACTCATGTAATTTACAACTGGTGTTCTTATTGTTGAACAACCAATGTAGAAATGTTAAGTGTTCCTATGAGATCTTTTTATGTATCTCGCGGCTCTAGACTCAATTTAGTGCTTATTGGTTTTTATTCGTCGGAGGCATGGAGCAGAGTGCCCCCTTTTTAATATTAACTCATCTCGGAATGAGAGGTCGATAGATAATGAAGGGTTCTCTGTGAGAAATGAAACAAGTGTCTTTTGAGAGACACCTGAGTGGCTAGAAGGTTTAGTGCAGTGCGTCACTAGGTCCATGAAGGCTTAATCTTCAATACCGGCGTCACCGTAGTAACAACCAGTAGCATATGAGTTAAACCCGGTTTCTACCCTAAGGTTGAATATATGAAGGGCTATTTCTATTTCTTTTCACCCTTTCTTTTAATTTTCTTTTTAATTCTTTAACCTATTCTTTCTCCTTTCATTTCTCTACTCCTTTTTATTAATAATACCTAGGGACTTTCTAGTTCTAGACTATTGGTATTGTCCATGGGTAGATCCCTCCAGCTCTAGCGGATCATAGGACGGTTTCCTAACCTTAGTCACCTTATATCTCCATGACTATCCTATGTTTGCCATAAAACCAATTATTTGAAAATCTCTCAAAGTGTTTATGAGTGTAAAACTTATGTTGTTTACACTTTGAGAGTTTTGCATTTTTCAGAAATATTCCCCCTTAACATGTGCTCATAGGTGTTTAAAGTAAATATGCACATGTCGAGTAGAGTTAGCACTTTTAGAATTGATTGATTTTCAGTGAATATGACCGTTGTGAGACACGTTTATATCACTAGTTAAACTAGCTTGAAATTATTACCCGTCCAGGTCATATTTAAAGAAGAATCTCTCGAAATTGGTACACTCTACTCAGACAAGTCCTTTGCGAGACACGTTTACATCACTGGTTGAACCAGCTTGAAATTATTACCCGTCCAGGACATGTCTTTTCGATTAATGACATATGATATTCGTCAATTCGAGGGTACAATCTGAGTCGAGCTCATGCGAGATTCCATACTTAATTTACCATATTTTAATCATATACTTATTCTCCCCCTAAAAAATAGCATATTCATGTTGTTTTTGGAAAAATTTTGATTAAAATATGCTTTTTGAGGTTTATGGGAAGAATTTCAACAAGAACTTTCGTATTTTGAACAAAGATATTTGTTTCAAGTACTCCCCCTTAACAAGGGCGTACTTGTTCTTTTGAGCAGAATTTTGAAAAACTTTCAAAATTTTGATTAATTCTGCTCAAAAGTAAGAAGCTTTCGCTCCTTATCTTAGGATTGAGGCACTGAAGCGTACCTCAGGGTCCTTTCTTTATAAGCACAGGTTGTGCACTGTTATCCGTGCACAAGACATAATAAACAAGCATACAAGCAATTTATATAAATCAAAGAATGTATCCAACTCTTACATCATTTCGTGCTTCTGAAGACAGTATAAACTGGATTAGGTCTTTGGAAATTCCTGATCGGGAATGATGGCCTTCCTCCAACATAACTCTTAAGCCTCCTCATCTGATCTCGGTGAAACAACCTTCTCTCGATCTTCAGAATGAACTGACGAACTTCTCTTAATTGAGAACCTGTCCACCTGCTGGTTTTTTATAACTCCCGATCTCGTACTCGTATCACCAACCCATTACGAACTTTGTTTAGCACGTGGTCGCAGAACTTGTGAACCTCTTTGTACCCCATGAAGTAGTTGATTGTCAGATCACTCTTGTAAACAAACCCGAAAGTTGGTTCTTTCTTCATGGTGTACTGGGGCTCATTGTTGATCTCAGGAAGAAATAGAACTGGTGCGGTTAGATTGATTTTCCTTTGATAGCACTCCACCCCAAGCTGCAAGTCTTCTTTTCTTCTGATGAAGTGTAGTATAGAAGTACTGAACGCATAATTCAGATCAGTAGAGAAGTGTTGCATTTTCCCTTGAACCTTGATGAGATACATGTCTTCAAGGTCATTGAGGTTCAAGTCTGGGAAATCTGCTTCTGAAAAAGTGTAGATCTGCTGATCGTGTCTTTTAACCTTGATTTCAGTTAAGAAGGTATATTCATACCACTTTTCTCCCTCTAGACTGACTACAGCAAGAATCCTAAGGTCACTCTTCTCAAATCAGTGATAAATACCTAGTTGCGCATCTTGGTCATACTGCACTCTGTTTGAAACGAAGAGTCTTGTGGCAGTTTCTTCGATGGCTGGTGTAACACCCCAACCTGATAAGGGTAGAAGTATTACGTTATGGTTACATATCAAAGCAAACACAAGCATATGACTTAAATAATACTAATGAATTTCAAAGGTTACAAAGGGAAAAAAATCCGAAATACAAAGTTACAAATGAGTACAACAATAAATTCTAAGTCTAAAAATGTAATCACTTCTAGTCATCTCTAATCCAGAATAGCTATCAAAGTATAGTCTTCTAAGTCCAAAGTACTCTCCACTCATAACCCAGCTTCCAACTAAAACCTGCCGCATGAAAAGAAAATGCGGCTGAGCTTAAAAAGCCCAGTGAACAGATATATACAAACGAAACCAAAAGATAAGGAACGAACATATAAAGTATGGTGCATTGGGAAAAGCATAAAGTATAAACAAATGGATATCAAAAGTAAGGAAAGGTCAGTAATCTACCGCGAGCCCGAACACAATTCAAATCAAATATCATAGTAACCATGGAGTAGCTAGCTCCCGAACATGTGAAAGACGTGTATTGCACACAAGCATCAGTCACCGAACATATCATATCATATCATATCCAATCAAATACAAATCGAACCTAGGATACATCCATACGCCCCCGAACAAATCATATTGGCCATAACAAATATAAAGTGCGCATATCATAATCAAAATGGGACGGTGTGGAACATCACTCAACCACAATAGAGTCATGCCATTGGTGCATCAATGACGCGGCCATGTTACATTCATGGCTAGGAAACGAACTTGGCTCGGGTATTAAACTGTAGGGTTCAAATGTCATATCATATCAAAGTTCATATCAAAGGTTCATATCAAATGTATCATATCAAAGGTTCATAAGTTCATAGCAAAGGTTCATCATTAAAGTTCATAGTAAAGGATCAAAGCAAAGGTTCATAATCAAAGGTTCACAAATCTAAGGGAGCATAGCAAAGGCATAGATCAAATAAGAAAGCCATAATAAGAAGGCTCAGATCAAAGGCATCATAATCAAAGCAATTATCAAATTGATGTGAACGAATCATGAGAAACCTTAAGAGATAAGGTCAGAATATCTGTACCTTATTCAACAGCAAAAGCAAACAAAGATAGATGGATCACAAGACACAGGATCACTCCCGCTTCACGGAACCTATACGGATCAATAACCAAGTATTACATTAAGTCCAATTGAATTAGGTTACTCTTTTTAGTATACTTTCTATTTTTAGCAGGTTTCCCGAATTAGTAACTTCCCATAATTAGTAAGTTTTCCCGAAATAGTAATTTAATACTTTAAGGTTGACAATTAAATAATATTTAAGGGTTAAAATGACCAATATAATAGTTTAGGGTTAATTACGTCAAATAAAGTTTAGGGTCATAAATGACAATTTAATAAACTTAAAGGTTTAATGTGATAAATATAATAGTTTAGATTTTAATATGACAATTTATCATAGCTTAGAGTCTAAAATGTAAGTCTAGCAAAGTCTAAAGTTTAATATGACAATTATTATAGTTTAAGGGTTCAAAGTGTTAATATAGTGAAATTCAGGGTCTAACATGTAGATTTATCATTGTTTAGGGTCACTTTTGTTCTCTTTTGGTTCATATTTTACACGTTTCATCTTTCACATGCAATTCTTGTTTCATACGTACACTACTATTTTTTTTTTAATTTGATATAAGTACTGTGAATTCATGCATCTATCTTCTTCGTTTATTTCATTCGACATGGTGATACCGAGACCCGACATCGAACTCGAAACTCCCAAACATATACGAGTCACATTCATTTAAAGCTACAACGGTTTACCCCATAACACCGCGACACACATTGGCGAGGCCAAATAAGGGTGGTGCGAGGGGTTTACGAGGCAGCAACTAAGGCACAGCAACACACTACTCCATCGCGATCTAGCAACAAGTTTAGGCCGAGCGTAGGCTCTCAATATCGTCACTCAAAATAGCCCACATGACCCAGTTAATTGCGCCCCAAAACACGACAAGACCTTCACATAAAATCATACCATTCGTATGTTGAAACAGCCTATGGTTTTCTAGTTTTTTATTCCTACACGTTCGTTTAACAAGTATTATAGGTGCGTTTTGGTTGAACTAGGGTCGATGAGGTTTAGTAAAACACGACACAATATAGTCACACATCTCGACATCATTAGTTAACAAAATTCTTATTGTTTTTATGTTGCGTTAATCTTTTTCAAACGTGTATTCGAATGATATGCATGAAGTCATAACGAGATTAGCAGCAAGCATGTTATACGTATTACATTTGACATGGCTAACGCATGATAAAGGTGGTAATCGATTTGTACCTTGAGGCTGAAATAAAGAGGGCCGACAGGAAGGAAGACAACTCTCGAACACAACCCTTACACGATCACCAGAGGCTAATACAACTCACAAGTTGCTACGACCAGAACCTAAAGGATGCGACCCTAACACACTCGAACACAATGATCACCCCACAAGCTGCTACTCTTATTTCTTGGTAGAGAGAATATACCATTTGTTTATTGTTTATTGTTTTCTTGTTGCCTGGGTTTGAGAGAGGAAAGAAATAAGCAGGATACATGATTTGAGAAAGAAGCGTGTGATGTGAGTGATAAGGGAATGGCGTGTGCATGTTTTAGGAAATAGATATTATGCATATCTTCTATTAGTATAACATGATATGAGCCTTTGTCAAAACATGTGGCTTAGTATGAAATGTCGTGTATGTATGATATGGTAAGAATGATATACATATCTTATAATTCTATTGGCATATGATTCGGTTCCATCCCCTACAAAAACGTATGGATTGCTACAAATAAAATGAATGTATTGTTGCATGTAATAGGATATAGTTATTAGATAGGTTCGGTTCTCACATGGTCAAAGGGAAAAACGTGTGAAGAGTAGCAAACAAATATGTGTGTGTCGTTTAATATAGGACTAGATAGAGATTTGTAGATTTTGTATATTATTATATAACATAAGGTATTCTATTTCTTAATTATTCAATTAAACTTTTGGATAAAAATCAAAATGGTTAAAAAAATGTTAATCAAATTTTTAGGGCGTTATAATTCTTCCCCTCTAAAAAGAAAATTTCGTCCTTGAAATTGAAGGGAAAACAAAACGAAAACGCAACGGACTGTGAACGGAAGTGTGAATGACTTGTTTCTAATGACTCTATCTTGTCGATCAAATAACTTCGGTTTCCTCAGAAAAGACATATCGTTCAGGATCCAACTCAAAAGAATAATATACCAAACGTAATAGATGATAATCGTATCCCCTCAGAAGAGATACAAGGAGATGTAGGATTGACGGATATTTCATCCATGGAATAGAAATAGACAAATCAGATGAGAACGTATCGAATTTTAGCAAACATGAGAGTAATATATGTGTTTAACTCTTCAGATTCTAAAATAGTCTCGTCTTCAGTATAACCTTTCAAAGGTGTTCTCATAAACAAACAGGTCTTGTTCCTAAAAATCCAAAGTCTCATATCTACTCATAGCAGATCATAATGAAACCTATTCAATGGATGCGAAACGTACATATAGCAAAACGTAGGTGTACTCTTTCATAGTAACAGATCGAATCCATACTGACAGAAAACAGACGGCAGAAAGCTCTACAACAGAACCTAAGATTCTTATCAGAAGCACGGAGATCAACACACTCATGTCGAGTATCCAAACATATCAAGTCGTATAACGATGAAAGCAGATTAAACGTATAGGTAGAATGAAACTAAAGTCTCACTAAACACAAATAATCTCAATCAGATATTAGAAATTCTAAGGCTTCTAAGGCACTCCTCGAAATATCCTATGATCACAATGAGGGTACGTCATATGATGTAAGTATTATCACATTAGCTACTCGTCATAATACTATCATCATATGAGTATACCTTCATGTTGGTCATACTTTATCTCAAGTCGTGAAAAAGCATCCTATCGACCACCTAACAGTCCATTCTATATCTTAGGGTTGGCCCGAATCAAACATTACTACGGATTCAAAATAAGAGAAACAGAACATACAAATAACGTAACGGAATCTAGTAGATATCATCAAATGTAGCACGTCGTCAAAAGCATCAGGTCTTCCTTAATTTGTCAAAATTCTCATAACAAAATCATCATCCAACATACGCAGAGTGAACACAGAACGGAATTTCTAATAGAGAACTCAAATCATTCAAAGGATCTTATCATCAGGTAACGGAAGCTTAAATGGGTTAAGCAGAAGTGAATGACGTCATCAATAACCTCATCCTTCACAGAATCAACTCATCCAAACACAAATGTTTGCTTCAAAATTCGTCCATTCAAATACAAAATTTCAAAATTTCTTCCAAGTTCGAGTAGTCTGTCTACGCTTGTCCATCTGATCATACGGTGGAAAGGAATTATAAACTTGAGTCTGGTCCCTCAAGCCTTCGGCACCTCTTCTTGGAATTGTGGTGTAGTAACGTGAATCTCTGACATGATTACTGTGCATCCTTCCATCCACAAATCTGCTTCTGCTGTCAATTCATCTTAGTACAACTAAAATGAATAGGGAGGCAAGACTGCATGTCTTCGACAGGTCTTCTTGCACAGTTCGAAATTCGTCAATTCCATATCATTTTTCCTTCTATGTTTGCAACCATGTTTGTCTTGCAAGTAATGTTTCCAGGCTTTAAGGTAAACACCGCTGCTGTCGACTCCAGGTTGTGTGTTGAACAATTCGTCTCCTACGGTCTGGTTGTCTTGATGCCCGAACTAAAATCTCCACGTGCTGCATGAGGTATAATCGAGTCCCATCTCAGTTTCTCTCTTCTTCTTATATGCTTCTTCCACGGTAACGCCTGTCGCGAACATCTTCTACAAGGTTTCTAACCCCGATAACGGTCTTCAATCTTGGTCCTTTATGTGGGAAACTCTGTCTCCACAGGATACATGGTAGTGTTGTCTATTACGATCTTTGAACGCCAATCAAATTTTCTCTTCCAGAACAAAGGGTCATTCTAACTTAGTACAGAAATAATCTCCATGTTCCTCTTTCGTCTCTGAACATAACACAATGTCATACTATGACAATTTGTCCAAACATTCACGAAGACGTAATTTCATCAGATGCATAAGAATAGTTGACATATTAGCCAATACAATTGGCATCATTAAAGCTCATAATGATTATAACGAGTACAAAAGTAGCTTCAGGAATCATCTTAGGGAAAACTTTACATACACTTCACGTCACTTTCCTTCTCCTTCACGAATAAAACTGAAATACTTCATGGAGGTTACTATCGATTAGTTAACCCCCTTCTTAGAAGTTGTTGAGGATGCTTCTTCAGTCCTTCAAAGCTAAAAAGAGGTCATCTGATACGGAGTTTCAAAGGTAGGCCAAATCAATCATTGATACGCGGGAAATGGATAACGATTACGGATAGTGATGCGGTTAAGTTCACGACAGTCGATACACCGTCGTCTACTTCTCTCTTTCTTCTTCATAAGCCAACAGAAGCATCCCAGGAGAAACACTAGGGTGAAGAAAATCATATTCCATCTACTCCTTCAACTTCGATGGTACAATGGTTTCGTCAGCTGAGATCAGTTCAATGCCAACTCTAGTTCCCAAGCTGGAGGGAATACCAAGAGGTTCATCAGAGAACATCGGAAAATTTTCGTACAACAAAATACTTCCAATGCCAGAGCTTCCAAGGGTGGATACTAATAGATGTCAGGAGAAACTTGACAATCAAATTAGATCGGAGTCTGCACTTCCATAGCAAACATTAATCTTAATAGATTTATGTGGTTGAGAGCCATAATAACAAAGTAGGATGAAGTAGATTGCTAAAGGTCACATATTAGATACGGTAGTTTATGGTAACTTTATGGGGAGCCATCCAATCCATAACTAAAAGACCTCAAAATCAAATATATCAAAAGTAAACGAATTCATAGAACGAATACGGTCGTCAAGCCAGACGGATAGTTCATATATCAGGGTCTAATGCATGGTTCATTAAAAGTGTTGAGATAGATAAGCGAACAGTTCAAGGTGTTGGAATCTTGTTTAGCCCCTTGGCACAAGTGATAGGTAGAGTATGTATCATCAGTGATACGAACATAGCATAATTGTCAAAAGTGAGATGTATAGGATATCAGTTGTCAACATCATCCTGTTCAGTTAACAAATTCATACTGAGATAGTAATAACATCATATTCTTCCAAAGGGACTGATTGGCAGACAAAATTCATCATTCGTAGGAAGGGAACAAATCTTCCTATATATGTGGTTAACAATTACCAGAGTTCTCATAGGAGTAGTAATGGATTATGCAGATTCAAGTAGTATCAGATGATACATTTCATATCCGGCATGAGTAATGAATTCATAGAATGTGTCAAACACATTATGGTTGAATGACCTTCGGAATCGTCGGAGAGGTATCAAATTGTTTATCAAACAAATCGGAGATTGAGATCAGAATCAGGAAGTGAAACTTAAATGGTGTAAGGTATCCATGTAGTTCCCGAGGTATTCCAAACTTACTTAGTTACTAAGCTTAGGTTGCAAAACTTTCTAATCTCCGAATCAAAGTTCTTATAAGACATAGCTAAGGGTAGAGGCACGAATCAGAGTGATGCGGAAGCAATGCTACTTACATAGATGTCCTAGTCTATCCATTCCTCACCGGTTATAACTTATGTTCCTATAGGGAGATCCTAAAGCAAATTCTTAAAGGTTGTCTTATGAGCGCCTACAGTGGAAACTTAATGGTCCAAACTTCACAGGTCAAGGTTTAATGTACTACAAGTCGCAGCCTGGGCTCTGATACCATAATTGTAACACCCCAACCCGATAAGGGTAGAAGTATTACGTTATGGTGACATATCAAAGCAAACACAAGCATATGACTTAAATAATACTAATGAATTTCGAAGGTTACAAAGGGAAAAAAATCCGAAATACAAAGTTACAAATGAGAACAACAATAAATTCTAAGTCTAAAAATGTAATCACTTCTAGTCATCTCTAATCCAGAATAGCTATCAAAGTATAGTCTTCTAAGTCCAAAGTACTCTCCACTCATAACCCAGCTTCCAACTAAAACCTGCCGCATGAAAAGAAAATGCGGCTGAGCTTAAAAAGCCCAGTGAACAGATATATACAAACGAAACCAAAAGATAAGGAACGAACATATAAAGTATGGTGCATTGGGAAAAGCATAAAGTATAAACAAATGGATATCAAATGAAACATAATTCAAATCAAATATCATAGTAACCATGGAGTAGCTAGCTCCCGAACATGTGAAAGACGTGTATTGCACACAAGCATCAGTCACCGAACATATCATATCATATCATATCATATCATATCATATCATATCATATCCAATTAAATACAAATCGAACCTAGGATACATCTATACGCCCCCGAACAAATCATATTGGCCATAACAAATATAAAGTGCGCATATCATAATCAATATGGGACGGTGTGGAACATCACTCAACCACACTAGAGTCATGCCATTGGTGCATCAATGACACGGCCATGTTACCTTCATGGCTAGGAAACGAACTTGGCTCGGGTAATATCAAAGGTTCATATCAAATGTATCATATCAAAGGTTCATAAGTTCATAGCAAAGGTTCATCATTAAAGTTCATAGTAAAGGATCAAAGCAAAGGTTCATAATCAAAGGTTCATAAATCTAAGGGAGCATAGCAAAGGCATAGATCAAATAAGAAAGCCATAATAAGAAGGCTCAGATCAAAGGCATCATAATCAAAGCTATTATCAAACCGATATGAACGAATCATGAGAACCCTTAAGAGATAAGGTCAGAATATTTGTACCTTATTCAACAGCAAAAGCAAACAAAGATAGATGGAACACAAGACACAGGATCACTCCCGCTTCACGAAACCTATACGGATCAATAACCAAGTATTACATTAAGTCCAATTGAATTAGGTTACTCTTTTTAGTATACTTTCTATTTTTAGCAGGTTTCCCGAATTAGTAACTTCCCATAATTAGTAAGTTTTCTCGAAATAGTAATTTAATACTTTAAGGTTGACAATTAAATAATATTTAAGGGTTAAAATGACCAATATAATAGTTTAGGGTTAATTACGTCAAATAAAGTTTAGGGTCATAAATGAAAATTTAATAAACTTAAAGGTTTAATGTGATAAATATAATAGTTTAGATTTTAATATGACAATTTATCATAGCTTAGAGTCTAAAATGTAAGTCTAGCAAAGTCTAAAGTTTAATATGACAATTATTATAGTTTAAGGGTTCAAAGTGTTAATATAGTGAAATTCAGGGTCTAACATGTAGATTTATCATTGTTTAGGGTCACTTTTGGTCTCTTTTGGTTCATATTTTACACGTTTCATCTTTCACATGCAATTCTTGTTTCATACGTACACTACTTTTTTTTTTTAATTTGATATAAGTACTGTGAATTCATGCATCTATCTTCTTCGTTTATTTCATTCGACATGGTGATACCGAGACCCGACATCGAACTCGAAACTCCCAAACATATACGAGTCACATTCATTTAAAGCTACAACGGTTTACCCCATAACACCGCGACACACATTGGCGAGGCCAAATAAGGGTGGTGCGAGGGGTTTACGAGGCAGCAACTAAGGCACAGCAACACACTACTCCATCGCGATCTAGCAACAAGTTTAAGCCGAGCGTAGGCTCTCAATATCGTCACTCAAAACAGCCCACACGACCCAGTTAATTGCGCCCCAAAACATGACAAGACCTTTACATAAAATCATACCATTCGTATGTTGAAACAACCTATGGTTTTATAGTTTTTTATTCTTACACGTTCGTTTAACAAGTATTATAGGTGCGTTTTGGTTGAACTAGGGTCGATGAGGTTTAGTAAAACACGACACAATATAGTCACACATCTCGACATCATTAGTTAACAAAATTCTTATTGTTTTTATGTTGCGTTAATCTTTTTCAAACGTGTATTCGAATGATATGCATGAAGTCATAACGAGATTAGCAGCAAGCATGTTATACGTATTACATTTGACATGGCTAACGCATGATAAAGGTGGTAATCGATTTGTACCTTGAGGCTGAAATAAAGAGGGCCGACAGGAAGGAAGACAACTCTCGAACACAACCCTTACACGATCACCAGAGGCTAATACAACTCACAAGTTGCTACGACCAGAACCTAAAGGATGCGACCCTAACACACTCGAACACAATGATCACCCCACAAGCTGCTACTCTTATTTCTTGGTAGAGAGAATATACCATTTGTTTATTGTTTATTGTTTTCTTGTTGCCTGGGTTTGAGAGAGGAAAGAAATAAGCAGGATACATGATTTAAGAAGAAGCGTGTGATGTGAGTGATAAGGGAATGGCGTGTGCATGTTTTAGGAAATAGATATTATGCATATCTTCTATTAGTATAACATGATATGAGCCTTTGTTAAAACATGTGGCTTAGTATGGAATGTCGTGTATGTGTGATATGGTAAGAATGATATACATATCTTATAATTCTATTGGCATATGATTCGGTTCCATCCCCTACAAAAACGTATGGATTGCTACAAATAATAGGAATGTATTGTTGCATGTAATAGGATATAGTTATTAGATAGGTTCGGTTCTCACAAGGTCAAAGGGAAAAACGTGTGAAGAGTAGCAAACAAATATGTGTGTGTCGTTTAATATAGGACTAGATAGAGATTTGTAGATTTTGTATTTTATTATATAACATAAGGTATTATATTTCTTAATTATTCAATTAAACTTTAGGATAAAAATCAAAATGGTTAAAAAAAATGTTAATCAAATTTTTAGGGCGTTATAGCTGGTTGTGGGTAGCTTGCTGCAGGGTTCAAGGTTATGGAAGTCATGTATTTAGGCTGAAATTTAATACCGTGCATGAGTTGTTCAAGATCATTTTTGAAGAAAAACTTATAAGGAATAGCAGGTTGATCGGAGAATCTAATCAACGGTAAAGGCTTCGTCCAATCCGTGATGTGTGGTTGGTTGGGGTAAGAAGTGCTATCAACCACATGCACATCTGGATTGGTCCAACTGAACTCACTAGACATTGCTCGTGTAATGTTCTCCAGATGATATTCTAGTTCAGCTGCGCTTGAAGACCTGTCTTTGAGAAAATTGAACGCATCATTCTTGATACAACGAAGTTCTCCTTTAGTCATCTTCTTGATGCGTTGGTCACGTTTGAGTTTTTGCGTGAACTCAAGCGTGTTACCTTTTATCATGGATTCTTCGTCTGTATGAGGTTGAGCACTTACAAGCTGATCGAACCACTCATTCCCTTTTGTTGTGTCTTCATCTAGCCAGGAGACAACAGTTGGTCTTTTGGAAGTTGTTGCTTTTGTCTTGGGAGGAGAAATGTAACACCCCCAAATTACCGCAGCGGAATAGTAGAGTCAAGGGGGTATTACTTCATAATATAGATCACGGTATAGAAAACGACCTCTAAATGAGACGTTTTGAAAGGTTACCATTCGAATTATTAAAATCAGAGTTAAACAAAAGATTTAAAGTGTACAGTTACATAGATGTTTTGGATGGTAAAAGATAAAGATATGAGTCTCCAAGTATGCAAATGAATCTAGAAGCTATGCATCCACTATCGCCTTAATAACCTGAGATAAACATGCTAAAAAGTGTCAACCAACGGTTGGTGAGTTCATAAAGTTTAGTTTAACTGTAAAGCATTTGAATAAAGATTTCACTACAAAGGCATTGTAAATCCACTCAGTCCCAAGCCCCACCCATACAAGACTTGCAACCTGTGTGTTTACAACCCACTGCTAACATAGTATGAATAAAGATTTCCACTGCAAGGGCATTGTAAATCCACCCAGTCCCAAGTCCCTCCCATACAAGACTTGCAACCTGTGTGTTTACTACCCACTGCTAAAGTATGATTAGGACTTATGCTAAAGTATGATTGACTTGATGTGAATAAAAAGAGTAAAAGTGGGGCTATGACTCACCTTAGCTGTAAAGGTCAAAGTAATGTTAAGTCAGATGTAACACGGGAATAGCTCCAACACATGACCTGAATAATAGGGAAGTCTGAGATTTCGATGGTTTAATATTGACTTGATGTGGATAACGATTGTGAAAGATTATCGGATAACGAATCGGTTCGTGATGAAAATTATTTGATATGCTTAAAATTCTTATTGATTCAATAATATCGTCCCTTCAAAAGTTGGTGGATGATAAATTATGCTTTATTTGTTAAAAATCACGTTACGTAAATATAAACGTAACGTTAGTTATAATGATCGTACGAATTGTAAAAATGGATTTTCAATAATGAGATTGTATAAAAAATAAGTGAGATTATAAGTAAAATCAAGTTACTGTATGGTACTTGTAGTTTCATGAAATTTACACATTTAACCCTAACGGTGTAATATTTGCACCGTTAGTCCTCGGTTAGAAAATAATTATATTTTATGTCCAAAAGGTTCTAATTTGTCATTATATGGTTTCTAGTTAATGTTTAATCCATTTCTACCCTCATGTTACTGATTTGATAGTTTTGTACTCCATTTTCCGAAAGTTACACTTTTGCCCCCTAATAGTAAATATGTTTTGCAAAACAAGTCCAAAATGTAAAAAACTTATCCAATAAAATTTCTGAAAGTTTTAATAACTTAATAAAGCTCATTTCAACTTATAAAAACTGCTTATTGTTCAAAATAGCTTATTAATGGCTTAATGGGCTTTAAACCGAAATATTACAAAGCCCATTAAGAGAATTAGATCCGAGGGCTTCCAAACGAGTTTGGGCCTGGATTTGGGCTTATTTTTATGTTCTAAAAATGTACTCAAAGTGCTTATTACTCAGCTTATTCGAATGTGCTTATTGGGCTTTTAAAAGCCCAATCAACATATAAAAGTTTTAGTAAACTATTTTGAATAGCGATTAGTTTAGGCTTTAAAAATGGCTTATATGAGCTTATCAATGAAAGTCTATAACTACAACTTATTATATGCTCATGTGAAGAATTGAGTTGGGTAATAAAAATAATAGGTCGTGTACATGAATTTGATTTAATATGATTGTTTCTTAGTCGAGTATACACATGGTTCAAATGATAGAAATGACATATATGTAAGATATGAAATATACGATTCGATCTATGAATGAAATGAAGTTCGAAAAGCTATAAAACGAATATGCAAGTGTTGAACAAATGTGTATATCATATATCTAGCCATCCATGAAGGAGTTCAATGTATAATACGTATAAATAAATGACAAGGACTCGTATGAAATAATAAAAAGTAAATACGTTTGAGTAAATATATAGGACGATGCGTGAGTTTATAAAAATCAATGAAATGAGTGGTGATTTCACGTTAGGATGGACAAGATACGATGGACTCTTGTATATAACTCGTTAGAATCAATACAAATGAGTTGAGATCAACCTTGATCTCTTGGAAATATGAATCGAGTGACTAGGAAATGGCCTTGGCTCTTCTTCGAATGACTAGCAGGAGAGAACACTTAGTGAAATGTTGAGTGTGAATGAGGAAATGGGAGATTTGAACTTGTATGTGTAGTATACGCGTATGCATGTATATAAGCTTGAGTTTTAGTGTATTTTAATACAAGTTGGGAACAAGTTGGGAGAATATATTCGATCATGGCAGTGAAAGGAGGGGACAAAGAGAATACAAGCTAAGCAACTTGGTCATTAAGATATTTAGAAGTAGGTGGTTGTTTTTGTTTCGGTTTTATGATCAAGTGGGAAAATATGTATGTACTCGACATGTCAAAAACTCCAAACAACTTCTAGCGTGTCCAAAAGAATGAGAAGAAGTGTAAAAACGTTTGTAGGGTCATTAGGTCACGTTTAAACATAACTCGTATAGATAAAAATGGTCTTTGGTTGAATTGAATATAATTGGGTGAGTTGTATATGTGTTCGAAGGAGGTTAGATTTGAGTGTCGAACGTTCGAATTAAGTGGTGAAACTTGTCATTCCTGATTCCTGGCAGTATAGCGATTCGAGACATGTAATATAAGGTGTAGCTTGTATGTCTAAATTTCGAATAAATGAGGCCAAGTGTTGGTGAGTTGAACCGAATTGCATAAAAGAGAAAATTAAAAATTCGGCTAAAATTATGTTGGGCCATGAATAGTAATAGGTCAAAATATAATTAAGGGTCCGTTTGGAATTATTTGGTGATATGGGTTATCGAGGTGCGCGTGTGAGTCCGTTCTAAGGTATCGTGTATCACATAACAACGTTTGAATTATCGAAATGTAATAAACAAAAATTTCAAATTTGCTCGTAAAAATGGTTAAGTGAACAGTAATGATGTGTTAATACTAGATTAACGTTTACTAGTGACTAGGAAATTTTATGGGTTGTTACAAGAAACTGGTTGATCTTCATGTTGTTGAAATTCAAATTCCTCAGTTGCAGTGTATTCAAATTGATGCTCCAGTGCTTTAGGTCCGGAGCCTGAAGCCTTGGTTGGTTGAGTGGTTGTAGTTGCTGTTGAGGGACCGACTGGTTCTTTAAATTGTGAGGCAGATCTGCTAACACCCTTTTGTTTCTTGGCTTGGGAGTTTGGATCTGGGTCTTCGTCCTCTCTTGGACGTTTAACTTTGTCGGCATGAGCTTTGCATGACACATTCTCAATATTAGCCTTTATAGCCTCAATGATGGCTATTTCCTCAGGAGTTGGTCATGTAATGCTTATTAGTCTATCAAGGATTTTGAGTTAGAGCTTTTCAAGAGTTGGTTCTTTAGGCTGCGTTGGTTAGGATTGAAAGACAAGTGGAACCGTAGCCACAATGTTCTTGACTATATCTTCAATATTTGGATCAAGATACTCTTCTACCTTCTTGGATGCAATCTCGGGCAAGTACTTCTTCACGTATTCTTTAGTATTTCCCTTGATTACTGTGAACATCCTTTCTTAAACATCGTCGGTCAGGAATTCATCGATACGAGCCTTTGTGTCTTGTAGCTCGTTCACTTGTCCGACAAGGCCAGTGACCATATTGGTTAAGGTTTCGACTTGGTTACGTAGCTGGTCATCTTTCTTGGCACATGCCAGCTTTACGGCCTTTTTCACCCTTTCAAACGCTTGGAAGATTACATCATCCATTTTTAGCCTAGACATCTTCCTTGATTTCTTGCTTGTTTTGGTTGTTGTTGCTTTTGTTGGCGATGGTGAAGTATGTGTGGATAATTCTGAAGGTGCTTGAACTTTCGGTGGAGAAGCTTGCTGAGATACTGGAGGTGATTCATGGACAATTGGTGGAGAATGTAGAGGAGTGGTTGGTGGTGTTTGAATATAATGGTCGGCTTCCTTTTCCTCAGCCAACCTTCCTTTTTCCTTACTTTTCATTTCCAATTCCAGCTCAGCAGCAGCTCTATTGATCACTTCCTCATCACTAAACACCTTTTCAGTTTCTTCATCCTTATCCATGTCAAAATCCTTCGCCTGTTCATCTTCCTCATTTTCCTCGTCATTACCGGGTTGATTAACCGGATCTGACTAAGGTAGAGTAACTTCTTTTTCAACCCTAGATCCACCGGGTTGATTAACCGGATCAGGACGGGGTGGAGTTACTTCTTTTACTACCCCAGACCCACTGGGTTGATTAACCAGATCGTCATAGGTCTGGTCTTCACCAAATTCTTTTGCCAATTCTGCTTCCATTCTCATTTGTTCTTCCAGCCTTATCTACTTTTGCCATTTTTTATCAGCTTTATAGGACTCTCGGCTCTCTTCTAACGCAATATGTGTAGCTATTTCTTCCTTATAGATTTTTGGTTCTTCATCGGTCTCCGTTTCAGAATCAGATCCCTCTTCCTCAACAATATTTTCTTCTTCTGGTTCAGGCTTAGCTATCTTAACTGGAACTCTCCTCTTAATGATTTTGGGAGCAGCTGGTTTGATTTTCTTGGATGTGCTAGAAGTAGTACCTGACTTGCTTCCTTCCTTTGATAGAGTCCTAGCTAGAGCAAGCTCATCATCGTACTTTCAAAAGCCGAAATGTCCCTCATTAAAAGATTTTTCATCAATGATGTATGCCCTTGTTTTCTTAACCTTCTCTGTCAGAAGAGCTTCAGGTAGTCTCATCCCTTGTTTACGTGTGCTAACTGATGGTCTTTTCCATTTTAAATAGATGCATTTCTCGGTTTTCAAGACGTTGAGAGATGTCTATGTTGTCGTCAAGTAGATGACAGATGAGAAGCTTGGTGTAATGAACAAACGGGATTTTGGTTAAAGGTTTGCTGTAGTGACTTTGAATTTGGTAGAAAATATCATCCTAGATAAGTTGAGCATAGTCAATCTGTTTCTGATTAACTATACCCTAGAAGATTTGAAGATGAGACAGACGGGGGTTCTCATGACCACTTTCCCTTCCAGAGACAGATCGGGCCAAGATGTAGTATATCGCTCTCCAAGGTTGTGGGATGAGCTTGGCTTCAACCCTTGAGAATCTTGTCAATGGTTTGTCAAGTTGTACATCGTAGCCTATTTCTACGAGAAAGTTGAGAATTTCTTCTTTAGTAGGTGTTGGATAGAATTCTTTGGCAGGTTCCGGAGCTTCTGGTAATAGCAAAGCCTTGCGGAGGTAGTTTGCATCAATGGTTACTTCCTTTCGGTCCAGCTTGCATGTGAAACATTCTTCTCTCAAGTCTAGCTTTATAGTGTTCCACATTTGATGAATGTAGAGTTCAGGAACACTAGCTGACTTGTATAGCATACTCCTGCACTTGTGTAGCTTGAGAACCTCTATAGCTATCTGACAAGTTGGTTCCGCACACTTGACCTTGTGAAATTCCACCCCAGCATTGTTCTTGCCAATTTCCACATCATAGTCTTGCGGAAGAACATCAGCCTTGGTGAGCATTGGAAGTGGTTGTTGTGCAGCCATTTGAGATATCCGAAACATCAATCAAAAACAGATTTGCAGGATACATGAAAGTTAGCAAATTGCTAATCTTTTTATCATTCATGTGACCTTTATGTTGCTTAATTTGATTTTACATGTTTAAGTATAGCAATAAACGTCTTTGGATATTGTGTTGATTATTAGTTGAAGTTGATTTCCTTTTAATGTCCATTGAGCAATTTCGACAACTTGTGACTTGTATGAATTTCAAAAGTTATAATGAATTGCGACATATATCTTTAATTGAGACAGTTTTGACAAATTTTGACACTTTTTCAAATTCTGACAGATTTATGGTCCAATTCCGATGACTTTTGAATTACAATTACATTTGACCAATTCCGATAGAAAAATCTGAATTGCAATAAGTCATGTCCAATTGCGATGGAAATCTGGAATTGCGATAAATTTGCCCATTTGCGATGAAAATTTTGAATTTCGACAAGTTTTGTGCAATTGCGACAACTTTATCCAATTTCGATAGATTTTTGCAATTCTGACAAAACTTATCCAATTTCGATGGATATTGCAATTTCGACAATTTCTTATACAAGAAATTGCGACAAACACTGTAGACGTACATTTTCTTGATTTCTTTGTCTAATTTGGTTTCCCTGTCCAATTAAAATCAATTCACAAGTTGTAAACTACTCATTACCTTCATCTATACTCATCTAAACCCTGTTTATGAATTTAAAATGCAACAGTTCACAATTCCGACAAACCCTATTCTAAGAATCATCAGAATTCACTAAAACATGTTCGAAGTTTGTTTGATTGATTCCAATAGATTCCTATGATGTTCCTGAGTTCATTGGTCTGTATCTTAACACTTTTTAACCATGAAATTGAAAGATTGAACTTGTTCGAGTTCATCTTAAACCTTACGCATCTAAATTACTTCAAATGTGTTTCTAGGTTCGATTCAATGGTTAAATCATGTAATACGACACATATAAACACTATCTTAACAACTTAATTAGGCCATAAAACACTTATATGAATTTCCCCAATTATATCGTATGAACCTTAATTATGAACATGCATCAATTCGAATTTCTGGGTGTGATTAAACACTCATAACACGTTTAGGACTCAATTCTGACCATTTCCCACCATTCAATTTCGTCTTAAACACACAAAATCGTATAAACCCGAATCGACATAAACCCTAAATCTATATAACTCGATTTTGAAAGATTTAGCCGTTGGATCTTAAAATCCTTGAAAACCATGTCTTATAATCATATAAACATTGTATAAGTACTCACAGATTTGATGTTTCTTGACCGGATTAGAAGATAGAATTTGAGTCGTGGATTAAGGTGGGTGAGAGTTAAATGCAGTTGGGTGGAAAAGAAGTAAATGTTGCAATAACTGCATTTCAAATGCAATTAATGCAATTTTTACTTTTGTTTTGTTTTCCAAGTTTTACACATTTATTCCCCTAACCACATGAATTTTCAATAATGGTCCTTACTCACAACTTATAAACTAAACTTAACATGTTTTTTACCAGAACAATTTAATACTCCCCCTTGACTTATAAGTATTTTGAAAGACATTTTAAGATCAAGGAGGGTATCACAAAGATGATATTACCACCATTTCGTAAAGCAACATATTTATGAAAATATGCAAGTACAAATTTTAATGAAAAATTTAAAATTTGAATTTCATAGTCCCCCTCAACACTTGTTCAAAAAGAATTGGTAAAGTGTATAAATGAACAAAGTGTTGATGGAAAGTTTGTGCTTGCATTTTTATTATTATTATTATTATTTTTTAATAGAATGGAAAATCTTTTTATGTTTTTGATAAAGTATTTACAAAGATAGTTATGGTTTTGACTTTCTTAATTGTTGGTAAGAAAGTTGTTTAAATCCTCTGGAGTCAAACACCTCATACAAATCTGGTGAACTAATTCCACAAATCTTGCATGGGGCAAGGCTTTGGTGAATAAGTCTGCCAATGGTATTCTGTACCCACAAAATAAAGTTCAATAGTACCCTGTTCCACATGCTCCTTGATGAAATGGTAACGAAGTGCAATGTGTTTTGACTTCGAGTGTTGAACGGTGTTGCATGAAATGGCAATGGCACTCTTGAAGTCACAGTACATGGGAATCTTGTTGAAGACGTAACCGTAGTCCATCAGTTGTGATCTCATCCAGATGACTTGAGCACAACATGCTGACATGGCTACATATTCAGATTCTGTAGACGATAAGGATGTACAATCTTGCTTCTTTGACTGCTAAGACACAAGTTTGTCTCCAAGGAACTGCACTCCTCCAGATGTACTTTTACGAGTATCTAGACATCCTCCATGATCAGTTAGTTCAAAGCCAGAATCCTTCGGATACCAGATCCCCAAATGAATGGTTCCCTTTATGTATCGAAGGATTCGTTTAACCTCAGAGAGGTGTCTTTCAGTAGGTCGAGACTGATAGCGGGAGCAAAGATATGTTGCAAATACAATATCTGGTCGGCTGGCTGTTAGATACATGAGTGACCCAATCATACTTTGGTATTTGGAAGGGTCAATTGGTGTACCATGTAAATCAGCATCAATCTTTGGAGATGATGCAAACATAGGAGTATTATATGTGTCACAACTTGTCATGCCATGTTTCTTTAAAATCTCTAGAGCATATTTGGACTGGTTTAGAAAAATACCACGGAGGGATTGATGAACTTGCAGTCCTAAGAAGAACGTAAGTTTACCCATCATGGACATTTAAAAATTTTGTTTCATTTGTTTTGCAAAAGCATTTGAGTACTTTTTATGTGTTGAACCAAAAATGATATCATTAACATAAATCTGAACAATTAAGATGTCCTCCCCGTGTTTTTGCATAAATAGTGTAGGATCAACAGATCATTTGGTAAAGTGATTAGCAATGAGAAATGCGGACAATTTATCATACCATGCCCTTAGGGCTTGTTTAAGGCCATAGAGGGCTTTCTTGAGCCTGTACACATGGTTTGGATGATCTGGATCGATGAAGCCCTCCGGTTGTGAGACATACCCTTTTTCACGGAGTTGCCCATTCAGGAATGCAGTCTACACGTCCATTTGATAAACGGTGATGTTCTTGTGGGCAGCATATGCCAGAAACATATGAAAAGCTTCAAGTCTAGCCACTGGCGCAAAGGATTCTTCAAAGTCGATACCTTCTTCTTGGCTAAATCCTTTGGCAACCAGACGATATTTGGTACAAATAACTGTCCATCAGCATCCAGTTTGTTTTTTCAAATCAATTTTAGTCCGACAACGTAGACTCTATCATGTCTTTCTACCAGTTCCCAAACTTCAAGACGTTTGAATTGATCAAGTTCTTCTTGCATTGACTCAATCCAGTTGTCATAAGTTAAGGCTTCTTTAATATTCTTTGGTTCTGCTTGATAGATTGTGAGTGCATAAATGCATGTTTCACCATCTGTGTGGAGTCTTGTCCGTGTCATGACTGGATTTTCTGGATTACCAATCACATTCACTAAAGGGTGATCTCTTGTCCATTTGTAGGTAGGAGGGTATTGTTGAAAGTTGTGCATATTAGACGGATCCAAGTTGCTCGTGGATGACTCAGCAATATCTGGAACGGTTGGAGCCAGAGCAAATGGATTCAAGAATGCATTTCCGTCATAATTTGCTGGTGTGGGTACTTCTTGATGTAGGGGATCTTTAGCTGCATTCTCATTATTAGAAGTAGTTTGTTCTACTGTTGATGGTGATTCTGTTTGAGGTGCATCTGCAGCAACTAATGTTTTGGTAGTAGCAGGTGTATCAGGTACTAGAATTTGGGCAGGTTGTGTAGCGGAACTGGTAGATACATCTGGTGCACGACTAACAAGAGAGTCATCGAACAGTGGAGCAAAAAAGTCTTCCAAATCCTTATGGTTGAGAGAGAGTGGTGCGGCTGATTGATCAGGGAAGTTTAGACGGTTAGATGCAGGTCCTAATCTATTTTGCTCAGAAGCCATATCGGTGAGTTCATCAAAATTAGCATGTATTTTCTCTTGAATTTCCCTAGTTCGACGGTTCCAGATGCGAAAATCTTTTGAGTTTTCACAGTATCCAACAAAGATTCCAATATCAGCTTTGGCTTTCAGTTTTCCAAAGTCATCACGATCATTATTTGGGTAACAGAGGGCCCCAAATACATGAAAGTAATTTATGTTCGGTTTATGGTTATGAACAAGCTCATATGGAGTTTTGTGGTGCCTTTTGTTGATCATACAACAGTTTTGAGTGTAGCAAGCGGCTGAGACAGCTTCAGCCCAGAGGTAATCAGGTAATTAAGCATTTATTAACAACGTCCTTGCAGCTTCCACTAAAGTCCTATTACGTCTTTCGACCAATCCATTCTGTTCTGGACTTCTGGCAATAAATGTTTGGTGTTTAATCCCCACTTTCTCAAAATACTCACGAAGAGTGAGATTCTTGAATTCAGTTCCGTTATTTGTTCTGACTTTTCTAACTGTATTCCGAAGCTGAACCTGAATTTTAGTGAGAAAGGTGATGATCACCGAAGGAGCTTGATCTTTGGTTCGTAGAAAGTAGACCCAAGTCCATCTGTAAAAATCATCGACGATTACCAATATGTAGCGTTTCCCGTTGATTGTTTGAACACGCATCGGGCCACATAGATCCACATGGAGAAGTTAGAGAACATGATCAGTAATGTGCTCGGTTTTAGAAGGAAAATGAGCACGAGTGCTTTTCCCTTGTTCACATGCTTTACAAAGGTGATCTTTAGCATACCGAAACCTTGGAAGACCGTCGACTAGTTTATGACGGGCAAGATCGGTCATGGTCTTGAAATTCAAGTGAGACAGCCGCTTGTGCCATAGCCAAGATTTTGTAGAGTGTGCTTTGGAGAGTAAACAAATAGGAGACGAAGCGGTCATGTCAGACAAAGAAATGGTGTAGATACTCGTTCCTCGTTTGACCGTCATGAGATCGTTTCCTTGTAGATCACGAACGAAGCAAGTTTTCCCCCTGAAAGCTACTTCCAAATCACCATCACAAAATTTCCCTACCGAGAAAAGGTTATGTCCAAGGCCTTCAACGTAGTATACACGGCTAATCTCGATGTTTCCGTTGACATAATCCCCATAGCCCATTATAGCGGCAAAGTGATCATTCCCGAATCTGACAGTTCCTAAGAACTTTGCAACAAAGTTTACTAGAAGTTTGAGGTTGCCTGTCATGTGTCGGGAACATCCGCTATCAACAATCCAAAGTACAATTTGAATCACCTGCATCACATGAAGACAATGCAGATGGAGAGACGGTAACGGTGGAACCCGTTAGGTTAGTAACACAGTTATTAAGCATTTTAGGTAACCAAGTAAAACTAGGTTTTCTCTGTAGCCAACGTTGCCATGTCCAACTAGATTCTGCTTTCTTCTTAGTAAATGCACTAGGTGATTGGATTGTTTTAGTAGCAACTATGGTTTTGTCTACAGCGGTCTTAAAAACTACACTTGACGGTTTTCCTATTATTGACTTAGAAGCAGTATTGGGCCTAGAGGAAATGCCATATGTACGTTTCTGATTATGACACAAAAGAGTCTTTGCAACACATTTTTTATGATTACTAGACAATATACTTGAACGACAAAACACACAAGAAGCATCAACATTAAAAACATTCATAATATTCATAATCTTAGCATTTGTTACATCTCGATTAGAATTACAAATTTTTAAGTTTGATTCTACATCAGACACAACATGCTTTTTATTCAAACTCCTATGGTGGTCTTCTACTTCTTGGTTCTTTAGTGTGCCGCTCTTACGTTTCCAGATACTCGTCTTCTTTTTGGTGCTCTTAGGCCTGGATCTGCTAACGCTAGGAGGGGTGACTATTCCTGTAGAAGTCGAAGCATTCTCATTAGTAGTCTGAGGTGATGCTTTCCTAGGTGTCTCATCTATTTTATACATTCCTGGTGCAATCACATTTTTGTGAACAAATTTCCCTTTTTCAAGTAACTTAAGTTTCTCTTTTAATTCAATGATGATGTGGTTCTTTTGTTGAATTCTGGAATCCAATTCTCGATTTAAGTGAACAGTGTCATTTCTATTTTGGCAAACTTCATCAATGTCCTTTTCATATTCAAAAATTTGACGTTTTAAAACAGCATTTTCTTTTTCAATATTCTGAATTTTGGAAGCATGACTATTTTGAAAGGACATTGATTCTTTTTTACTTTGTAATTTTAACTCAAAGTCAAGACTCTGAGTTTGACACCATTGCAACTTTTGATTGAGTTACACTAGCCAAATGACTTTTCCCTCCGCAGTTGTAACATTTAACCATCGTGTTTGCAATACCTTGATTCCCTGTTTCAACAATCTCAGCCCTTCTCTGTGGAGTACCAGCACTGTTCCTACTGCTTCCTGCTGAATTAAACCTCTGACCAGTTTATGAGTTTCCCATGTAGCCTCCCAATCCATTTCTTCCATAGGCCCGATTCTGAATCTCAACTCTTCCATTTTGGACAACAGCTTGATTACGAGTGTTGGATGAAGTACGAAGATGGTTGTTGGATTTGTTGGAAAACTTGCTGAAAGCTCGAGCAATTAAAGCAAATCCTTCATTCAATGAATTGAAAGCATCATCTTCATCACTATTGACATTAGAGTAAAGCATGGTATCCGTGTTGTCATAAGGAACCGGTTGATTGTCAAATGATTGCGGTGTAGATTCATAAGGAATGATTTGATTCGATGACGTTTGTTGAGGATAAGCAAATGTTTGTTGTTGTTGACCAAAAGTCTTGTTTGATGGTGGAGCAAAATGAGATTGAGCTATCAATGCTAGTGAGTTTGGTGTTGTTGACGGTGAATATCCTCCACGAGCAGCTCTATGTTTATCAACCTCTGACTGATGATGCTTCAAATAATAATACAACAACCCATAAGAGGCGTTGTGTAAATTCTTTGCCTGACGAACAAAGGTAACATACTTCTTCCAGTCAGGACCAAGACAACTAAGGAACTTTGTGTTTACTGCAATCCTGGGTAGAATAATGTTGTGCCTGTCCAAGTCATTTATGATGTTGGTGAACCTATGGTAATAAGACTCTAATGATTCTCCAGCTTCAATCATGAACATGGTGTATTCTAGATAGAGTTTTGATTCCATATCTTCTTGGCTCAATTCAGTGCCTTCCATGAGAAGATGAACATGTTCCCACATGTCCTTAGCAGTCTTCTGTGCATCAATACTTCTGAAGATAGGATTAGAAATTCCTTGAAGGATGTTGGACATTGCAACTTCATTGGCTTCTTTATGAAGTACTTGTTTTTCTGTAAGCTGAGCATCAGGAATAGGGGTCACAGTTGCTTCTCTTGGAGGAATGGCATTCGGAACTCCAGGAACCGTTGTTGTAGGCACTTAAAATGATCCTTCAATGATTGCCTTTTTCATGTATTTTCCATGCGGTTTCTTGAGTTCAATGAACCGTAAAAATAGACTTTCAGATTGCACATAGTTACCCAGAGTGAGGATAGGAGGTGTGTCTAAGGATCCAGCCTCGTGTCTTGATTGTTGACTACTTATTGCTTTACACATCTGATCAAACCAGTGAGGTTGTTTTGCTGGAAGTGGGTAGGACTGCATTGGTTGTTGTTGATATGGTTGTTGTTGAGGGAAAAATTGATGTTGTTGCATAAAGAGTTGTTGTTGAGGATATTGTGGTTGCAAATGATATTGTTGTTGCTGATGATACTGCTGTTGTTGATTGTAGAAATAGTTGTAGTTCGGTGGTTGAGACATTCTTGTGTTCTTGTGGATCTTGTAGACAATTGAGATGTGTGTTATGAGTTATAAAGCTTGGTTTTGGTTAAGTGTGAATTTAGATGTTTTTCTTGTTCAATTCTGACAAAACACTGTTCACAATCAATTCCGACGAAACACAGTTCACAGTTGCCAATTGCGATGAGGTTAATGAATTGCGATAGATTATCTGAAATCCGATGAAATTTTTCAATTCCGATGGATTTATCTAATTCCAACAAAAATTGGCTAAATTCCGATGGACTATTCAATTTCGATGAATCTTGGAATTGCGATGGACTTTGCAATTGCGACAGAAATTTACAATTCTGACAACTTATCTGAATTGCGATAGAACTTGGCAATTTCAATAACGTATCTAAATTGCAATTCCGATAATTTTCTCACTACCTTATACAAGATAGGAGATTTGCCTAAAAGTCGGAGTATTTTCACAAGCTTTTCACAAGCTTATACAAAAATTGGCTGAATTCCAATGGACTATTCAATTTCGATGAATCTAGGAATTGCGATGGACTTTGCAATTGCGACAGAAATTTACTATTCTGACAACTTATCTGAATTGCGATAGAACTTGGCAATTTCAATAACGTATCTAAATTTCAATTCCGATAATTTTCTCTCTACCTTATACAAGATAGGAGATTTGCCTAAAAGTCGAAGTATTTTCACAAGCTTATACAAGCAAGAAATCTACTGAGTACCAATTCTGATAAACCCTTAAGTCTGCAAATCTGATAAACCCTTACTGATCAATTCCGATAAATCCTAATGAGCAATTTCGATAAACCCTCAATACGAATTCCGATAAACCCTTTTTCACCAAATCGGATAGAATGCCAGATCAAACAAATCACTTTTTTTACTCAAAAACGATGTTTAAACTAAATTTCTTTTGTTCAAAACGTTTAAAAACACTTAACTAATAAGAAAGTTTCAAGCTTTAATGTTTTAAACAAAATTTGGTGAATTCCGATAAAACGCAACTTATGAAATCGAGTGTAAACCTAATGAAATTCGAACAAGATCTAAACTTTTGACTTGAAATCAGATTTCTATTCACTATGATGATCTTAACACTTTAAAAGTGTGAAGAAAAAGTGAAAGAAATGAGATTTTTGTCACGAATAAGATACAAAACCAAACATAATGTATAAATAATCTACGAATCTACTCAATAACACATAATTCAACTATCTTCTAGCGAATGATACCACTTGTTAGGTCCAAGATTTGATGTAACACAAGTATATAACCTACGTATAACAATAAATAGATAAGAGAATGAGAGATTAAGATGAAGAGAAGGTTGATCTTATTCCATACGATTAAGAAGCAAAGGTTCGGCACCATGATGAATAAAAACCAATAAATAAAATGAGTACATAGCTTTGGTATATATAGGCCAAGTGTTAGGTCAACACTTTTCCTTAATCTTTATAGAAACCTATCACTAACTCACGGCCCATGGGCTTCCAATGGAGTCGTGAGTGTTAAACCAAACATAAAGCCCTTTTACAACCTTAAATGACCAATACTTGATTTTATACAAAATGTGTTCCCAACACCGAATTATCGTGATTAATTGTAATGAATTTTTATTATTTAGTTTTTATAAGTTTTATTCAAGTTTTAATCAAGTACTTATACCGTTATCATTCGCGTAATTTATTAGATTCGGTTTATCGGATAATTTGTGTCCGTTCGGGTCCAAATATATTAAGCTCAATGAGTCTAATATATTCTTTCGTCCCTTGTATCAAATCATACAATAATCCTACACTAATATCGTAAATCCAATAATGGTTACAAATCAATATCCAAATTAACTAAATTATTACAATGATTTTCGAATACAAATATTCCGTTTCAAAACCCCAGTAATACTCCAATAGCATCCAATCATCATCGATCACGAAAACAAAACAAAGACAAAGATTAAGTTAGTATACCAATTGAGAAATAGGCAATCAATACTTATAAATAAAACTCAGCGCACACTATTTTAAATGTTTTGACTCAATTAACAAAATAAACTAAACTCACTCTTATTATTGTTCTTGGGCTTCGGCCCACGAGCTAAATAAACAAATGCACCCTAATGGACTGTTGAGTCCAATCCATCCAACACAAAGCCCTTATGGGCTCATTAGCCCAAATGGCTATACCAAATCCAATACAACCATACACATAAACACATACACAACACACTTGCTGGCAGATTTGGTTTCATACCAACTCAAGGTTTTTGACACAAAATGGTGACTAGTGTGGCTCGACTTCGAGACCACACATAGTCATTTTAGACCATACGACAAGGCTCACCCTTCGTAGGTTTGCCTTAGCCATGACTTGACCACAACGAGGCACCAACGGGGTGTCTCGTTGGTTGACTATAACAACATTAATCGAAGCAAATACCATATTCAAAACAAGTCCCCACGACACTATTTGTGTCGTTATACACATCACAAGCACACACCATGTGTGTCGCTTTTCGGCATCAATCCCCAACCAACATACATGACCCTAGTGGTCGCATAACCTAAGAATCAACACGCATAATCTCTAACGAGGTGCAAACATAGCCAAACGGAGTCAAAAACTCAGCTAAAAACATGGAATCCAAATCAGACCAACACAAACTTGAACCAAACGTCTTAATGGTTGGCCGTAACTCCCTTGAGTCACGGCTCAGCTCTACTCTAACCGTATGCCCTCGGCCAACACAAGTCACCAATAACAATAGGCCGAACACCAGAATATAACAACATCACAACAATTATATGTCAAAATAATCAAATTAATAATAAGCAACATGACTCGGGTAACACAGGAACATCAAGCCGTGACTCCCATGAGTCACGACTCACCACTATTCGACACCAACACCAATCGGTTAACACAAAACACAACCAAATAAATATCAAACAACGAAAATAAATTCACAAGGACGGTTATAAACTCACAAATAATGAAATAAACGCAAAATAAACATATATGGCCACGAGTCAGCTCAACTCGTGAGTTGACTCAGGCGAGTCAAGTGACTCAGTGACGAGTCAACCGAGTTTGGCTTCAAAGACTTAGATCCACACGAGATTGATGAATAAACATTAAGTTTTGTTTAGTTTTCTTATTAAAATTGTTTACATGAATTAAACCGATTAGGGTTTTGTAGAAAAAATGAAGAAATATAAAGAAATGGGGCGCGTGTCCTTACCAGACGAAGAAGAGAGGTGAGAGGAGGTGGCGGCGTGTGGTGGTGTTACGACGGTGATAACCAAAACATGAGCAAAAGTACTCCTCTCGGTCTAAAACTTTCCAGGAACGATCTCCGTTGCTTGATCTACGTGTTGGTGACGAAAAGTGGTTGGCCAAAATTTGGCCGGAAGTTGGGTGACGGCGCCGGAACAGTGCTCCGGTGGAGCATCTGTTATAAATGAGGAGAGAGAGAGAGGAGGGGTTTTTATATACTCAAGAGGGGCTGTACATGGACAGACGAAAGTATAGGGGACAGTGGTGAAATTAGGACGCGGGGTAGAAAGTGTAACTTTGCTATTCTTTTAGTAAAAGCCTTGTGGTCCTCATTTGACGTAGCAAACGTGCGTTTTAAATTATGGGATTTGCACCATTGAGTCTGAAATAATTTTTCCAATAAAAACGAGTATTAATACGTATAACCTTTTCGGAGTTAATTTATTTAATAAATCGATTTGTTTCGTGTGTTTTAGGTTGTGCCGGCTCGATAAATGAATAACACTCACGTTTTAACAAGATACCCACTGTTTTTCAAGCCTAAACAAGTTCAAAGAGATTTAAAAGCTAAGGAAAATAAAAAATAATTGTTTTGGCTATTAAAATAAGTTTTGGAAAATTGTCGGTTGTTACATATCTCTTAAAAGTAGATTTTTTTCTTCAAAACCAGACCTTTTCTCTTAAATGGCAACATCTAAGGCAATCACCTACGCTCCAAATGTGTAATTTCAATTGGAAAGCGTAGACATGACGAAAAACAATATCGTGGGGAACTTTGCCTATCCGGAAAATTTTCCAGCTTATTAGGATATGGGAAAGTATCTTCAAAACTATTTTCTCTCCACGGCATTTACCAAGACACCCTTAGTCAACTACAATGACTATGTGAGAGTGTTCTGGTGTACAACAGAGGTCACCAACCCTGATGTCACCAAGGACTCCACCATTAAGTTTACAGTGAAGAATGGGAAGAAAACCCTAACCCTTGAGTACAAAACCTTTATCAAAACCACTGACCTTGACTTCACTGATACTTTTGCCCCACAACCCTCTGACTCAGAAGTAAAAGCCAAATTGCTTTTACTTGGGCCAAATGACAAACAACACCTTGATGTGGCCCCAATGACTCTTTTGGCCAAGGCCCCAATAATCAAAACTTGGTTTCCTGCCGTTTAGAGGATACTAATGACATTTGTCATTCAGGTCCTGGGTGGGAACAAATCCTCAACAGAGCAATTAAACAGTGCTAAACAAATGATAGTGTTCAATCTCCTAGAAGGTAAAAAGATTGACATTGGAGAAATTATCCTCAAGGACCTCATAGTCAAGCTCACAGGCAAAACCAGGAAAAGACACATGTCTTACCCCAGGTTTATCTCTTGGGTGCTTCAAGACTTATTGGGTTCTGAGTATGATCAGGACAACATACAGGGATATCTTCCTGATGGCCTACATAAAACTAATTACTGAAGAGACCCCACTGAGGTCACACAAATCACCCTGACAACATATATGTTGACAATCATTCAGGGTGTTGACGCTGTTTCACCTATGCCTTCTCCTTCCAAGAAGGAGAAAAAGAAGAAGAGACAAGGGTCCAGGAAGGTGGTTCAACCCAAACCACTCGCCACTGAGACCTTTGGCTCAAAGCCTAAGAAAAGGAATCATAAGAAAGACCATGGCCAAAGAGACACCCACTGAAGGGCCCAACATCACCCTGACCCAAAAACAAACGCCAACGGAGGGCACTAAGAAATCACACTCAGTGTCCTCGGGCAAACCCTCTCCCAAAGACTCTGCTGACATAAACAAGTCAGTGGAGTCAGGAACAATTCAACAAGGACATCCTGATGAAGGCATTAGTAAATCACAACCTTTGCCTAAGGGAGAACAGGGTCCTATAACCTCACTAGGGCAGCACTACCCTCCTGAGAAGGGGACCCATACCCCCTCACATCCTGCTTAAGGTTTTGGTACATCACAACCAGAGTCTCAGGGAGAAACGGTCCCTATATCTTTGACAGGGCAGCATTACCCTGTTGGAAAGGGGGACCATACCCATTCACATCCTGATGAGGGCACTCGCACAACACAGCCTTTGCCTAAGGGAGTAAACTTGGGGCTTATATCTTTAGAAGGGCAGAACAACCCTGATGGAAAGGGGCCCCTTAAACAATCACTGATTACTGAGTTCTTCTCCTCAGGAACTGACTCCGCAGACCAGGCAGAGAAAACCCACTATGTTCTCCTGGAGGGGTCACGACATGACCACAATGAAGGTGAACCCTCTTCTGAGAGGGAGCCAGATGTTGCCAAGGTTCCCACTCTAGCTGACTTACAAAGCCTCATAGATGAAGATTCAGAAGAGGAGGTGGTAGAATTTGAGGATGATGAAGTTCTAGCTGCTGGGGACGACATGGAAACTGATGACCAACCTCTCACACATAACTCTCCTCAGTACACTGAGCAACAAAATCCATCTCCTCCTCCTGAAGAACAAGAACCCCAACAATAACAACAACACAACTCATCATCATCATCATCAACTCATCAACATACATCATCAGGCTCCTCTGACTCAGCTGCCTCCATCTCTGAATACTTGAAGAAATATGATGATGTCCTCCCTCTCATAGAAAGGCAGTTAGTCAAATTCCTCAGAAAATCTAACACTTCTCTCTTCAATGAAATCATCAAGTAACAATGGCAACAACACACTGAAGCAGCTGCTTCTTATGCTGACTTCAGAGCTACTATTGAAGAGTCTCAAGGTCACCTCAAAAAGGTCACCACCTCCACTGATGAACATGTCAGTGACTTGAAGACCTCAATTGAGAAGCTGGGTACTGATCAGGGAACTCATTTTGTCTCCATCCTTCAGACTCTTACAAACATTCAAGCAGAGTTTAAGGATGATCCAATTCTGATCACTAAGCTTACTGAGTTCATGGATTCTCACAAGACTACCTCAGCTGCACTCAGTAGGCTCCCCAAATTATTTAAGGAGGTAGATTTCCCAGCTCTTAAGACTCATTAGTAAGCTATTGCCAAGACACTCAGTGATGAAGAGCTCAAGCTCACCTCCATCTACTCAAGATATGAACAACACACCAAAAAGCAGAATGAGCTTGTCAGCTGTTATACAGCCAGGATCAACCAACTCTCTTAGAATCAAAGCACCATAAGCACTGATATCTCTACCCTGAAGACAGAACCCTCAGAGATTAAGGGCATGGTTTCTACTACCCTGAAGCTTCTTCATTCTGGTCATACTCAGTCCGCTCCTCAGTCAACAGATGCCTTCACTAAAGCTCCAGTATCTGTTGAGGGGGAGAAAATTACTCCAACTAAGCCAACACCTATACAACAACTTTTCCAATAGTTGGATCCACACAAGAGTACAAGAAAAGATGACCAGACTCCTGAAGACCAAGCTCATCCTGAACAAGTGATTACTGATGTTGTACCTATCCAAAGCTACATGGCTGAACAAACAGTAACATCCAAAGCTATGGTGATTTCATTAATCTCTCCTCTCACTGAAAGCACTCTAACTCCAATCATCACTGAAGCCATAACAATCACCATTAATGTTCCTGATCCCTCCTCCTCAACACCTCAGCCCATTGAGAAAAGGAAGGGGATCAAGGAATCAGGAGACTCACCTCCAAAACTTGTGACAGCCCAAAAGGAAGTTCGACAAGATCCTGATGCACCAGTGCTTATCGAACTTAAATTGCATAACGGGAAGATCTTCAGAGGGACTCACGATGAAGTGGCTGGTATGATGGAACAGGAAGACAAGATTAAAGCTGAGTTACTTAGTAAGCCTGTCATTGTAGAGGTATCAAAAGAAGTTATCAAGGAGACTGATCAACATATCAGGGAGGGACAGTTTCTACAACTTCAAGCTGAGATTATTAAGAAACACAATGAAAAGATCAAACTGAACAGTGAGAAGAAAAGAAGAAACTATGAGAGGTATGTCTGGACCATGACCAAGACAAAGGGTGAAGGTCCAATCACTGACATGATCATTCATGCTAACACCAACCCTTTTGCTATCACTGTCAAAAGAGGTGAGAGGGTATATGAGAAGAATTTCCCATTCAAGTTCTCTAAGTTTAGCATCAAAGAATAGGACATGATGGGACCCATCCTGAGCGAGAAGAGTAACAAGTGCATCCCTGACCTTTTGGAAGCCCTCATAAAGAAATATGAAGAATTGGAAAGGGTAGCCAAAAATTTTGGAATTGATCACCAAAAGGTACTTGCATCTCATGGTCTCACAATCCCTGAGCCAACTAAGAGCACAGGGAAGAAAAGAAAGGAAATCGAGCTGGAGCAGGAAAAGTTTATTGCTGCACTACACTGCAACAGGATTCCCCCTAAAGGTGTTAAGTTTGTCAATAAAAAAGTGATCAAGCACGCTGAGTTTCGAATCTTCTTTTTTGATGAATTCGGTTAGCAAGCCTTTCAGAGAGTAAGTGATATTCATCTGGTGAGTTCACTAGACTGATGGACAAGATGACGAGTGAGAGGCCTGACAAGGAAGTTTTGCTGTCAAAGAAGATGAAACTTAAGCTCATGGGAATTAAGGAAGTCTGAGTACTTAACCCTGAGCATTTTGAATTAGATGATAGGACTTATGTAATTGATGAATAAGATGATGGCCCATGTTTTTTAAATCAGTGTCCTTTAATTGCTTTATAGTATCTTCAAAGTAATAAGAAGTCCACTTGCTCACTTACAATGATCAAAATACTTAGGCTATATTTATATCCAAATAGGGGGAGACTGTTGGGTCCATTCAGTACCCAAGCTTCCCTAAACAAGGATTTGAATAGAAAATAACCTAAGTGTTAGAAAACCTTAAACAACATTCAAGTCACTGAGTGAACAGTTGCTCAGTGAGTAACCTTCAAGATGCTTAGGACGTGTCCAAGAAGAAATCCTCTCCATTCAGTGAGGCAGAACTCTGTGAGTAGCATCTAAGCCAAAGAAGAAGGTGATGGGTTCAATGAGTGATGACAATAACTCACTGAACCCCAAGACTCCTCAACAACTGAAGACTAAAGATAGAAGACTGGAGACTGAAGAATGGGCGGGACAAGGCAGGAAATGTTTGAACAGATAAGACGAAGTCCTTATCAAGCAAAGTCAAAGTTTCCCTAAACGGCTAATTATCATAATAGTATCATCACTGTTCCTCAGAAAGCAACCTTGTCCTATACCCAAAATAGCCTATTGTAACAAAGACATAATACGTAAGTATTTTGTCCTAACTAGCTTAGGTCACCTTTGTCTTTATCACAACGGTTATAAATTTACTTGAGTATAAATAGGAGACATAAGGTGGAGCAAAAGTTCGACATGTTTGTGCACTAAATGCTTAGACATTCACAAACAACTTTTAATCCTCGAAATAGAAACCTAGTCCCTGAGATAGCTCAGTTGGTTCAGTTAGTTGCTACTTAAGCTTAGCTTAATTTTAGTGAGGATTCATACAATACTTGTCATTTCAATCCCAATTGTTATGCCGGAAACACTTGGGTATAATTCTGATTGTACAATAAAATGCACTACTAGGCCTTTGATGGTGATCAAAGGAATTATGGGGTGTTGAAGTTGCGCCAAGCTTGTTCTTAACCAGAAATAAGAAATACCAAGACACTACGTTAAGTGATTGCGCAGGGGTTGGACCCTCCGAACCACCTCCGGCGTGCGAGTAAGTATGTGTGATGATAAGTAGGTCATAAATTGAGAGAATGAAGTTGACTTACATCATCTTGGCCTGACTAAGCTATTTATGGGAGAGAAATAGGACTTAGTGGGCAGTTGCACTTTGTTCGGAGATCATGGGGGTGTCCCATGATTTGTGGTAACCGCTAGGGCTTTGTAGCCCATGATCTCTATTTTGGCGGGAAGTCCTAAAGGAAGAGGAGACGTGGGTATGACCAGGTCAAGAGGATTCTCTGTTGTAGTCCCTTCGAGAGGGATACCCCGAAGGGCTTAGGGCTTCGATTGGCGGATTCCCACATGGTAACCACTTCGTAGACAAATGGTTTTACACCAATGAAACGTGTTAGGAGATTAACCTGGGCCTCTGATGGGAGGGCTTTCTACAGGCTCGAAGGGGATTCCTTCGACCAGTTCGGAGGGTACATCATCAAGCCCCCCAGTCGAAAGTGATATATACGTACAAGTATAAATTGCATTCGACTCAAAAAATCAACATGCATTATACCTATTAAATTACACTCCCGCGTAAAAATAAATGACTAACTAAACCGCGCATTTAATGCGGGCTAATGATTATCCTCCCACTTGTTCTGTAAACTCAAATGGCTTATTAAATCGGTACTAGCAAACATCATTTCAAAATTTAATCGCCCGTTTAAGATCCGGAAGATCTTCAAAGTTAGGTGTACACGTGTGCGCTTGGGATCAAAACCGTCTGGGTATATAAACCTAAAATAGTTAAACCCTAGCTCATTTTACCTTCGCCCAAAATATACACATTGCTCTGCAATCTTGTGCTTCCGTTGGAATGAAAAGGTAAAATTCCGACCACCCTTCCTTGTTCTTTTATTCTTTTAATATGAGCATGGCCGCTAAGAGAATTATTAGGAAACAGACCTGTACCTTGTCAAAACAAGCCTTATCTGATTTTCTGCGCGATTACCCTATACCCTCGGAGTACAAAATCATGCTCCCTAGTAAGAATAAAAATATCTTCAATGCTCCCGAAGGGTTTGTGGGTTTGTATGTGCATACATTCACTCAATCAAATCTTAGGATACCCATTCAGCCCTTGATTTTAGAGTTTCTACAATACTATTAGGTGCATATTTCTAGGTTAAACCCTTTTGGTCTTGCTAAGTTGACCACTTACATCGTAATGTGTAAAGCATATGGATATGAACCCACATTAGAGGTGCTTAGGGGTTTTGTGAATCTCTATCCTGGTGGAGATTGGGTAACCATTGCCAAAAGGGGTGAACATGACATGCCTGTTCTTGTGACGAAACCCTTTTCAAATATTAGAAATTGGAAAGGACAGTTTTTCTATGTTGAAAGTACAATCATACCTCATGAGTATCCAGCATTGTTGGACGAAGCAAACATGTATGATGAGAAGAAGTACAATGACCCTCTTCCCTATGAGATAAGGAGCAACCATTTGTACCAGCGTCTTGCACGTCACCCTGCTAATGTCCAGACGTTTCCAGAGCCTATTTTGTACATGGCTGGTTTAAGTGACAGCTGGGACGGGTCTCCATCATCACCTGAAATTATTTGTGAAGGACAAAGTATGTACAATTCTTATTTTCTTAGAATAAATAACGTATCTGTTGATATTCATCTCCTTTGCGTTTGTTTTTGCAGACATGGCTTTTAGGAATTTTGTGGTATCCGGAGGTGCTAAAGAAGTGAGCTTTATCCCAAAAGATCCCAAAGATGTTAGCTTTGGAGTGGGATCTCCGTCTATATCTGTGAACAATAATGATGTTGATGTCTCCCCACCTAAACCTCTTGATGTGCTTCCCCCGATCAAGCCCCTTAATACTGAGGAAACCCCCCAACTTGTGGAGGATGTTGGTGACTCTGATGATACTCCCTCTGGGAGTGACCAGCTGAAGATTGTAGGGCCTTCCAACATTGCTGATAGAGTTCGGACTAGGAAAGGTACCAGTGCAAAGGCGCAAAGGCTGCCCCCAAGAGGAAATTGAACATTCCTACTCCTACTTCCAGAACCACCAAGCAGAAAACAGAGAAGTCTCGGGGGAAAGCAATTATGTATTCCACTGAAGACATTGTTAATGATGATGACATTTATGGTAAGTAAAGCATTCCTGACTCTCTTCTTCTCAATGTGGTACGTGTCTTATGGTGATGTTTTATGTAGGGTTGCCAAACACCAAGGAATTGCCGAATGCCCTTTCCTGCCGATTGCTGGTTGAAAATGTCACCCCTATTTCCTGGAGGAGATCTTTGGGCGAGATGTCTATCAAGAAACTTTGTGATCTTCATGATAAAAGCTACACTAGGCAGGCCATGCTGGATAACCAGTTGAACTTCCGCACAAGGGAGTTAATTAACAAGGTCAGAGGGGCTAAGGAGGAGGTTGCTGTTGTTGTTGCCAGGCAGGAGGATAGAGAAAAGAAATATGCTGAGTTGGAGGCCAGGTGTGATGCAGCCATGGCAGATTTTGAGAAGCATCCCAGATATAAGGCCCTTCGTGCCAAGATGAACAGTCTCGAAGGACAGCTCAAAGAGTCGCAGGGTAAGTTAAAGATGGAAGAAGCCCAGACTGCTGGATATAAGACTCAGATTTCAGCTCTAGAGTCTAAGTGTATTGGTCTGGAAACTGAGAGGGCTAGGTTGAAAGAGAATGAAACCAAACTTTGCCAAGATATGGATGGGTTGAATCTTGAATGCAAGAGCTTGAAAAGAGATAGGGCTGAGGTGGTCTCGAAGGTTGTCCCTTATATTGCTATGGAGTTATACCATAGTGATGAGGTGGGAGCAGTTGTGGGGAAGTTGGTGAATGCAGCCATATTCCACGGTAAATGCACAACTCTGGAGGAAATAGCCGAAACCAAGAAACCAGTTGTGTTGTCGGAGGTGTCTTACTACCGTCCGAATTCTGAGAAGGAATATGATGAAGCTGGTAATGCATTCACTACAGCAGAGTACCCATTTCTTGCCGAAGCAACCAAGGACCCTTTAGCCTCAATTAAAGATCTCCTATCCAAAAAGCCCAAGAAAATCCAGCCTCCCTCTCCATCCAAGAGAACCATCTCTGAGAAGCCTCTGTCTGCCGCTCACCAAGAGGATCCGAACTCTTCCAAGAATATTTGAAGGTTGCCATGTTGGCAATAATTTGGTCAGTAAGGGTAGCATGTACCCATTTTAAACAATGTCCTTTGGTTTAAGGCATGTGCCTTGATGTTTGAACAATTTATCTTTTGTGTTTCTGGGCTTCGACCCAGACTTCAGACAATTTGCTTGGATGTTTTAACGTTGGCTGTGACTATGTGTAGCCATGTCAATGCCAAATTACGGGATTATATCCCATTTTTGATATCATGCTTATCTTCTCTTACACTTATATATAAGCGTAAATATACAACCTAAGGTTATAACCTTATTGTGTGTATTTTGGACCAAGATTTTCAGCAATCGTATAATTTGACTGCGACAGAGGGTCCGACCCACTCCGTCTTTATCCTTAAGTTGCAGAGGGTCTTATAATACCCTAAGACTTTATCGGAAAGTTAATGTGAATTGAAATGGATGTTTTTCGTGTACAAGACATGTGTCTTGCTTCATCCTTCGACATTGAAACTTGTAAAGTACTTGGTGAGCAAATCTTTGTTGTATAAAACGAAATAAGAGATTTTGAGGGAAATGTGTCATATCATTAAGTGGGTAGGGAGGATTACATCATTTGAAGAAATGAACACTAAGACACCTACCATTAATGCTTCTTTCCCATGTGAGAAGAATGTGTTACATAAAATTAAAAAACAACTAAGTGATTTAAAAGAGTAAGTCTTATATATAAAACTTACGAAAGCTAGTGTCCAAATCTTCGGGCTCGTATGCTTTGTTTTCGCAGCATTTCTCTTTGACACTGGGCCCTTCGACTTGGCTTTACTCTCATTTATCCAAAGGACATATTCTTATATGCCCTCAGGATTTTGGGTAACCTATCTACCCACTCATGCTGATATTGCCCTAACTTTGTCTCGATTTCAATAACAATATCCTTGTCAACACAAGTGAAAATTTGCTTCACATTCAGGCTTTCGCAGAAAGATGGGAACACCCCTTCGGCAAAGTGTTTCCCTTTGTAAGAAGTGATGACTTGTGGGACTCCAAATCTGCAAATTATGTGTTCCCACATAAATTTTTCCACATGCTTTCCTGTTGTTGATGCCAAAGGCTTAGCTTCAACCCATTTGGTGAAGTGGTCTATGGCTATGACCAAGAATTGTACTCCTCTAGGAGCTATTGTTAGGGGTCCGATTATGCTGACTCCCCATTGGCCGAAAGGCCTTGCTGATGTGATAGAAGACGCGTCATACTCTAATGGCTTCCGAGCTTTTGAGTGTTCCAGACATGTCGCGCATGCTTTGATCACTTCCGTTACGTCTTCCAATATAGATGGCCAGTAATATCCCTATCTTGTTACTTTCGAGGCAATGGATCGAGGGCTTGCGTGCTTTCCACAAGACTCTTCATGAACATTATAAAGGATGCTCGAAGCCTGTTTCAGTCCCACACAATGAAGCCATGGAGATAAAAAGGATCTCCTGTATAGATTGTCCTCAATAAGTCTATATTGGGGAGCTTTGGCCCGGATCTTTCGAGCAAGTTTAGGACCTTCTGGCAGAATACCACTGATCAAGTATTCCCTAATTGGAGTCATCTAATTGTTGCCTCTGTCAGATGCTTCATCTTGTGTAATTGACCTATGGGCCAATACTTCTACTAAAACCTCCTCGGGCAGATGAGCGAAAGCCATCAAAGATAGCTTGCTTAGGGTATCTGCCTTCTTGTATTGGCTTGTAACACCCCAACCCGACAAGGGTAAAGATATCACAATAATGGATTCATATCAGATCAAAACAGAGCATACATCTACAGTAATACAAAACTCTCAAAGGATTACAATTGAAATACTGAATCTACAAGGCTTACAATGAAAACTTTCAAAACTAATTCTAAACATAATGTCTTCTATCCAATTCTAATCCAGAATAGCTAACAAGCCTTCTAAGTCCAGAGGTACACTCTCACTCATCCCCAGCTTCCTATCAAAACCTGCCGCAGGAAAAGAAATACGGCTAAGCTACTAGAGCTCAGTGAACAGATATATTGATGATAGAAACAATAGCAGAGAACAATACAGAAACAAATCAGAAATACAGATTATACAGATACAAAATTAAAGTGAAAGAATAGGAAAGGAGTAAGGGTAAAAGAAAAGAAATGAGAAAGGGATAATGCACAAACCAGGTTTAGGGAAATACAGAAATCCATCACGAGCCCAGAGATAACAGATAATATCATAACAGAGTAATCATATAATAATCCAGAGGGGATGCCTCTCAAGTAAGAGATAATATGAGGGGTGACCTCATGTATCAATTTGGAGTGATCAGCTCCCAGATAATGTGAAAGACGTGTATCGCACACACCATCAGTCACCAGATATATATATAACAGTAACAGTAACAGATAACAGAAATCAGATCAGAACTAGGATGCATCCATGCGCCCCAGTAGGCCAAAATCTTCTCCTACATAACAGATAAAATCAGGGACGGGATAGGTCATCACTCTCCTGCCCTAGAGTCATGCCATCGGTGCATCAATGACATGGACATGAAACCCTCATGCCTAGTGATTGGCTCGGATATCAGACTGTGGTCAAGGTCAGATGTCATATAATAAACAGAGTCACATCTAAGGGTTCATGGCAGAAGGGTCATGTCAACAATTCAGATTAAGATAATAAGGTTTAAATCAGAGTTTATCAGATTAAGTTTAATATCAAATCTTAAGTTCAGATAAAAAGGTTTATTTCCAATAGTCCAAAAAGTATATCAAAGGTTAATGATTACAAATTTATAGCAATAATCCATTTCAGAAGTTCCTGTCAAAAGTTCATTTAAATCACTCCTTTAATAATGGTTTTCATTGAAATGATCTTACGAAATAGTTTTCATAAAAATGGTCTTCCAAAACGTTTAGTAACTTCCATTTCCAAGTGGTATCGCTTCCTTTTTAAAATAGCTTTTCTTAAACAGTTTCATATGTAGTTTAATAGAGGTTCAAAGTCAATTAGGTTCAGATAAGGATTTAACAGGTTAAGGTTTACCAAAATCAAATCAGAATTTACAACAGATATATCAGGTTAAAGATCAGAACAAGGTTCACAGATCAGATTCAATTAAGACTCACAAATTCAGGGTTCAGAACAAGAGATCAATCAGAGTTCAGGAAAAAGGTTCAGAATACAAGAATCATAGCAGAGGTTCAAACAAAAGGTTTAAGACAAACAGATCACAACAAAAGATCCACAACATAAGGGAACATAGCAATGGTATAGGGAATCCTAATAAGGAAAATGAAATACTGAGAGAAAAGGGAAAGAAACACCCTTACTGAAATAGGGCAGAATATCTGTACCTTATTAGCACAGCAGAAAATCAAACACACACACAGAAATGATCAAGACTTCTCCTTCTTCACACCTAAGGCAGAGGAAGACAGAATTACAAAAGTTTCTTATTCAGATTATTCCTTTTAGTTTATCTCTTCATTTTATGTACTTTCTATTTTTAGTAACTTTCCAGATTTAGTAAGTTCCCATAATAAGCAGGTTTCCAGAATTAATAGATATTATCATTTCAGATTAGGTTTAACCCTTATTCAGAGATTATTATGGAATACAGTACATTTTATCAAGTTACAGAAGTTTAGGGTTTTAAATGACAATTATACAAAGTTTAGGGTTTTAAATGTAACTTCAATTAATTTCCAAGGTCATTAGTGAAAAATACTTTAAGTTACAGAATTAAACACTCATTTTATTCAGAATTGCATTTTATTCCCTTAAGTTTCACAATTTACAGATTACACCCCTTTAGTTACATAATTTACAAAAACCAACCTTATAATTACATATTTTACAAATTAAACCCTACAATATCCATATTTACCAACCAAGCATATTATATTTCATAATTATAGAATATACCATCAGAAGTTAGTACTTTACATATTTGACCCCTCAGAATTCAGAATTTACATATTTAACCCTTTAAGTTTACAAAACATATATATTAAGTCATAATTCATAACAATTACATAATTAGCCCATAAATCCTCAAATTTACACAACAACCTTTTTATATCAGTATTAACTCAAAACACCTTCAGAATTTCAGATTTACAATTTTGGTCCCTCACTTTTATTTAATTTCCAATCGTAACCCTAATATGCCATTAATTCATTATAATGCAATATTTACACTTAGGACCCTAAAGTTATATTTTTCCCACATTCCTACAGATGTATATGATCTTACAAAAATATCCCAGAAGTTTCAAAGTTGGCAAAACAGGTCCTTATACTTTTTATTGCAAATCGGATTATACTTTTTAACAACAAATACAAACCCTACTATTTACCAATCATTGAACCATCATTAATTCATCCTTAAAACACATTTAATGATCAGAAATTCATCCAAGAACCCTAACCCTAGAAGCCCCGATTTCCATTTTATTTTATTTCTTTGTGTTCACAAAATCCGGTTTTAACTAAAATTCACCACGTTAAATCTAAGCCTCCAAAAATCAAAATCATATTTTTTCCAGATCATATACTTATAAGGAACCCACGAAAAATAATTAGCATGCCCAGAAAAATCGTTTAACATATATTGCATATTTACGTACGTTTTAGACATTAAAATTAACACGACATGATTTAGGCTACTATAATTTGATCTATCATTTTTCCCAGGTCTATTACATCATATGAGGTCTAAATAAAATAGCTATCATGTCCAAAAATTCGGATTACATATTTTTGTGATTTACGTGTTCCTTGACCATTATATTTTCATACGCATAAATTAGCATGCATGCTTCGATTCATATAATTTAAATGAGTTATATAACATCTAAAGATCACAGAAAAATTTCCATATTAATTTTAAAATGTGTGATTAGGTCGTATGAATTATTACCTTGCGTTAGATCAATTCGACCAGAAAAATGGAACAAGAACGAATCAATGAAAACACGCAGCAACCCTTAATTTTCCTAGCTTCCTTGCACCTCCAAGAACCCCAGAAAAATACTTGTACACGTCCAGAATTTCTGTGATAGCCTTGGTCGAATTATTCTTGATCGCTAGGGTTTTTGTATGCTTTTTGCGATTTAGGTTTTTGAAGGAAAAATAAAAGGATTTGATTTTATCTTATAAAACCGACTTTGGGGGGCATAAAATCAGAAATTTTGGTCCATAGTACCAAGAATTATTTGGGTTGATTTTCTTTAATCTTTCCTTAATTTATTTTTACATTTTATTTAATTAAAAGAATTAAACATTGTATTTAGTTAAATTGTATATATTTCGGAATTTTAAATAAATAATGTGTATGATAATTTTTGAACATTGAAAATGATGTAACATTGTCCCAGAAATTTGTTTGTTTCAGATATAGTTTGATTTCAGAAGTTTTGGAATTATTTCGGAATTTTATATGTTGTTTAATAAGGTTTTATGTTATCAGGGGTAGTTTGGTCATTTTACAGGTTATCTGAATTTCAGGTATTACAACTTCTTCCCCACTAACAAAAAATTTCGTCCTCGAAATTTGCAGAAAGCAGAAAGAAAAGGGAACGGAAACTAAACGAAGACATATCAGACCTAATAGATGATAATCAGATTTCCTCAGAAAAGACGTAAGAATTTCACAGGATTTTGACGGATATGCCGTCCACAGAAATTGAATTGACAGATAAGATTAGAGTGTACAGAAATAGATTATCGATAACATCAATTGGAAGAAGTTTTATAACAAAACTGAAGATTAATATCAGAAGTTCAGAGGTCAGCAGAATGCGTGACGAGAATCCAGATGTATCAATTCGCATAACGGTGGAAGCAGATTACGCGTATAGGTAGAATGAACTTAAAGTCTTACTAACGCAGACGATCTCAAACAGTTATCATAATTTCTAAAGCTTCTAAGGCACTTCTCGAAATATCCTATGCCCACAACAAGTGCATGTTATATGATGTTAGTATTATCACGTTGGCCAGACGTCATAATACTGGCATCATATAAATATGCCCTCATGATGGTCATACTTTATCTCAAGTCTTGAACAGAATAGCTTATCTTATCCCACCTAGTCTTCCTACGGTCTCAGAGTTCATCAGAATCAAATACCCTAACTAAGAGGAGAACGCATTACTCGAAAAAAAATTTAACGGAAGTCCCAGAATGTCTATCAGAATTTGGTAGATCAGATCATCCATCATTCGTCAAATTTCAGATAACAAAACCATCATCCGACATACGCAGAATGAACACAGAGCGGAATTACTGATAAGGAACTTAAATCATTCAAAGGATTTATCATCAGGTAACAGAAATTTAGATAGGTCAAGCAGAAGTGAATCACATCATCCATTGCTTCATCCGTCACAGAATTTATTCGATTCAGAATTTTCTTCTATTCAAGGTCATGACCTCAGTTTCTATTCTCAAGTCTGCTTCTGCTCCCAATTCATCTTAGTACAACTAAAATGAATAGAGAAGCAAGACTGCGAGCCTTGGACAAGTCTGCTAGCACAGTTCGGAATTCGCCAACTCAGATTGTTGTCGTCATCGGATGTTCGGTGGTGGTGTCTGCTACAATCTCTAAATGCCAAATCACATCTTTTCTTCCAGAACAAAGGTCATTCCATTTAATACGAAGATGGTCTACATGTTTCCTCGTTCGTCTCAGGGCACAACATGTTGTCATACTATGACAATTGTCCAGATACTCGTGAAAACATGATTCTTATTAGCCAATACTATTGGCATTATTTAAGACTCATAATGGTCACAATGAGTACGAAAACAGTTTTCATGAATCACTTCAGGGAAACGTCATATCTAAATCACATCACCCATCTTTACGAATAAAACTGAATTACTTTACGGAAATTGCTCTCAGTTAGTCATCTCCCATCTCAGGAGTTCTTGTGGTTGCTTCTTCAGTCCTTCAAACATTAAATGAGGTTGTCTGATACAGAGTTCACAAGGATAGAATAATTTAATCATTTATACTCGGAAATGAAAAGTGATTACGGTTAGGTATTTAAAGGGAACACTGAGGTGAAACAAAATCATATCTCATCAGTTTCTTCAATCTCTCAACTTCTATAGCATCATGGGTCGTCAACCGAGATCGGTTCAGAATCAATTCTACTTCTCAAACGGAAGGAAAACTCAGAAGTTTCATCAGAAAATGCCAGAAAATTTGTACAACAAAACTTTCTAGGGGTGGATACTAATAGGTGTCAGGAGAATTTGACAATCAAATGAGATCAGGGTAAATCTTTCCATAACAGTGATAAGCTTAACAGATTTAAGCGGTTCAAGGTTACTATAACAAAATAGGGTGGAGCAGATTGTTATATTTCAGATGCGGTAGCCTATGATAGCTTTTACGAAGGGCCAGCCAATCTATAATCAAAAGATCTCCAAAATCAAGTATATTAATAGTAAACGGATCCGCAGAACAAATATGGTCATTAACCCAGACGGATAGTTCATATGTCAAAGTCAAGTACATGGTTCAGTATAGTGTGGGGATAGGTACGCGAATAGTTCTAGGTGTTGGAGTTTTTGGTTTAGCTTTTAGCATAAGTGACAGGTAGGGTGTACATTATTGGTAATACGGACATCGTATACTGGCAAAGTGAGGCATATGGAACATCGGTTATCAGCATCATCATGGTCGAGTAACAATTCCTTACAGAGATAGTATTTGCATCAAATCCTTCCAAAGAAAACTGATTGGCAAATAAGATTCATCATTCAAGGGAGCAAATAGTTTCAGTGGATACATTTATATCCAGCATGGGTCATGAATTTATAGGATGTGTCAAACACAGTAAGGTTAAATGGTCTTCGGGATGGTCGGAGAGATATCAGACGGTTTATCCACAGATCAGAAATGAAGGTCAAAATCAGGTAGTGGCAGCAAAAGTTTAACAATCGGTAATCATGTCAGGGGTTCCAAAATTGTTTCAAACACCAAAGGTGAGACATAGGAAGATAGTCGTCAATATCTTAAATGATCATTCAATTAAGAATAAAATCAAGGTTACTACCAAAGAAAGACGGAATAACAAAGCTGATTTTACCGTTCAGAATGAGAGGGAAGACATCCGTGTACTCGTGGTTAAAACACCACAAAGTTTCTCATGGGAACAGAGATGGTTAAGTAGAAATCAAATAGTGTCAGAAGATTTATAGATGATTATTAGAAACGAGAAATAACTAACAGAATGTATCAAGTGTATTATCGTCATGGGAATTCTCAGATTGCCCAAAGAGGCATCAGAATGATTTACAGAAGGTTCAGAGGTCGGAGTGGAGATCGGAAGGCAAGGATCAAATAATGTCAGATAATTACTACGCAATTTCCAATGCTTCAGATTTTATTTAGGTTTCACTCTTAGGTGGTGCAAGGCATAAGCTCCAAATTTTCAAATGTGATTTAACCAAAAGCAAGACAAGAATCAGAGTGGTGCGGAAGCAAGATACTTAAGCAATTGACTTATAGTCTACCCATTCCTCACTGGTCAGAATTTAAGTTCCTATAGGGAAATCCTAAAGCAAAATCTCAAAGGTTATCCTACGAGCGCCTACAGTGGAAACTTAGTGGTCCAGACTTCACAGGTCAAGGGTAAATGTATTACGAGTCGCAGCCTGTGAGCTCTGATACCATAAATTGTAACACCCCAACCCGACAAGGGTAAAGATATCACAATAATGGATTCATATCAGATCAAAACAGAGCATACATCTACAGTAATACAAAACTCTCAAAGGATTACAATTGAAATACTGAATCTACAAGGCTTACAATGAAAACTTTCAAAACTAATTCTAAACATAATGTCTTCTATCCAATTCTAATCCAGAATAGCTAACAAGCCTTCTAAGTCCAGAGGTACACTCTCACTCATCCCCAGCTTCCTATTAAAACCTGCCGCAGGAAAAGAAATGCGGCTGAGCTACTAGAGCTCAATGAACAGATATATAGATGATAGAAACAATAGCAGAGAACAATACAGAAACAAATCAGAAATACAGATTATACAGATACAAAATTAAAGTGAAAGAATAGGAAAGGAGTAAGGGTAAAAGAAAAGAAATGAGAAAGGGATAATGCATAAACCAGGTTTAGGGAAATACAGAAATCCATCACGAGCCCAGAGATAACAGATAATATCATAACAGAGTAATCATATAATAATCCAGAGGGGATGCCTCTCAAGTAACAGATAATATGAGGGGTGACCTCATGTATCAATTTGGAGTGATCAGCTCCCAGATAATGTGAAAGACGTGTATCGCACACACCATCAGTCACCAGATATATATATAACAGTAACAGTAACAGATAACAGAAATCAGATCAGAACTAGGATGCATCCATGCGCCCCAGTAGGCCAAAATCTTCTCCTACATAACAGATAAAATCGGGGACGGGACAGGTCATCACTCTCCTGCCCTAGAGTCATGCCATCGGTGCATCAATGACATGGACATGAAACCCTCATGCCTAGTGATTGGCTCGGATATCAGACTGTGGTCAAGGTCAGATGTCATATAATAAACAGAGTCACATCTAAGGGTTCATGGCAGAAGGGTCATGTCAACAATTCAGATTAAGATAATAAGGTTTAAATCAGAGTTTATCAGATTAAGTTTAATATCAAAGCTTAAGTTCAGATAAAAAGGTTTATTTCCAATAGTCCAAAAAGTATATCAAAGGTTAATGATTACAAATTTATAGCAATAATCCATTTCAGAAGTTCCTGTCAAAAGTTCATTTAAATCACTCCTTTAATAATGGTTTTCATTGAAATGATCTTACGAAATAGTTTTCATAAAAATGGTCTTCCAAAACGTTTAGTAACTTCCATTTCCAAGTGGTATCGCTTCCTTTTTAAAATAGCTTTTCTTAAACAGTTTCATATGTAGTTTAATAGAGGTTCAAAGTCAATTAGGTTCAGATAAGGATTTAACAGGTTAAGGTTTACCAAAATCAAATCAGAATTTACAACAGATATATCAGGTTAAAGTTCAGAACAAGGTTCACAGATCAGATTCAATTAAGACTCACAAATTCAGGGTTCAGAACAAGAGATCAATCAGAGTTCAGGAAAAAGGTTCAGAATACAAGAATCATAGCAGAGGTTCAAACAAAAGGTTTAAGACAAACAGATCACAACAAAGATCCACAACAGAAGGGAACATAGCAATGGTATAGGGAATCCTAATAAGGAAAATGAAATACTGAGAGAAAAGGGAAAGAAACACCCTTACTGAAATAGGGCAGAATATCTGTACCTTATTAGCATAGTAGAAAATCAAACACACACACAGAAATGATCAAGACTTCTCCTTCTTCACACCTAAGGCAGAGGAAGACAGAATTACAAAAGTTTCTTATTCAGATTATTCCTTTTAGTTTATCTCTTCATTTTATGTACTTTCTATTTTTCGTAACTTTCCAGATTTAGTAAGTTCCCATAATTAGCAGGTTTCCAGAATTAATAGATATTATCATTTCAGATTAGGTTTAACCCTTATTCAGAGATTATTATGGAATACAGTACATTTTATCAAGTTACAGAAGTTTAGGGTTTTAAATGACAATTATACAAAGTTTAGGGTTTTAAATGTAACTTCATTAATTTCCAAGGTCATTAGTGAAAAATACTTTAAGTTACAGAATTATACACTCATTTTATTCAGAATTACATTTTATTCCCTTAAGTTTCACAATTTACAGATTACACCCCTTTAGTTACATAATTTACAAAACCAACCTTATAATTACATATTTTACAAATTAAACCCTACAATATCCATATTTACCAACCAAGCATATTATATTTCATAATTACAGAATATACCATCAGAAGTTAGTACTTTACATATTTGACCTCTCAGAATTCAGAATTTACATATTTAACCCTTTAAGTTTACAAAACATATATATTAAGTCATAATTCATAACAATTACATAATTAGCCCATAAATCCTCAAAATTACACAACAACCTTTTTATATCAGTATTAACTCAAAACAACTTCAGAATTTCAGATTTACACTTTTGGTCCCTCACTTTTATTTAATTTCCAATCGTAACCCTAATATGCCATTAATTCATTATAATGCAATATTTACACTTAGGACCCTAAAGTTATATTTTTCCCACATTCCTACAGATGTATATGATCTTACAAAAATATCCCAAAAGTTTCAAAGTTGGCAAAACAGGTCCTTATACTTTTTATTGCAAATCGGATTATACTTTTAACAACAAATACAAACCCTACTATTTACCAATCATTGAACCATCATTAATTCATCCTTAAAACACATTTAATGATCAGAAATTCATCCAAGAACCCTAACCCTAGAAGCCCCGATTTCCATTTTATTTTATTTCTTTGTGTTCACAAAATCCGGTTTTAACTAAAATTCACCACGTTAAATCTAAGCCTCCAAAAATCAAAATCATATTTTTTCCAGATCATATGACTTATAAGGAACCCACGAAAAATAATTAGCATGCCCAGAAAAATCGTTTAACATATATTGCATATTTACGTACGTTTTAGACATTAAAATTAACACGACATGATTTAGGCTACTATAATTTGATCTATCATTTTTCCCAGGTCTATTACATCATATGAGGTCTAAATAAAATAGCTATCATGTCCAGAAATTCGGATTACATATTTTTGTGATTTACGTGTTCCTTGACCATTATATTTTCATACGCATAAATTAGCATGCATGCTTCGATTCATATAATTTATATGAGTTATATAACATCTAAAGATCACAGGAAAATTGCCATATTAATTTTAAAACGTGTGATTAGGTCGTATGAATTATTACCTTGTGTTAGATCAATTCGACCAGAAAAATGGAACAAGAACGAATCAATGAAACACGTAGCAACCCTTAATTTTCCTAGCTTCCTTGCACCTCCAAGAACCCCAGAAAAATACTTGTACACGTCCAGAATTTCTGTGATAGCCTTGGTCGAATTATTCTTGATCGCTAGGGTTTTTGTATGCTTTTTGCGATTTAGGTTTTTGAAGGAAAAATAAAAGGATTTGATTTTATCTTATAAAACCAAATTTGGGGGGCATAAAATCAGAAATTTCGGTCCATAGTATCAAGAATTATTTGGGTTGATTTTCTTTAATCTTTCCTTAATTTATTTTTACATTTTATTTAATTAAAAGAATTAAACATTGTATTTAGTTAAATTGTATATATTTCGGAATTTTAAATAAATAATGTGTATGATAATTTTTGAACATTGAAAATGATGTAACATTGTCCCAGAAATTTGTTTGTTTCAGATATAGTTTGATTTCAGAAGTTTTGGAATTATTTCGGAATTTTATATGTTGTTTAATAAGGTTTTATGTTATCAGGGGTAGTTTGGTTATTTTCCAGGTTATCTGAATTTCAGGTATTACATGGCTTCTTCGAACATGTGTTATCTCATATGGTTCGAATCCCTAAAGAAACTCTTTAGCTATATCCAAATATTTCTTGATGGTGGGCTGCTCTGCTACATAAGAGCCCTTGATTTGGTTGGTGACTAGTTGCGAGCTTACAAAAACGGAGAGATCATTAGCCTCCATGCCCTTTGCTAGTCGAAAGCCAGCTAACAAAGCTTCATACTCTGCCTCATTATTTGTAGCCATAAACTCAAAACGTAATGCACAAGCGTACTCCTTTCCTTTCGGACTAACCAGCATTAAACCTGCTCCTGAACCATCAAAACTTGAGGCTCCATCTGTGTACAATTTCCACCCCTCCTTCGTCTTTGGGGGCTTTTCTTTAGGAATTTCTTTGTCTTGGCTAGGTCCAAAAGGTGTTTCAGCAAGAAGGTCTGCAAGTGCTTGACCTTTGACGGAGTTTCGACCCTTGTAATCTATCTCATGTTCTCCCAATTCGATAGCCCATTTAGCTACCCTTCCTGATTTCTCAGGCTTCGATAGTATCTGCTTAATAGGCTTGTCAGTCAATACCGTGATGGGATGAGCTTGAAAGTATCTTCGAAGGCGTCTTGCTGCATAAACCAAGGCTAGGATTAGCTTTTCCAACTCTGGATAATTTAACTCAGCTCCTTGCAGAACCCTGCTAACGAAGTATATTGGGACTTGTTTCTTCTCCCTTTCGGCTAAGAGCACCGCACTTGATGATTTCGAATGATGCCGCAATGTACATGAACAACACTTTGCCTTTGATTGGGGCTGTAAGTTTTGGTAAGATTTCCATGAATTCCTTTAGCTTTTCGAAGGCAGCTTCCGCCTCACAACTCCATTGGAAAGTCTTTTTATCTGTACACCCCTTAAGTGTTTTGAAGAATGGTAGAGACCGATCTGCCCCTTTCGACAGGAACCTGCTAAGTGCCGCAAGCTTCCCATTGAGGCTTTGAACTTCTTTTAGTGACTTTGGAGCTTGAAGGTCAGTAATGGCTTTAACTTTCGAAGGGTTAGCTTTAATCCCTTGTTTAGTGATCAGATGCCCCAAGAATTGTCCTTCCTCCATGCCAAAGGAATATTTTTTGGGGTTAAGCTTCATATTGATTGCCCGTAATTGATCGAAAGTCTCTTGGATGTCGGAGAGGAGGTCCTCTTCGGTTCTGCTTTTTATTACCATGTCATCAACATAGGCTTCCAAGTTCCTCTCGATTTGCTTGTGGAAGGCTTTATCTACTAACCGTTGGTAAGTTGCCCCTACGTTCTTCAGACCGAAGGGCATTTTCTTGTAGCAATAGACACCCTTTCCTGTGTAGAAGGCTGTCTTTTCTTCATCTTCCTCCGCCATTTGTATTTGGTGATACCCTTTGTAGGCGTCCAGAAAACATTTCAAATGGAACCCCGAGAGAGATTCGACCTTCCAATCAATTTCTGGTAGAGGGTAGCAGTCCTTCGGGCAAGCTTTATTGATGTCGGTGAAATCAACGCACATACGCCACCCTCCATTACTTTTCTTTACCATGACTAGGTTGGCAACCCAAGTTTGGTATTTTACTTCCCTGAGAATTCCTGCTCGCACAAGTTCATCCACCTCTTTGCAAGCAGCTGCATTTCTTTCTGGTGCCAGGCTTCGTCGCTTCTGCTTAATTGGTTCGATGTGCTTGAGCTAGTTAAGCTTATGTTCTGTGCCGAAGGGCTTGCCATCGATCATAAGAGTCCTGGGAACTCCTATCATATCTGAATATGTCCATGTGAACACATCTTGGTTGGCTTTGAGTAGCTTCTCCAAGTCTGCTTTGAAGTTAGCAGGAAGTTGCTTTCCGATTACCAACGTTTGCTCTGGATAGAGCTCATTTATCACAATATGCTCTTCGGCATCTGTACAACTTAGAATAGCCTTCGGAGGCTCTTCTGGAATTTCCCTAATCTTTTTGCAACTGTCTCCCACTTGTCCTTGACTGTAACTGGAGAACACGGTTCCTATCCCATAAGGTGTATGGAACTTTAGCGCTGCATGTATAGTGGAGACTACGATACCCATTTTTTGCATGGCGGTCCTTCCTATCAACAAGTTGTAAGGAGATTTTGACCTTAAGATAGCGAACATGAGGGTTTCGGTCCTTGAGAGCTTGCCTTCTCCAATTGTTATTTCCAACGGAACTTCTCCCAAAGGCCACGAATGCTCACCAGAAAATCCTACCAAAGGTATCTTTGAATCAACCCGCTGCGACCTGATCGAAGGCTTGAGCTTAAGAAAACAATGCTCATAAATGATTTCGCAGGAGCTCCCACAGTCCATATAGGCTCTATTCACTTCTCGGTTAGAAATGAGGACTTTGATAACTACCGGATCTTTTGAAGGGAATTGGCCCGTAAGAGGAGGAAAACTTACCTCCCCTACTTCATTACCCTCCTGCTCGATTACCTTTCTTTTCAAGCTGGCTTCGCCCTAACGAACCATGAGTATTGGGGCTTCGAGAGGAGTAGTATCTTTAGCCAATTGAGTGTCGGTCATCTTTTCCTTTCCCTTCTTTATACCCTTCACCAAGTGTGCCAATTGCCCAGACTTCATAGCTTCTTCTATCTGTTTCTTTAACTCTCTACAACTGTTCATATCATGACCATAATCTTCGTGAAAGTGACAATACTTGTCGGTATCCCTGTTTCTGCCCTTACTTGTCATACGAGGGGGTACTTTGAAGGGCTTAGCAGCCCTCTCCGTAGCAAGTATTTCCTTTGGAGACTTGGTTAGACTGCGTAACAAACCATGGTTGGGGCCTTTGTTGTACGGAGAAAACCTATCTCTGTTCGTGTTCTTGTTCTTTGACCCTTCCCACGAAGAATTCTTCGAAAACTTGTTGTTGCTGTCTCTGTCTATCGGAGCCCCATTAGGGGATACCTCTTTCGCTTCGATCCAAGTATATGTCTTTTCCATTAACCCTTTGTAAGTTGTCGGAAGGTCAGTGGACAAGAATTCCACCAAACTCCGATTTCGAAGACCATGTACGAAACCCGAAATGCTTGATCTTCATGAAGACCCAAAATCTGCAAAGTCTCATCGGTGTACCTAGTAACGAAGGCCCTTGTGCTTTCATTTTCCTTTTGTTTGATTTTGTGCACCGTTAAATGAGTCCTTGTGAACTTCTTTTGCTGACTGAAGTGTGACCGGAACTTAGCCTTGAGATCATCAAGGTTAACGATGCTACCGGGCTTTTGCCCATTCCACCAAATACGAGCAGAATCCCGTAGGGTGTATGTTAACATATGACAGGCCACCGGCATAACCCATTTTTGCATTTTGATAGCCCCTTCGAACAAATGTAAGAAATTGTCCAGATCCCCCTTTCTATCATAAGTCCCAATGTACGAAGGCATTTTCAACCCATCAGGCAATGGGTAATCTTCTATCCACCTAAACAAGGGTGTAGCTAAACCCATAGGGTCTGAGTATAGACAGTTATAAGGTGGTGCATACATGGGAACAGTATTATAGGGATTGTTGTTTGGGGGCATTCCCATAGGAGTTTGACTTAGGTAGGACAGTATAAGGTGTATTCATGGCAAACGGATAACCGTTTCCCATGGCATACGGAGGGTACGTCATAGGATGCCCGAAGGGTATGCTCCCATAAGTTTGAGGGAGGCTTGGGTTATTAGGCTGTCCATTTACTGGAGGATATAAATTTTGAGGATAAGACTGAGTTTGGAATGAGGGGTACATACCATTGGGAGGAAGATTTCCTCCCATATTAATTGTAGGTGGATTGCCTTCTACGCCTGATGCGTGAGAAGGCTGCAATGGGACCCCAGCTTCAGTCCTTCCAAGATGAGCTCCTAGCAATGGAGGAAAAGTCACCCCCACTTCTTCCCTGCGTTGGCTCCTTCCGTTAGAGCCTTCGGTAACCGCCCCTTCTCTCCTTGTCGGAGCCCTCTCGGTGACTCCTTCAAAACCAACAGACCTTCTGCTTAGCCTTCGACTGACCGAAGACCCAATCCTTAAGGCCGATAGAGTTGCTACTTGGGTCGGAGGCCTAGGTTCCATCTCCATATCTTCTTCATACTCTTCGCTTGAGTATTACAACTCCCTTCGCATTCCAACATTCCGGAGTTGCCTTTTACGAGCCCTTAAGAGAGATTCCAACACTTCGTGGTTGGCTTCGACAAAGTCTGGGCTAATAATAGGCTCCGGATTGGCTGATGTCGAAGCATGATGGTTGGGTGTTATTTCTGGGTGAGAACGTGTTGTGAATGTAGAAGCGGTTATGGGGGGAAGATTGTTAGAGTCGTTGATTGGTATTGGTGCCAAAGTGGAGAAACCCAGTGGGGGAGTATCTTCTCTCCCTTGATCCATGCCGGAATAATAGTGAAAGTAGTTGGTTGGTTATAAGCTTGGAAATGATGAGACCAATTGTAGCGGTCCCACGGATGGCGCCACTGATTGTACAATAAAATGCAATACCAGGCCTTCGATGGTGATCAAAGGAATTATGGGGTGTTAAAGTTGTGCCAAGCTTGTTCTTAACCTGAAATAAGAAATACCAAGACACTACGTTAAGTGATTGCGCAGGGGTTGGACCCTGTGAACCACCTTCGGTGTGCGAGTAAGTATGTGTGATGATAAGTAGGTCGTAAATTGTGAGAATGAAGTTGACTTACATCGTCTTGGCCCGACTAATCTATTTATAGGAGAGAAATAGGACTTAGTGGGCGGTTGCACTTTGTTCGGAGATCATGGAGGTGTCCCATGATTTGTGGAAACCGCTAGGGCTTTGTAGCCCACGATCTCTAATTTGGCGGGAAGGCCTAAAGGAAGAGGAGACGTGGGTATGACTAGGTCAAGAGGATTCTCCGTTGTAGCCCCTTCGAGAGGGATACCCCGAAGGGCGTAGGGCTTCGATTGGCGGATTCCCACATGGTAACCACTTCGTAGACAAACGGTTTTACACCAATGAAACGTGTTAGGAGATTAACCTGGGCCTCCGAAGGGAGGGCTTTCTACAGGCTCGAAGGGGAGTCCTTCGACCCGTTCGGAGGGTACATCATCAAATTCTTTGATTGATTTCTAATAAGAATTAAACGTTGAAAAATATCTTGTCTTTTTACTTTTACGTTTTCTCATAACTATAAAAGAATATCATATCATTATTTAAGCATGGTGCATAGTTAGATTAACTTTGTAGCTAACTCTAACCGTGTAAAGAGGACCAACAATATTAAATAACTACAATTTATTGGCATCATTTATCCTATGTTATTCGCTTGTTTTATATTATTTTATGTGAGAATTGATACTTAATCGCTTACTTTTGTAATTCTCAGTTATAAACAAGTATTTGGTGAAAGTTAGCTATTTTGGACATAAATTGGAGCAAAATGGATCAAGTTGGAAAAGTCTACTGAACTGAAGGAAGATACGTCGTATCATTCTAGACAGATACGCCAAACATAAAGACTTAGACGATTATGAAGACCATTGCATGACTTTGAAGCTTACGCCGTATATGAAACCTTGGTCAACGAGAAGATCTGACTTGTTTTACTCCAGATATGCCGTATTGCATTCCAGATATGCGGCGTATTAATCTCAAGACTTCACTAGATAACCCAAGATTCTGAAGGTCGATGCATCGTACGAAGATTGAAGCTGCGCCGTATCATATGACGTTGTACGAATATTCCAGAATATAATAATCTTGGACCCCACGCGAAGTTACCTAGATACGGCATATCAACTTAATGGATATGTCGTATCGACCCTGTCATCAGAAAGTATAAATACCCCATTCGACAGCCACATTCGACACACACATAACAAGGAAGAAAACCAGATGAATTGGCAGCACAAGACACAACCTAAAGGACGAATCCAGAGCAGTAAGAAGGTCCTGCTAGTATTTTAATTCATAGGAAAACTCGTTTACTTGTATTAGCAATCTGTTAATCTTTGAGTTAGTGTCTTTTTCACTATTTGATCGGAATTAATTGTTTCTAGCTTTTATAAAGAGTATTTGATGTTTATTTGGTTTCATAATGCATGTGCTTTGATTACATATTGATTTTATCACGCCTTGTCGATGTAGGCTCGTGCAATTACTTCATTAGCATCGTTTGCATAGTTAATGTAAGCATGTAAAAGGGATAAATAATACATAAACTTAGTAATCATTAGGTACACGCCTGTATTAAGAATTCCACTGAGAGAGAATAGATTTTAGCACTCATCTTATACAGTTAAGCAATTAAACAGGTGACAAGTTTTCCTACTATCGGCCAGGCCTCTTATCTGTATCTGTTTTCTATCTTTGTACGTATGTGCCATTCGCTTCCTTATTTTATTTACTGTTTACTAATTTACACATCGTGATAGTCTCTCAGGCTGAAAGCCCCCCTTGCGTTAGATTAGGGCATTAGAACTAACCTACGATTAAAATATTGATAGATATCTATGTGTTAACGTTCCACTCTTAGTGATCGAGACTCTACTTACCAACTAGCTACATTGATCGGGTGCACTGCTCGTTATTGTGTGTTATAGGATAAGTCGGCTAAATATAAATTTAAAACTTCATAATATAATCTAAACCTACAACGATATACACACGCAACAGGGACCAAGGGAAGGATTATGATTGGTTAGACATTTAATGGAAGCCATAAATGTGACTAGTTTCTGAATAGACTATGAAGTACAAAGGTTTTCTAGGGTGAAACCGCATGTTTCTGGGGTGACAGTAGACCAAAGTTGTAGATAATTCTCTTTGCTTTCCGTGGCCGCTTGAATCACCTAAATCGGAGTTCGTATGCTCAACTTATGGCCAAAACAGTAGAGGTGTGTCATGAGATCCTTAACTTGAGTTTGTTTCTTCGTTTAAGTTTCATAACTTCGTGTTTTCTTCCTAATCTTCCACGATACCGGCGAACATTGTTCTTCACACCGGCGGGCTTCAATACTTTTCTTGGCGCCAAAGGGTCATTAATTAAACTGAAGACCGGCGCACTTAATTCTTGAGATCGCCGTACTTTACGATGCTGACTCAGATTATAGGACTGAATATGCCTCCCGTAACCGGCATACTTTCTGAGGAAGACCGGCGCACTTCTTTATTATTTAGACTTTTCTTCGCTTTAGCTCGAACTTAACTCCAATGCTTGTACTTTATCTTGCTTATAGAGATTCTTTGTCAACTGGACCTGAAATATATTTTCATGCAATTAAGTATCGACAGTTCATATAAATCATCAATATATAAGCATAAAAGCATGGATAACGCGTATAGAAATATGTATAAAATGAGTGTTATCAGCAGACTTAAGGAAACAAGTTGACATGCTCAAATACAAGATTACCGTGGAAAAGGTTTGTCCTATAAAGGCATAGGCAGACTTTAATCACACCTTAGACTGCATACTTGTCAAACTAACTCATGGTGCAGTTAATGTGCCAAGAGTAAAAGATGAAATTGTTGCTGTTGAACTTGATGTTGATGAAGCTGTAGCTGATGAAGATGTGGAAGGCAATGGAAGGCCACTGAAGAGGAGAAGGGTATATGCTGAGAAGATGGATTACGCATATTTCCAAAATGATGGTTGATGCTGAGAAGGCAAATAATGGGTAGTTTTGTGTTTAATTTCAAGTTTCTATCTGTTGGGCAGTGCTTTGTTGTATGGGTTGTTTGGGATAATGTCTTTTGTATCTTTGTTGTTATGGTTAATGAAAATCACTTCTTTTCTATGTGTTGACTAATTTTATTTTCTACAAAAAGGACCATGAAAGAATATACCCATAATTGCATTCTGAGTGTGGAATTGAAGTCTTTAATTACATTTCCAAACAATGTTGTTTGAGTGTGGAATTGCAGTCTGGAACTGCATTTCCAAACAAAGTTGTTTGAATGTGCAATTGCAGTCTGCAATTGCATTTCCAAACAACCCATAAAACTGCAGACTGAAAATGTTCATGGCTTTAATTGACTTTTATAAGTCAACTTACAAACAACATTCAAACTACAAATTGTTATGTTGCTAGAGTTATAATACTTACTACTTGCAACAAACATAAGTCAAATGATCTAAAATGAAAGCTAACACAACACAAAAAACATAGAAAACCTACATATTTAATATTAGTAGATTAATATGTTAATTTTTACAACAAAATTTTGGAGCATTTCCAAATATTAGTTAATGTACCATATAGCAACAAAAGTAATTGTTTATAAACATCCAATTACAACAACCATGAAATAAGTCATCCCTTCTTGGACTTCCTCTTCAAGCTTGTAGAGACAACTTCTGGAGCATTAGGAGCTCTTAAACCAAGTATGATTCCAGTGATGGTTGGTGGCCAGAAGCCTCTTGGAGCTAATCTTGAAGGAGCTTGTGAAGGAGCTATTTTCCTTTGACCAACTATTTTTGAAGTTGAAGGAGCTCTGGCTCTGTATGTTTTTGGAGCAGCTGCATCTGTTGAAGTGAAAGCCCTGGATCTTTTGGGAGCAGCTTCAGCAGTTGAAGTGGATGCTCTGGCTCTTTTGGGAGCAGTGGAAGCTCCAGATATCTTGGGAGCATCTTGAGCAGTTGAAGTGGAAGCTCTGGCTCTTTTGGGAGCAGTGGAAGCTCTGGATATCTTTGTAGCAGCTTGACTTTTAAGAGCTCTGGATCTCTTGGAACCTTTGCCTTCAGGGAGCTCTGTAGTTGCAGCAGTAGAAGTTGAAGCTTTGGATCTTTTTAGAGCAGCTTCATCATCTTCCATCTCAATCACCTCATTTGAAACATCCTCTTCACTTGAAAAAGCCTGGTTTGCCTTCAGGGAGCTCTGAATCTCAAGGTTTTGTATCCTTTTTTCAAGGAATTGTAGCTGCATTTCAAGGTTTTCAATCCTCTTTTCAATGGAAACAAATTCTTGACTGGATTTTTTACTCACAAAAGGGTCATCTGCTGTATAAAAATATACCTCCTCAAGGGGTTCCATCCTTTTCTCAAGGATTTTTATCTTCTTCTCAAGGTTTTGAATCCTGTGTTAGTGCAAATATTACGATATTTAAACTAAACGGTTTCTTCGGTTTTAATGATGACAAACATGTAACTTGTAATGCATAACGTAAAATGTGCAAGTTACTTGTAAACACAAATCATCAATGCATACTTCATCAACACCTCCCGACGTCTCAAGTATGCTTCAACGAAGTCGTAGATTTCCATCCTGACATAAATCACTCAAGGTATGGACAAACAAATCTACTACTTGACAAATGATCAAAGGATTATATTTTTCTAAACTTCACATTTTTAATGTGACAAAACATTTTTTCAAAAATATATTTTACAAATTATTTTTGAATTAAAAAGAAATGTTTTATTTTGAAAAATAAATTTGAAAACTCCCAACAGCCATTTTTCTCCCCAAAACAGCTCCAAATTCCCCAAATAAACCTTCTCCACTAAAGACAAAATAGGGAGCGTCCAACGGCACCTTTAGGTATGGACGGCTCCACTAAATTTAGTGGAGCCGTCGGGTATTTAGTGGAGCCGTGGGTCTGTAACGGTCAGATTTTCCCTTGCCTATAAATAGTAGACCATTCCACACTTCCAACTTGATTTTTCCAGTCCTTTTTCTCTAGTCTTATCCCTCTTCACTTAGATAACTTTCTTTGATCATTTGGAGAGTCTTAGGTTGTTTAAGAGCGATCCAATCATCCACTCAAGTGATCCTCTTCATTCCTCTTGATTAGCAAGAGAAGAACACAAAGTATCCTAGATACAAAGTGTTGTCATCCCTCTTGATTAGCAAGAGAAGAACACAAAGTATCCTAGATACAAAGTGTTGTCATCCCTCTTGATTAGCAAGAGAAGAACACAAAGTATCCAAGTAGATACAAAGTGTTGTCATCCCTCTTGATTAGCAAGAGAAGAACTCAAAGTATCCAAGAAGATACAAGAGTTGTAGTTGTTAGGTCTTGCAACATTGGTTACACTCTTGATTGTATCATAGCATACATCAAGATTATTTTTCTTTTGTGAGAGAGTGAGTCAAGATCATTGTGATCTTAAGAGATAGTGAAGATCTCTTGAAGCCATTGGGCTTGTGTGATTGATCATGTGGATCAAGGGTAGATCGGGTAGATCGTGGTAGATTGGTGCTAGCTAAGATTAGCACTCGACATCTAGCTTAGTGTCGGAAATAGGATAAGCGACGTGTAAGGTGTAGATCGGGTAGATCGTGGTAGATTGGTGCTAGCTAAGATTAGCACTCGACATCTAGCTTAGTGTCGGAAATAGGATAAGCGACGTGTAAGGTGTAGATCGGGTAGATCGTGGTAGATTGGTGCTAGCTAAGATTAGCACTCGACATCTAGCTTAGTGTCGGAAAACAAGTTAAGCGACGTGTACGGTTTTCTCCGCCTAAAGGGAGTTTGTTGATTAGTGAAGTAACTCTCGAGTTGGGTACTCGGGGAGTGGAGTAGGGCGAAGAGGAGCTTCGTGACCGAACCACTATAAATCACCGTGTCCGGTTTACGCCTTCTTACCTATCTCTTTACTTTCATTTCATTTTTTATCGCTTTATTCTTATATTTGCATGAAGTTTATGCTTGTGTGACTTGTTGCTTATGTTATGTTGATTAAGTATGTTTCATGGCTTGATTGTGCTTGTGTTGTAGTTTACTACATTCATCTCTAAGTGTTAAATGACCATAGTTAACACTTTTCATATTAAGTCACACTTGATCGGGTGTTTGATACAAAAGTTTTATGTTTTTAAATGGAAACGTATTCACCCCCCTCTACGGTTTCCACAATTGGTACCAGAACCAGGTTGCTCAAATTTTTAAAACAAATGGTTTTCAAAATTAAGTACGATCCATGTATCAAATTACCCATGAAGGTGATAAAAATATGAAAAGTATTTAGTTGCATAATACTTACAAGTTTTGTTGTTAAGTATATGTTGTCATACTAGCTTGAAGTTTTTTTTTTATTGATGAAAGTTGGTTCTGTTCAAAAACTAAAGTAACACGTACGGCACCATTAAATACAGCAGACGGATCCATTAAATATGGACGGTACCGCTAAATTTAACGGAGCCGTCCGTCTATTTTTCAGAATTCGGTAATTTTCAAAAATTCGTATAAAATCAACCGTAAGTCCGTACGAGTCGTGCCACCTATCGTTTTAAACGTAATTGAGTCTACTTTCACTTAAAAATATTTTTAGAAAGTGATTGTAAAGTAAAATTTACGAATGTCTTTAATTCGTAACACAGAGTCTTTTCCGGTCTTGCCGATTGCACAAATTTTGTTGTCAAATCACAAAGTGAACATCATACGTTGATGCATTCATGATTTCAAGGTGTTGAACTTGATCAAATTTTTAAATGGGGCGGAAAATAATTCTTTTTCAAATAAAGTCAAGCTAAGTGTACATTATTATACTTAATACACAAAATGACGATAAGTATCTTTGTGTATTATGCTAAATGACTATTTGCTTTTGTTTGTGTCTTAATATTGTTAGTTAATACTTTTGTACGCTTATTGTTATCTTTGTTAAGCTAATTTTATCTTTAAGCATAAGTGTCTTTCATGCCTAGTTGCTATGTGTCGAATATTAGCTTTTCGGCTTATGTGTCAATAGGACTTAGGCTAGACTTCTTGCACTAAGTTGCGTAATTGATTTTGCATTGCATATAGGCATCAACCATTTGTCTTGCATTTGTTGCAAGTTCTTAAAATGGTTTAGTAAGCTTCTTAGGAATAGAAACTAAGTTGGTAGATCATGTGTGTCGAAAGATATTGTCTTACACAATTATTTTTCCAAAGGTTTAAGTGTAAAAAGTACATCATCCCAAAATACTTAACACTTTCATAAAATCCGTAACATGATCTCTAAAACATTACATCGTTTGTCTTGTTTGACCATGGGTTGTCTAAACAAGATAAAATGTCATTTTAATACATTAGTATTTAAGTAAAAGAAAATGTATTAAACTTGCATTAATCTAACACACATACAAAATGTTTTTAAACATTTAGTATTTTACGTATGTTGTATAAAAATAGTTAAGATAATTATTTTTATACTAATGAGGTGTCGAAAAACTAAAAGTATTATACTTAATAATATAAATAGTTTTTCTCAAATAAAAATTAATGACAATATCGAAGTAGTAACTTAATATGTCATTAACATCACACATACAACTAGTACTAGAATAAATGGAACACACTCTTTAAATTTATATTTTATTTTTAAAAGGAGTGATCGTGAGGGTCAAGAAAGATTTCGAGTACATATCAATTCATTATTAAAATTATGATTGATATCATCATCGAATCTAATTGACAAGTTTTCGAGAGTGGACACGAAATTGGAGTCATTATTTGTCCAGCTTCAAGATAACATCAAAACATGATGAAATATATTATCTTGAATCTACATACTCAATCACACTCGATTGTTATGAAAATAATGACGTCCTCTCAAGACGAAAATAATATGCATCGGATCATAACTCACACTTGTGTTGAAGATGCTATGTTAAGTCTTGTTGTCCAATGGTTGTTTTCCTAACTTTAAACTAACATGTTTAAAAGATGCATAAAATACACAACCAAGTAGGATTGACAACTTGGATGTTTCATCCGAAATATACAAGTAATTTACATTGTAGTGCAATTAGTAATGTGTCATTTCCGAAAAACCAAACACGAGCAAACAAACAACATATGTAAACTTTGCTCATGAACGACTCAACACTCAAAGTCACATGTATAGTAAAAGTGTCACACATAATATGTTATTAACTATTATGTAAGTCATCAATCTTGAGAATATCACATGTATTTCTCTTATCAAAAGATTGACAACGGATAACTTATATCCTATGCATCTCATTTCCTTTGTAACATGAATGGTTATGTTACAAGAGAATTCATTGCATCATGTTAACAAATATAGGATATTAGAGTTGAATAATAACCTAATAGGACATGTGTCATTGCATAAACAAGTAAAATTGGTCATACATTAAAATACTTGTTTCACAAAGCATTCTTAAGAGTGATAAGTTTCCTCTTAGAAAAGCATACTTTTTGTAATAAACAGTATGTCTCATTTCAAATAAAATGCTCACAAGATCTATTGAGGTAAGTAACCTTCACTAGATTCTCACTCAAGATATGCAAAGGAGCATTCTTGAAACACACACGATGTAGTAGGTTCTACATTGTATCACATTAGAGTGTCTCTTGGTTCTAGGAAACCAAATCATGTTAAAATAATATGTAACAACTCAACAAACAAAGATGTTGTCCAAGAGATCATAAAATACACCATCCCCATCAAACAACCTTTAAATCTCAAACACGAAATTAAAACATCTCGTTTGCCTTTGTTAGGAGTTGTATATGACATGTCATTTTCTTAACCTACTTTCAAAGTATGGTTAATTGAGTCATATTAGGCCATGTATAGCAAAACAAGATAAAATCATCTTTGCTATACTTCGATAGGCAAATATAGGAATTCAAATTCTTCTAACATGAGAATGACTACTGGAGAACCTATCGCACTAGAAATTCAATTTGACCTAACGGTTGGATTGCTTCCAGGAGAGAAGTTGGGTTGGTGTATAACCCGTAAAAATGGTCGTGTTTAACCTTAATTGAGCACCACTAGTGATAGTCTCATACTCATTCTCTAACTTGAAAAGTTTTCATTCCTACATTTGACTAGAGATAGTTTACATCGGTGAACTTTATCTCCCGTTAAGATCTCACTTTGAACAAGTAGTAACTAGGATCTTCCTTAGCAAACCTAGATTGCTTGCATCCCACATATGTGTTTCAAAATGATAACATGTTTTCATAAGATATGATTAAATGTCTTCGTGATCTTAAATGCTAAATGATTATCATGTTCTGCATGATGTTTGCAGTTATTCGTTATGTGCATTTTACATGATTTGCTTGCACCCACACTAGGTCATTTTGACACATTAGGAATTAGGTATGCCTATCACTATGAACCCTTAGAAGCCATAGAGTCATACACTAGTGTCAAAACCCATAAGTTAGAGTAGTCATGAAGTTGTGCTAATTCCCTAGTTATCACTTCGCCTTCTTCCAAGTAGTCCACCCTTTTGTCATAGGAAGGTTAGATACAAACCTAGTAGAACTCGGAGTAGGATTGACAACTTAAATATTTCGTCCGAAATATTAAAGTAAGTTTAACTTGCGATCGCAATTGTTAAATGTCATATCCGAAACATCATACTCAAGCCTTTTAACAACATATGTTAAAACGCTCATCCAAAGGACTCACGAGTTACTATATAAGTAATTAGTAGTCCCTTTCATCCTCGTGTGAATATATACGTCTTAAGATCCCAAACCCTGCTGTGAATCAGCACCATAGGCTTTGCTTTACGTCTTTCAAAACCCCACGAAACACTCGTGTGCGAAGCACATCAAAATCCGTAAATCAACCAAACCTCTCAACCGAGAATCCCCTAACCATCTTCGTCTAGGTCTAGGAATGATGGAACATTTTCCATAAATCTTATGATTATTTAAATATTTCACTGGAAATATTAAAGTCATCCCTTGTACCCCTCTTATGACAATTTAAATATTTCACTAGAAATATTGCAGTCATCTCGTGTGTCTCGTCTCATGACTATCTAAATATTTCACTGGAAATATTAAGTCATCCCTCACATTCCTTGCATGATCTCTTGAATATTTCACTGGAAATATTGAGATCATCTCTTCTATTTCGTGTCATGACTTTTAGATACTTCACTGGAAATATCAAGTCATTCCCTCTATCTCGTCCCATGACTGTTAGATATTTCATTGGAAATGTCAAGTCATATCCTGTGTCTCGTCTGATTACTTTTTAAATATTTCACTGGAAATATTAAGTCATCTTTCACATCGCTCTAATGACTACCTATGTATTTCCTCGAAAATATAAAAGTCATCTCTTCTCGTCCAGTACCGTTCAAAGAATTTATTGGGTATAAATTCTTTCCTCGTGTCGAAAAGTCTCACTGAATCAGCGAGATTTATTCGTGAAGTCAACTTAAATTTCAATGACAACTTAAATATTTCATCCAAAATATTTAAAGTATATTTAATTTGTGAAATGCAATTAAATGTCATTTCTCGTGTCGAAAAGTCTCACTAAATCAGCGAGATCTATTCGAAAAATCATCTTAAACTCCGATGACTACTTAAATATTTCATCCGAAATATTTAAAGTGTATTTAATTTGCGAAATGCAATTAAATGTCATCTCTCGTTCTCGATCAACGTTTATCGAATCTCGTTGGATTCATTCATAAAAGAATTTATTCGGTATAAATTCTTTTAATCTAAAGTCCAAAAAAATCACAACATATGTGAAATTTCTTTGTCAAAAATCTTGCTTTCAATTCTCACTAACTCCATCAAAACCCATTCGATGTAGTCTTGAACCTAAAACCATCTCCTATTAGAATAGATTGTATCTATCATCTGATTCCTTAGCCTTTTCCCTCACACTTCCGCATGGTACTAAGCACTACCAATGCTTCCGCATCCCACTCACCTTCCACACACCCCAAATGAAGAACCGCTAGGATAAGTTGAGATAATCCCACTAGAACCTTGTCACCAACCTCACAGCTCTGAAGATTTTATCTTCTTAACCCTTAGGATATCTCCTAGTAATCACATGCCTCATCATATAAATATTCTATGAATATTCACAATGATTGAGAAGAGCTAGGTGACTTCAAAGGTGAAGTTTATCGCATGCTATCCACCACTTGTCACGACGTTACTAAGCTCATCGCTTTCGTCAACGTTTGTCTTCCTCTTTATCTCTTACATCTTGTCCGGATGGTAATAGATTAAGGGGGAGCGAAAACACATTCATATAGTCTTTCACCAAACACTCTCAAGAACACACAAATGTGGTTCTTATTCCCTAGGAAACTTCCATTTAGCTGCCCAGAACTAGGCTGCACAGGAAAATTCGTGACTTCCAGGTCACGGTACCGTTAAATAGGCCACGGTACCATTAAATTTAACGGTACCGTGTGGTATTTAGTGGTACCGTACCTATGTTTGATGAATTTTCACTGTTTCCTTTAGATCCCTGCATCCCTAACCTCAAACCTGCAAAATTTTGCAAACTCACATACACCCTAGGATTCTTTCACTACACCATAGGACTCTACCACCAACTTTTAGTTTGAATCCCACAACCCTTGCCTATAGAAGGCCTCACTATTGCAAGCTTATCTTGCATCATCACACTCAACCCTCATAGCTACACTTCACTCTTGACAGTGATAGTTAGTCTAAGAACCTTCAACCTATATATCATCACACTCAAACCTTATAACCCTCAACTCATCACACTCAAACCTTACAACAACCTTCAATCCTCACAAACACATGAAACCCTTCATGCACCAAATTATCTCTAACACACAACTAGGATCATCCAACCTAGAAACCTAGAACTTCGTTACCTTAACCCCGTTAGAGATATCCACCAACAATCCTGTTAGGATCACATACACCTTTTCTTTTTCCCTTTTGCAATATATCATGCATCTCATTGTCAGTGCAAACGATATATTAACCTAAACCATCCTTTCCCACCTTTCCTCAAAGGGCAAAACCAACATCTCCAACCACATCATCATCATCCTTTAGGATTCCTACACCCTCACCTCCACCAAGTCCACCACAACCTTTAACTATCACACTAACCCTATCACCATCAAACCTCTTTGGACTTGGCACCAACACATCATCCTTATCACTATCACCATCACCACAACCACTAATGGGTCATCCCATTATTTTTCCCCTACAACCACATAACCCAAGTTGTCCTTGTTGTCACCACAACTAACACTCTCCCACCTTATGGAATCATTTAGGTATAACCTCTATCGAGTCTACTTTATGGCACGACTTGTCATAATAGTAATCATTTAGAGTATGTCTTATCAACAAACTATCCTTAACATCAATCATCTTAGGTAGATGATTATGTTGTTCAAAAGGTTTGTTAGAACTTTCCTTCCCAATGACAACTTGGAAGAAGTCATTTAGTGCGTCAGTCAATGAACGAATCTCGTTCTTGATTAGTGTGATTGAGTGAACAGTTACACCTTAGGTTTTCGGTCGGGTTGTGACACTTTTGTGTTAACATAGTTCAACCTATGCATGTCTTGCTATGTGTATTCTATCCCTATAATGTTGCTCCTATAATGTTATATATTATGTTGCACGAAGCTAACCCTTGATGTAGGAAAAGCCTTTGTAAGAATTTGATCCATGGATCCGCTAGATACTAAGTTAAATAAACAAGGGGATTAAGTCACCATAGGGGAGCATTGAGCTAGGGGGAGCTCGGGAGTATTTGAATACATAACATGGAGTCATCTTCACAAGTGATGATAGAAGGATTCACTAGGATGATGCAAACTCGCCTTTCTAGGAAGAAAGGAATGTAGTTCAATAAGGGGGAGTAGGGAATGAATTCAAGGGAGCGCTCGAGGCAACTACCTTTTTGATTCGACAAAAGGGGGAGAAGGGGAGTGTAAACAGGTAACTTTTATATTTTACTATGTGTTACGGTTTACATATTTGTCATCATCAAAAAGGGGGAGATTGTTAGTGCAAATATTACGATATTTAAACTAAACGGTTTCTTCGGTTTTAATGATGACAAACATGTAACTTGTAATGCATAACGTAAAATGTGCAAGTTACTTGTAAACACAAATCATCAATGCATACTTCATCAACACCTCCCGACGTCTCAAGTATGCTTCAACAAAGTCGTAGATTTCCATCCCGACATAAATCACTCAAGGTATGGACAAACAAATCTACTACTTGACAAATGATCAAAGGATTATATTTTTCTAAACTTCACATTTTTAATGTGACAAAACATTTTTTCAAAAATATATTTTACAAATTATTTTTGAATTAAAAAGAAATGTTTTATTTTGAAAAATAAATTTGAAAACTCCCAACAGCCATTTTTCCCCCCAAAACAGCTCCAACTTCCCCAAATAAACCTTTCCCACTAAAGACAAAAAAGGGAGCGTCCAACGGCACCTTTAGGTATGGACGGCTCCACTAAATTTAGTGGAGCCTTCGGGTATTTAGTGGAGCCGTGGGTCTGTAACGGTCAGATTTTCCCTTGCCTATATATAGTAGACCATTCCACACTTCCAACTTGATTTTTCTAGTCCTTTTTCTCTGGTCTTATCCCTCTTCACTTAGATAACTTTCTTTGATCATTTGGACAGTCTTAGGTTGTTTAAGAGCGATCCAATCATCCACACAAGTGATCCTCTTCATTCCTCTTGATTAGCAAGAGAAGAACACAAAGTATCCTAGATACAAAGTGTTGTCATCCCTCGTGATTAGCAAGAGAAGAACACAAAGTATCCTAGATACAAAGTGTTGTCATCCCTCTTGATTAGCAAGAGAAGAACACAAAGTATCCAAGTAGATACAAAGTGTTGTCATCCCTCTTGATTAGCAGAGAAGAACTCAAAGTATCCAAGAAGATACAAAGTGTTGTCATCCCTTGATTAGCAGAGAAGAACTCAAGTATCCAAGAAGATATAAGAGTTGTAGTTGTTAGGTCTTGCAACATTGGTTACACTCTTGATTGTATCATAGCATACATCAAGATTATTTTTCTTTTGTGAGAGAGTGAGTCAAGATCATTGTGATCTTAAGAGATAGTGAAGATCTCTTGAAGCCATTGGGCTTGTGTGATTGATCATGTGGATCAAGGGTAGATCGGGTAGATGGTGGTAGATTGGTGCTAGCTAAGATTAGCACTCGACATCTAGCTTAGTGTCGGAAATAGGATAAGCGACGTGTAAGGTGTAGATCGGGTAAATCGTGGTAGATTGGTGCTAGCTAAGATTAGCACTCGACATCTAGCTTAGTGTCGGAAATAGGATAAGCGACGTGTAAGGTGTAGATCGGGTAGATCGTGGTAGATTGGTGCTAGCTAAGATTAGCACTCGACATCTAGCTTAGTGTCAGAAAACAAGTTAAGCGACGTGTACGGTTTTCTCCGCCTAAAGGGAGTTTGTTGATTAGTGAAGTAACTCTCGAGTTGGGTACTTGGGGAGTGGAGTAGGGCGAAGAGGAGCTTCGTGACCAAACCACTATAAATCACCGTTTCCGGTTTGCGCCTTCTTACCTATCTCTTTACTTTCATTTCATTCTTTATCGCTTTATACTTATATTTGCATGAAGTTTATGCTTGTGTGACTTGTTGCTTATGTTATGTTGATTAAGTATGTTTCATGGCTTGATTGTGCTTGTGTTGTAGTTTACTACATTCATCTCTAAGTGTTAAATGACCATAGTTAACACATTTCATATTAAGTCACACTTGATCGGGTGTTTGATACAAACGTTTTATGTTTTTAAATGGAAACGTATTCACCCCCCCTCTACGGTTTCCACATCCTGCTTTCACAAACCTTTGCCTGATGCTCATCTACAAGTTAATAGGTTAACACAGGTTTGATGTACATATATAACACTGAAAGGGGGTTGATCCATACACTGTAAGGTGGTTAAACCTTTGTTTCTTTGTGTATGTGATAAGTTGAGTTAATATGATCAAGTACGCGGAATTTACTTAATCACACTTAGAAGGTTATTTATGTTATGGAAATGGAACAGTTATGCTTGTGTATATTGAAAAAAGAACATGCAATGTTATCACCAAACGATTCAATATTATTCAAGATAATATGAGTGATCTTCACTATCACTAGGGTTACAAAACCTTGAATCTTATGTTTTCTATGACTTGTGATATATGTGTTTATTCTATGTTCTTGAGAGTTATTTTCTAAGCACTTAATAATTCACACACTATTAGACGTACAAATATCTAGTCTAAGATCTTTCTTTTATAATCTTTTTTTTATAACACAAGAAAGATCTTTATAATATTGTCAAGTCTAATCGAACACTTGCTTTTAGAGAGTCAGTCATTAAGATACAACATGTATCTATGTTTACAACTTGTTCTGAGAATATAACATAATGACTGATCACATGGGGTAAGATATTATCTACCGTGTATTGTTGACTTTAATACACATAATATCTTTTCATACTTATCCACTCAGCAGCAGAATCATTCGACAGTTATCCACTTAGCAGTAGAAAGTTAACGCTAGCAGCAGAATTATTCAGCAGTAGAATGTTAACGCTAGCAGCAGAATCAAATGCTCTAGCAGTAGAATGATACTTAGAGTATTTCTTTGAGTAGAAACCGATATTAAACTTCTTGAATATTTAATTCCCAACAATCCTCCCCTAAACATGTGAATCCATTTCAACATGTTTTTGAATTAAATTTTGGATTGTGAAGATCTTTCAAACACTTCTGTTCTTCAAGATTAAATATCTTTCTCAGTAACTCATCTGCTATTTTCTTTTGACTTCGACAATATTAGTACCTATCTTCAATCTTTAAACAGAGCCTAAAAGATGGTGCAATTTCCATGGATGGAGGAATTATAAAAGGCAATGATGCTGTGTATCTTGGATGCTTGTTTCAACAACTGAAATCATCTATCAGCATGCCTTTGCAAGTGATGAACAAACGTGGTGAACTGAAATTGAAACTTTTCTTCGTTTGACCTAGATAGAACTTTCTCCTTTGGAATGCTTCATCCCTTCTGAATATATATAATACTCCAGAATAAGCTCTGTTCTTGTCATTTTCAACCTCCATGTCATCATCTTGTATGCTCTTGTCTTTTCCTCCCTTTCATTGGCTAATCTTCCTTCTTTGGGCTTTATTTCCTCTCCTGAGATTTGATTGAACAAATAATTGCACAACCAAGCCTTCGATGATGATCAAAGGAATAATGGGGTGTTGAGATTGCGCCAAGCTTGTTCTTAACCTGAAAATAAGAAATACCGAAACACTACGTTAAGTGATTGCGCAGGGGTTAGACCCTGCGAACCACCTCCGGCGTGCAAGTAAGTATGTGTAATCGTTTGAGTAGGTTGTAAATGAAAAGAGTGAAGTTAAATTACATTGTTCATGCCCGACTACGCTATTTATAGGGGAGAAATAGGACATAGTGGGCGGTTGCACATTGTTCGGAGATCATGGGGGCGTCCCATGATTTTGTGGTAACCGCTAGGGCTTTGTAACCCACGATCTCTGTTTTGGAGGGAAAGCCAAAGGGAAGAGGAGACGTGGGTTTGACCAGATCAGAATGGTCCTTCGTGCTAGTCCCTTCGATAGGAATACTCCGAAGGGCTTAGGGCTTCGATTGGCGGATTCCCACATGGTAACCAGTTCGCAGGCGAATGGTTTTACGCCAATGAAATGTGTAAAGGAGATTAACCTGGGCCTCCGAAGAGAGGGCTTTCTACAGGCTCGAAGGGGAGTCCTTCGACCCGTTCGGAGGGTACATCATCAAGCCCCCCCAGTCGAAAGTGATATATATGTACGAGTATATATTGCATTCGACTCAACAAATCGAACTTGCCTTATACTCCTTGTATAACACTGTCCATGCAAAAAAGAAAATAAATGTTCAACTAGCCACGCATTTAATGCGGATTAATCATGATTACTCCACTTGGAATGCCACGGCTACTATCTTGGTATAAGTAAGCGTCCTTTCAGAATTTTAAAATCAATTTCAAATCCGCATAGATAGCAAATTAGACACGTGTTCGGTCATGATTAAAGATATGATGGGTATTTATTCTTCGATACGGTAAAACCCTAGAATATTTTTACCTCCGCCCAAAATATACACACACAACTCTGTGTTATTGTGCTTCCATTGGAACAAAAAAGGTAAAATACTATTTTCTTTGAGCTTCTTACTTTATTCTATTGATATAAGTATGGCTGCCAAAAGGATTATTAGGGAACAAACATGCACCTTGTCTAAAGAAACGTTGACTGATTTTCTGCGTGACTACCCCCTACCCTCTGGACTCAAAATCATTCGTCCCAGTAAAAGACAAAGTGTTTTTGATGCCCTAGAAGGGTATGTAGGCTTATACATTCATGCGTTTACCCAATCAAACCTTAGGATTCCACTTCATCCTTTGATTTTAGAGTTTTTGCAATACTATAAGGTTCACATTTCCAGATTTAACCCATTTGGGCTAGCCAAACTGACTACTTATATCGTGATGTGTAAAGCTTATAGGGATGAGCCCTCGTTAAATGTTCTTAGGGGTTTTGTAAATTTGTATCCCGGCGGGGATTGGGTGACTATTGCCAAAAGAAGTGAACATGATGTTCCCATCCTTGTGACGAAACCCTTTTCGAACATAAGAAACTGGAAAGGTCAGTTCTTTTATATTGAAAACACAATCATACCGTCCCAGTATCCGGCCTTGCTGGACCAAGCAAACATGTATGATGAGAAGAAGTATAATGACCCTTTACCTTACGAAGTAAGGAGTGATCCCTTATACCAGCGGCTTGCACGACATCCTGCTGATGTCCAGACATTCCCCGAACCTATCCTGTTCATGGCTGGTATTGCTGAGAGTTGGGAAGGCTCTCCGTTGCATCCTGAAATAATTTGTGAAGGAAAAAGTATGTATATATCTTATTTAAATAATTTAAATAACTTATCTGCTGATATTCATCTCCTTTTCGTTTGTTTGTGCAGAAATGGCTTTCAGAAACTTTGTTGTGGCCGGAGGTGCCAAAGAAGTTAGCTTTATGCCGAGGGATCCTCAGGATACAAGTTACGGAGTGGGATCTCCTTCTATGTCTGTCAATAATAACGATGTTGATGTCTCTCCACCCAAACCTCTTGCTGTGCTTCCCCCAATCAAACCCCTTGGTACTGAGGAAGCCCCCCAGCTTGTGGAGGATGTTGGTGACTCTGACGATACCCCTTCCGGAAGTGATCAGCTCAGGATCGTAGGGTCCTCCGGTATTGCAGATAGAGTGAGAACAAGGAAAGGTACCAAATGCAAAAGCGGCAAAGACTACTCCAAAAAGGAAACCCAATGTTCCTACTCCCTCATCGAGGAATGTCAAGCAAAAAACAGAAAAAGCTCATGGGAAAGCCATTATGTATGCGCCAGAGAGGATGGTTGATGAAGATGATATCCCTGGTAAGTAAAAGTTCTTCGAGTCCTCCTCCTTTTCCATCATATTGCATATTTGGCTTATATTGTTTTTCTTTCTTTTTTTTCTTTTTTAGGGTTGCCAGATGTGAAGGAACTGCCCAACGCCCTCTCCTGCCGCTTGCTTGTTGAGAATATCACTCCTGCCTCTTGGAGGAGTAAAATGAGTGAGATGTCCCTTGAGAAGCTTTGCGATTGATGAACTCAAATAAGTACATATTATTACTATCATTTATCCTATTAATTTGACTTGTTTTATTATATTATGTATGAGGATTGATACTTAATCGTTTACTTTTGTAATTCTCAGGTAAAAACAAGCATTTGGTGAAACTTGGCGATTTTGGACTAATTATGGAGCAAAACATGCAAGAAGTTAAGAGTCTACCGAAATGTACAAGATCAAGACTATTCTACTCCAGATGCGCCGCATCTCACTTATGACATGCGCCGCATCACTATCAATATTTCACCAGATACGATCCAAGATACAAGAGGACATGCGCCGCATCCTAGAATGGAGTTACGCCGCATCTTCTGGCAGTGTACGAATATTCCTGAATATATTAATCTTGGACCCCACGCGAAGTTAAGTCAATGCGCCGCATCTACTTACTAGATGCGCCGCATCCTACCCTCAGACAGAAACTATAAATACCCCAAGACCAGACGAATTTCGTGTGACATATTATATCCGAAGTACGAAGACCAGAGAAACCTAGGACGAATTCAGTCGAATAGGCAGCACAAGACACACCCAAACGAAGATACAAGAGCTGTAAGAAGGTGCTGCATGTGTTTAATTCATTAAGTAGTTTTGTTTTATTGTGTTAGTAAACTTTAATTCATCAAGATTGGTGGCTTGTGTAATGTGACAACGGAAAGATTGCACTCCCTTAAAACTGCTTTCTCATTAATTAAAGTTTATATGTTGATGTCTTTGGTGACTTTTATTAGTGCATTGATAACCTCTGTGTCTAGCTGAGCGTTGATCGGGTCGCCATGCCTCTGCCCTCGCCTATTTATTAGATCGCCTATGCATTCTATCGTCTGTAGAAAAGTAGGAAGAAAGATAAATAGGATAGTCATAACTAATCATTAAGGGTTTACTCGCCGATAAGATTAGAACCAACGAGAAAGGACTTAATCTCGGTGCGTTGCATCGAACTATACACTTCATATAAAACTAGCAATAAAACAAGTGACAAACTACTTATCTATCAGGACAGTCTTCTTATTGTCTCGAGTATTTATCTGTGTACGTGTGTGCTATTCGCTGATTCGTGCCTATTGGTTTAGTTTATTATTTAATTGCAACCAAATCGTGCCAGTCTCTCAGGCTGAACCCCCTTGCGTTAGATTAGGTTGTATACCTAACTTAATTTATTAAAATACTGATTAGAATAACTAGATAATACGTTCCACTCTTAGTGATCGACACTCTACTTACCATTATATTCATACTGATCGGGTACACTGCTCGTTAAGTGTGTGTGTTATTGATAAGTCGGCTAAATATAAATTTAAAACTTGAGTAGGCATTAATACTGCTAAACCGCAACGACATACACGCGCATCAAGTTTTTGGCGCCGCTGCCGGGGAGTGAATTGTTATTATCTGTTAATTTGATTAGTATTTTAATTAGGTTTTTAATTTTTAATCTAACCGCTAATTTTGTTGTGTATTAGATTAATTTGCATTCATTGTACTATTTTGCATATTTTCTGTTTTTGTGTGTTATTTGTTTGCTTTTATTATGTTTTTATTTTCGTGTGTTTTATTTGTTTTTAATTTTTCGTATTTTTTGTATTCTGCTATCGTTGTACTGAGCTAAATCGAACGATACGGCGCATCTGATTTCTCAGATACGGCGTATTGCGTTTAATTTTTATAAAATACAACGCGTTTAATTAATTCGATACGACGCATCTTTTCCCCAAGATACGGCGTATCTGTTTTTGATAAAATTTTTTCTAAACGTTAACGCCATACGACGCATCTGCTTTAGCAGATACGGCGTATCTATTATTTTAATTAAAAACAGTTTTCGAATTATTAAACAGATACGACGCATCGATCTCTGTCGATACGGCGTATCTTCTGAATCAAAAATCTCGTATTTTGAAACGTAACGAAAATACGGCGCATTAACTTTTGTTAATACGACGCATTTAATTTTAAATAAATATCGATTTTTGATTATTAAAATTGATACGGCGCATTCAAATTTCTAAGCGGCGTATCTATTTTCTGAATAAAGTCTGATTTAATTTTAACGATTATAAGATACGGCGTATCCATCTTTTTGGATACGGCGCATCGTCTGCAGATATCAGTTATTTTTATTCTTATATCCGTTTCTATATTCATTAATTTCTTTTATAGCGAACAAATCCTACTGATGATTTTACTTGTGATGACAGATTTTGCTATGGAAGATATGTCGAAGAACGGATATCTTGCTATGGAATTCTTGCTTTCGAACTCATCCATGGAAGTTTATGATAATGTGAACTTCAATGTACTCGAGATTGATACGGATTTATTCTCTTGGGAGACCCCTCTTGAAGCTGCTTTTAAGGAATTCATGCGTTTATGCAACATTGACAAAGGGGTATTCTCTTATGACGTATTTGTGAGGTACACTGGAGATGAATTGTCGCTCTTATGGCCTATCATTGAATCCAAAGGATTGGCTTGGACTACTATCGAAGAAGATGATGGGAAATTCTATCTTGCATACATGGACTCAAGCAACAAAAGCTGTGGTGGAGGCAATACCCAAATCTCTTACATGCCTTATTCCGAACAGTACTGGGGATTAAATGAGAACTATCTGGACGATGAAAGAATTTATGCTGTGGCGGAGTTACTATTTCATGGCAGGTTGGTAAGATTGATGGACCTCTCCCTCAATGATTGGCTTGAACTTAAATATGGTAGTCCAAAATTTGCCCCTGCAAATGAAGTCAAGCGGATTATGACTTCATGGTTGACACGGAGTTTTAGGGAGCAATTTAACGAGTTCATGGAGATAAAGAGGAAAATGATTGGAAAGACTTGCTTTGACGTTAACCACGATCCTAACGATGTTGATTTTTCAGATTGGTTGGCTAGTAAGTTCAATAACCATAAGAGCATGGATCGAGCTACTAAGGATGCGTTATGGGTATATTGGATGAGAGGTGAAGACGAAGAAGTAGAGAGCGACTACGGGTCGTCACTTCATGATTCAACAATCAATGAGGGCATTGAAGAATTATTCAGAATAGACATTGACGTGTTCGATTATGAGACACCCTTATGCAAGCAATTCAAGGAATTTAACTACCTTCTTCAAGTCGACGATGATGTGCTAACTGGAGATCTACCAGGATTCAAGACTTATGATGATTTCAAAAACACCTGGTACTACGAATGGAATGACCAAATACCATGGGTTTGGGATAAACCATGGGAATTTGAGCACATTAATCACACCTGTACACCTTTCGTTTTCAAGGATGGGAGTAGTGTTTGGCCGACCTGTGATTATAAGAGTGACGGAACCTGTAATGGGGGAAGTATAATTGGGATGAAACGGGTTGGAAACGATGTAACCTTTGAAGATTATGAGTGGTACGATAATGTTGAAGACTGCCCACAAAAAGCGGAGGCTTTGCAAGAAAAGGGTAGGATTGAATACTTGAAAGGACTTAAAGGGACATCAAATACTACTTTCTGGGAATGGGTGCAATGGGAATTGGAAAGAGAGTGGGAGGCAATTCAAGATGATGATAACAATAAGTCATTAATTGATGAACTAGATGACTATTTGATTAAGGATCCTTATTTTAAGTTTGTTGATAAAGACGAGGAAGAATTCACCAAAAGAAAGTGTCAACTACTTGGGATCCCTTATAATGAGCCACCCATGATTATTTCTGAAAAATTTAAAATCATCAAATACTCTTTGGGACCAGAGGAGGAATATGTTGCGACAAAGACCAAGAGTTATAGAAGATTAAGCCGAACGGAAGAAAACGTCGCCAAGCTATACGGGAACATCTTTCGGATGAAGGAAGAAGGATGGACCGTGACAAGAACTAAATGAAGAGCTGAACGTGAGTCTAACTTGAAGACTCTGGAATAAAGACAAGTGCTAGCCGGGAGACAACCCGGATTTATCTTTTAATTTTCTATTTTTGTGTCGAGTCAATCAGGCCGCAGAGGATACGGCGCATCTCAATCCTGAGATGCGACGCATCTCCTGCACAGGTCATATCTTTATTCTTCTGCATTTTTTTATTTCCGAATTTAAAACTTTTTATCAGTTTATTTTAATGCGGCGCATCCCTGGTTAAGGATGCGACACATCTTCTATTCTGATCCGTATTTATTCCAGGCTCGATACGGCGTATCTTCTTCCATAAGATACGGCGCATCGACTGACCTGATGATTTTCATTTTTATTTTTATGTTTTATTTTACCTAACTACTAATGTATTATGCAAGTTTGAACCTTTCTTAACTTAGGTGTGTTTTAAAGCCTTGGTGGTATTATAGATTCCTGCATTTCCTGTGGATACATCTATTATGAAGCTTAAACGTTCTAATCCACAAGAAAGATGATTTTTGCTCTTATACAAATGGAGGATCATACCGAGCAAATCTCAGGGGAGTTTTTCTGTTCTAATTCTTTTATTTTCCATTTTTTAACCTTTGATACAAACAACGAGGACGTTGTTTAACTTAAGTGGGGGGATTGGAGTATTAGAACACTTAACACTTACTTGTCCTAAACTTTTCAAAATATGCTTAAAATGTGCTTAATATATCAAAATTTAAATTTTTTTAGCATGTTTTTGTTTAAAGTCAAAGTTGCATAGCTGCACACATGACGTTATTTTTAAAATTTGTGATTTTTCAAAACTCACAAATCTATGAGTGTGCCGGTGACTTGTAAACTTTAGAACTTGGCTTGTATACTATTCGAGACCACCATAATAAGTATTATTTTATATAATTAGAATGACTTGTCTAAATTGGTAAATTTCTAGGATTACACCCAAATAGCCTTATATGTTATGTGATATTAACTAACTACACTGGTTAGTTAACCCCCGTATAAACCCTTTGTTACTCTCATTTTTAGAGTAAGATACCCCTAGAAAAACACTCAGAGCCATTCCTTTCGTTTCTTACACATTTGTTAAAATGTTTCGTTACACCCTTAAACCTTAGCCTACCCTGTAGATTAAAATCCGTGGTTGGTTAAATGCTTTAGGCAAAGTGAGTTTCCTTACATTACCTGTGTTCGCGTGCGTAATTCATTATCTATGGTTAGGTCGGGAAATTGCACAATGCAATTGGAGTGAAAGTAAATATTGTATATCTTTGAGTTTATTTTTCGTGTGTTTACTACTTTCACTATTATCGTTATTTCAGAAGTCATGAAAAGTACGGAAAAATTATCCAGAATTATTGTTTTGGTGATGTGGTGAAATTTTACACATCTATGTTTATGTTAGTAGTTTGGAAAAAAAAAATTGTAAAAATAAAAAATAATAATCAAAAAATAGAAAAGAAAAAGAAAAAAGGAAGAAAGTTGGATGTTTGTTTTAACCAACGATGTAAAGTTTTGAATTAAGTGGTCGATATCACCACTATTTATTGTATATTATATCTATGGATTGAATGGGAGTTGGCAGTTATGGGAACGCCAACTAAGGTTTATTCTTTGATTAAGATCTTGTTGAGTATAATTCGTGTCTACCTAAAGCGTGTGTTTCAAGTGTTAAAGCGTGAGTTATTCAATGATATGAGTCTTATTCATGGGATGGTTGGGATAGTGATTAACCACACTTAGGATTTTAATTTATTTGTTTTGTTTATTTTTCGTTTTACACCAATTTATATCCCTAATATTATCCATACCCTTTATTATTCTTTATCCAACCAAACCTTTGATTTATTGAGATTAGGGATTTGAGCAATCTTAAGTATCGTAGTCGTGGATTCGGCTATGTATTTATGATTTTGTCGCCCTTTTTGAGATATTATTATTGGTGAAGTTTGGACCTATCTTTAGCCTATTCGAGTTAAGGATTTGAGCAATTGCAAGTATCGTGTTCGTGGATTCGATCATGTATTTGTGATTTTGTCGCCTTTTCTGAATTTGAGATCGATAGAGATTAAGAATGATTAACCCTTAAACCTCAAAACCCTTTTTACCGCTTTAGACTTGTTATTCCTTTGCTTTAGTGGGGGAGATGTGTATACTTGCCAAGCTTATGATAGAATATTCGTCGCGACTGGACAGTTAAACGATTAGATTTGCTTTTATCGAAATATTTTATTTTACTTCTAATTCGTTAAGTGTTTAGTTGTGTGATTATGAAATAAACGAATACATGCTTAAATATAAAAATAAATCCTAACATCTTTAGGATACATTTTCATAAGATTAATTCTAAGGTTTACTTGGGGACAAGTAAAGTTCAAGTGGGGGGGATATTTGATGAACTCAAATAAGTACATATTATTACTATCATTTATCCTATTAATTTGACTTGTTTTATTATATTATGTATGAGGATTGATACTTAATCGTTTACTTTTGTAACTTCTCAGGTAAAAACAAGCATTTGGTGAAACTTGGCGATTTTGGACTAATTATGGAGCAAAACATGCAAGAAGTTAAGAGTCTACCGAAATGTACAAGATCAAGACTATTCTGCTCCAGATGCGCCGCATCTCACTTATGACATGCGCCGCATCACTATCAATATTTCACCAGATACGATCCAAGATACAAGAGGACATGCGCCGCATCCTAGAATGGAGTTACGCCGCATCTTCTGGCAGTGTACGAATATTCCTGAATATATTAATCTTGGACCCCACGCGAAGTTAAGTCAATGCGCCGCATCTACTTACTAGATGCGCCGCATCCTACCCTCAGACAGAAACTATAAATACCCCAAGACCAGACGAATTTCGTGTGACATATTATATCCGAAGTACGAAGACCAGAGAAACCTAGGACGAATTCAGTCAAATAGGCAGCACAAGACACACCCAAACAAAGATACAAGAGCTGTAAGAAGGTGCTGCATGTGTTTAATTCATTATGTAGCTTTGTTTTATTGTGTTAGCACACACGTACACAATAAAACAAAACTACTTAATGAATTAAACACATGCAGCACCTTCTTACAGCTCTTGTATCTTCGTTTGGGGTGTGTCTTGTGCTGCCTATTCGACTGAATTCGTCCTAGGTTTCTCTGGTCTTCGTACTTCGGATATAATATGTCACACGAAATTCGTCTGGTCTTGGGGTATTTATAGTTTCTGTCTGAGGGTAGGATGCGGCGCATCTAGTAAGTAGATGCGGCGCATTGACTTAACTTCGCGTGGGGTCCAAGATTAATATAGTCAGGAATATTCGTACACCGCCAGAAGATGCGGCGTAACTCCATTCTAGGATGCGGCGCATGTCCTCTTGTATCTTGGATCGTATCTGGTGAAATATTGATAGTGATGCGGCGCATGTCATAAGTGAGATGCGGCGCATCTGGAGTAGAATAGTCTTGATCTTGTACATTTCGGTAGACTCTTAACTTCTTGCATGTTTTGCTCCATAATTAGTCCAAAATCACCAAGTTTCACCAAATGCTTGTTTTTACCTGAGAATTACAAAAGTAAACGATTAAGTATCAATCCTCATACATAATATAATAAAACAAGTCAAATAATTAGGATAAATGATAGTAATAATATGTACTTATTTGAGTTCATCAATTGTATTCCCTTAAAACTGCTTTCTCATTAATTAAAGTTTATATGTTGATGTCTTTGGTGACTTTTATTAGTGCATTGATAACCTCTGTGTCTAGCTGAGCGTTGATCGGGTTGCCATACCTCTGCCCTCGCCTATTTATTAGATCGCCTATGCATTCTATCGTCTGTAGAAAAGTAGGAAGAAAGATAAATAGGATAGTCATAAGTAATCATTAAGGGTTTACTCGCCGATAAGATTAGAACCAACGAGAAAGGACTTAATCTCGGTGCGTTGCATCGAACTATACACTTCATATAAAACTAGCAATAAAACAAGTGACAAACTACTTATCTATCAGGACAGTCTTCTTATTGTCTCGAGTATTTATCTGTGTACGTGTGTGCTATTCGCTGATTCGTGCCTATTGGTTTAGTTTATTATTTAATTGCAACCAAATCGTGCCAGTCTCTCAGGCTGAACCCCCTTGCGTTAGATTAGGTTGTATAGCTAACTTAATTTATTAAAATACTGATTAGAATAACTAGATAATGCGTTCCACTCTTAGTGATCGACACTCTACTTACCATTATATTCATACTGACCGGGTACACTGCTCGTTAAGTGTGTGTGTTATTGATAAGTCGGCTAAATATAAATTTAAAACTTGAGTAGGCATTAATATTGCTAAACCGCAACGACATACACGCGCATCAGCGATCTTAATGACAAAAGTTATATCTGGAAAGCAATGCTGGACAGCCATCTTAGCTTTCGTACAAGGGGATTGCTTAACAAGGTCAAGGAGGCGAAGGAGGAGGCTGCTGTTGTTGTGGCCAGAGAGAAAGAAAGGGAGAAGAGTTATGCTGAGTTGGAGAAAAAGTGTGACGAATCCATGGCGGACTTTGAAAAACACCCAAGGTACGAGGCTCTGCGAGCCAAGATTGATGGTCTTGAGGAACAGCTTAAGGAATCGAAAGCTGAGTGTGGTAGGCTAAAGTTGAAGGAAGCTAAGGTTGTTGGTTATGAGAACCAGGTGAGTGCCCTGGAGTCTAAATGTACTCGTTTAGAGGCTGAGAGAGCTAGATTAGTGGAGCAGGATGCCAAGCGCTGTCAAGAGGTTGATAAGTTGAAGCTCGAATGCCAAAGTCTAAGAAAAGATAGGGCTGAGGTTGTATCGAAGGTTGTTCCCTACATTGCTATGGAGTTGTACCATAGCGATGAGGTGGGGGAGGTTGTGGGCAAGCTAGTAAATGCGGCCATATTCCATGGAAAATGCACAACTTTGGAGGAGATTGCTGAAACCAAAAAACCAGTTGTGCTTTCGGAGGTACCATACTATCGTCCGAATTCCGTGCGGGAATATGATGAAGCTGGTAACGCATTCACCACGGCAGTGTACCCCTTCCTTGCCGAAGCAACCAAAGATCCTTCAGCCTCCATCGAAGATCTCCTCTCTAAAAAGCCAAAGAGCATACAGCCTCCGTCTCCAACCAGAAGGACCTTGTCTGAGAAACCTAAGTCTGCAACCCACCAGGAGCGTCCCAACTCTTCCAAGAACAATTGAAGGCTGCCGTGTTGGCAGTAATTTGGTCCATAAGGGTGACATGTACCCTTTTTAAAACAATTTATCATGTTTAAAGGCTGGTGCCTTTGTGTTTGACAATTTATGATCTGTGTGCCTGTTAGAACAATTTATCTTTCGTGTTAGTGGGCTTCGACCCATAACTTTAGACAATTGTCCTTTTTGCGATTATGATAGCTAAGACTGTACGTAGTCTTCATTAATGGAATTTAGTGGGATATGTCCCACTTTTATTGTCATGTTTATCTTCTCTTACGCTCATTTCAAGAACGTAAACATACAACCTAAGGTTATAACCTTATTGTGTGTATTTTGGACCAAGATTTTAAGCAATCGTATAATTTGACTGCGACAGAGGGTCGCGACCCACTCCGTCTTTATCCTTAAGTTGCAGAGGGCTTATAATACCCTAAGACTTCATAGGAAAGTTAATGTGAATTGTAATGGATGTTATTGCTATACAAGACATGTGCCTTGCTTCATCCTTCGACATTGAAACTTGTAAAGTACTTGGCTGAACGAATCTATGTTGTATAAAACGAAACAAGAGATTTTGAGGGAAACATGTTATATCATTAAGTGGGTAGGTAGGATTACATCATTTGAAGAAATGAACACTATGACGCCTAACATTAATGCTTCTTTCCCCTGTGAGAAGAGTGCGTTACATGAAATTGAAAAAACAACTAAGTGCTTTAAAGAAGGTAAGTTTTTATATGTAAAACTTACGAGAGTTGGTGTCATGTCCAAACTTGTTCACTACATTTTTTTTTCTCTGCCCTTCGAGCTCGTATGCCTTGTTGCCACAGCATTTTTTGACGCTGGGCTCTTTAACTTGGCTTCACTTGCTTTCATTCGAAGGACAAATTCTTATATGCCCTCAAGACTTTGGGTAGTTTGTCTGCCCACTTATGCTGATATTGCTCTAACTTTATCTCTATTTCGATGACAATATCCTTGTCAACACAAATGAACCTTTGCTTCACATTCAGGCTTTTGCAGAAAGAGGGGAACACTCCTTCGGCAAAGTGTTTCCCTTCATAAGAGGTGATGACTTGTGGGATTCCGAATCTAAAAATTATGTGTTCCCACATAAATTCTTCCACATCTTTTCCTTTTGTTTATGCCAAAGGCTTGGCCTCGACCCATTTGGTGAAATGGTCGATGGCTATGACCAAGAATTGTATCCCTCCGGGAGCTACTGGTAGGGGTCCGATTATGCTGATGCCCCATTGACCGAAAGGCCTTACTGTCATGGTAGAAGACGCCTCATACTCAAATGGTTTCCGAGCTTTGGAGTGTGTCTGACATACCTTGCATCTTTTGATTGCTTCCCTTGCGTCTTCCAGCACAGATGGCTAGTAATAACCCCACCTTGTTACTTTTGAGGCGATGGCTCTAGGGCTTATGTGTCTTCCGCAAAATTCTTCGTGAGCATTATATAGAATGCTCGAAGCATGCTTTAACTCTATGCAATGAAGCCAAGGAGATGAAAGATTCCTTTTGTAGAGATTATTTCCTATGAGCCTGTACTGGGGACTTTTGACTTTGATTCTTCGTGCTGACTTTAAATTATCAGGCAGAATGCCGCTTATCAAGTACGTTTTTATTGGTGTCTTCCAGTTGGAGCCTTCATCAGATGTTTCACTTCGTGCAATTGACCTGGTGGCCAATACCTCCACTAAAACCTCGTTGGGTAGATGAGCAAAGGCAGTCGACGCTAATCTGATTAGGGCTTCCGCCTTTTTGTTATGGCTTCTGCGGACATTTGTTACTTTATATCGTTCGAAACCCTGAAGGAGCTTTTTAGCTTCATCCAAATATTCCTTAATTACCGGCTGCCTTGCTCTGTAAGAACCCTTGATTTGGCTAGTGACTGAAAGCGAACGTACAAAGACGGAGAGGTCATGAACCTGCATGCCCTTTGCAATTCAAAGGCCAGCCAGCAAGGCTTCATACATTGCTTCATTCTTTGTGGCCTTGAATTCGAAACGTAGTGCATAACTGTACTCCTTTCCCTCCGGATTGGTCAGGATTAATCCTGTTCCGAAACCATCAGAGCTTGAGGCTCCGTCGATGTATAATTTCCACCCCTCTGTTGCCGTCGGGGGTGTTTCTCCATTTTGGGTGTGCCCGGAAGGTGTTTCGTTGAGAGCTTCTGCAGATGTCTGATTTTTGATGGAGCTTGGACTATCACGTCTTGTTAATGACCTCGGAGTTGGTAGATCAACAGTTGCTTTGAACTTCGAAGGGTTGGTCTTGATTCCTTGCTTAGTTGGTTCAATGGGTTTGAACCCCTTAAGTTGATATTTCTTGCCGTGGAGCTTGTCATCAATCACTGGTGCCTGAGGGGTTCTGGTATTGCTGGAATACTTCCCTTTGAAGACCTTCCCCTTAGCTTTGTGTGGCTTCTTCAGGTTTGCGGTGGAACTTGCTGGAGGTTGTTTTTCGCCTACCACCCTTCGTCCTGTGTGATGCCTATTTGTTACGATATCTTTTTCAACATCCGCACCACTGAGAGCATCCTTCGGAAGTTCTTTAGGACCTCCCCTGCTTTTCTTGCTAACCTTCGGGTTGTGCTCAGAAAGTATAGTCCCTATTCCGTAGGGCGTGTGGAATTTCACAGCTGCATGTATAGTGGAAACTATGATACCCATCTTTTGCATGGCGGTCCTTCCTATCAACAAGTTGTAAGGAGAGTTGGACCATACGATTTTGAACATGAGGGTTTCTGTCCTTGCGAGCTTGCCTTCTCTAATTGTTATTTCCAACGAAACTTCTCCTAGAGGCCACGAACGTTCTCCAGAAAACCCTACTAAAGGCATCTTTGAGTTGACCCTTTGAGACCTGACAGAAGGCTTGAGCTTTCAAAAGCAATGTTCATATATGACTTCACAAGGGCTTCCGCTGTCCATGTAAGCTCCGCTCACTTCTTGGCGAAATATGAGGACTTTGATAATTACTGGATCATTTGAAAGGATACTGCCTGTGATGGGAGAAAACGTTATTTCCCTTATCTCGTTCGCTTCTGGCCCCGGTACATTCCTTTTCAAAGTGGTTTCGCCCCTATGTATCATTAGTATGGGGGCTTCGTTAGGGTTACTATCTTTGGCCATTTAAGTGTCGATCATCTTTTCTTTGCCTTTCTTTATACCCTTCACCAAATGTGCCAATTGCCCAGACTTCACAGCTTCCTCTATCTGTTTCTTCAGTTCTCTACAACTGTTAGTGTCATGGCCATTGTCTTCGTGGAAGTGACAGTACTTGCTGGTATCTCTGTTTTTGCCCTTACTTGTCATACGAGGGGGTGCTTCGAAGGCTTTGGCAGCTCTCTCCGTAGCAAGCATTTCCTTTGGAGACTTTGTTAGACTGCTTAACAAACCATGGTTGGGGACTTTTTTGTACGGAGAAAACCTGTCTCTGTTCTTGTTCTTGTTCTTGGACCCTTCCCACGAAGAATGCTTTGAAAACTTGTTGTTGCTATCTCTGTCTACCGAAGCCCCATTAGTGGACACCTCTTTTGCTTCGATCCAAGTATATGTCTTTTCCGTTAACCCTTTGTAAGTTGTCGGAAGGTCAGTGGACAAGAATTCCACCAAACGTCGATTTCGAAGACCATGTACGAAACCCGAAATACGCTGATCTTCATGTAGACCCAAAATCTGCAAAGTCTCATCGGTGTACCTAGTAACGAAGGCCCTTGTGCTTTCGTTTTCTTTTTGTTTGATGTTGTGCACCGTTAAATGAGTCCTCGTGAACTTCTTTTGCTGACTGAAATGTGACCGGAACTTAGCCTTAAGATCATCAAGATTGACGATGCTGCCGGGCTTTTGCCCATTCCACCAGATACGAGCAGAATCCCGTAGGGTGTATGTAAACATATGACAGGCCACTGGCATAACCCATTTTTGCATTTTGATAGCCCCTTCGAACAAATGTAAGAAATTGTCCGGATCCCCTTCCCATCATAATTCCCAACGTGCGAAGGGTGTAGCTGAACCCATAGGGTCTGAGTATTGACAGTTATAAGGTGGTGTATACATGGGAACAGTATTATATGGATTGTTGTTTGGGGGCATTCCCATAGGAGTTTGGCTTGGTAGGACTGATAAGGTGTATTCATGGCAAACGGGTAACCGTTTCCCATGGCGTACGGAGGGTACGCCATAGGATGCCCGAAGGGCATGCTCCCATAAGTTTGGGGAAAGCTTGGGTTATTAGGCTGTCCATTTACCGGAGGATATAAATTTAGAGGATAAGACTGAGTTTGGAACGAGGGGTACATACCATTGGGAGGAAGATTTCCTCCCATATTAATTGTAGGCGGATTGCCTTCTACGCCTAATGCGTGAGAAGGCTGCAATGGAACCCCAGCTTTAGTCCTTCCAAGATGAGCTGCTAGCAATGGAGGCAAAGTCACCCCCGCTTCTTCCCTTCGCTGGCTCCTACCGTTAGAGCCTTCGGTAACCGCCCCTTCTCTTCTTGTCGGAGCCCTCTCAGGGACTCCTTCGAAACCAACGAACCTTTTGCTTAGCCTTCGACCGACTGGGGACCCAATTCTTAAGGCCGATAGGGTTGGTCCTTGGGTCGGAGGCCTAGGTTCCATCTCCATTTCTTCATCATACTCATCACTTGAGTATTCCAACTCCCTTCGCACCTCAGCATTCCTGACTTGCCTGTTACGAGCCCTTAAGAGGGGTTCCAATACTTCGTGGTTGGCTTTGACAAAGGCTGGGCTAATGACAGGTTCAGGATTGGCTGATGTCGAAGCATGATTGTTGGTTGTGATTTCTGGGTGAGAACGTGTTGTGAAAGTGGAAGCGGTTATTGGGGGAAGGTTGTTAGTGTCGTTGATTGGTATTGGTGCCAAGGTCGAGAAACCCGGTGGGGGAGTATCTTCTCTTCCTAGATCCATGCCGGAATAATAGTGAAAGTAGTTGGTTGGTTATAAGCTCGGAATTAACGAGACCAATTGTAGCGGTCCCACGGATGGCGCCACTAATTGAACAAATAATTGCACAACCAAGTTGTAAAACCCGCAAATTAACATAAGATGAAAAGACTAAAATGCCCTCGAGTTTAAACTTTAAGAATTCAAAATTAGTATACGAGCATTAAATTTAACATAACCTAAGTTTTAATAAAATTTAAACTTTACATTATATTAGTATGTACAAAAAAAAAAAAAAAAAAAAAAAAAAAAAAAAAAAAAAAAACACTATGTCTTGGCCCCCCCCCCCTTGACCAAATTATGTCCAAGTTCATGATTAGAGAAAGATTGGCAAGTCCTTAATGTGATTGATGTGTTTCCCTAAAATACCCAACAAAAAAAGTATTTAAAACAACGCATTCTAATTTTCTTATAACCGATCTTCACTTCAAAAGAAACCCTAACAAGAAACATCGGCCTCCACTTCACTCTAGTTTCTGCCGACATTTAGAACAGCCAAAGGAGGCTTCAATCTCATCTTTAATCCGTGTTTCATCGTCACAAGGTATACTTATAATCCTACCAATGATCTATACGAATTTTGTCATCAAAAACTAACCCTAAAATCACGTTTTTTGGTCCTTGTGGCTGCTGCTGTTTGACGCCCAACAGAGGAGGAAGAAGGAGAGTTTTCGTGTGGTTTGATCCGTGTTGTGTTTGTGTTTCTTCGTGGTCTACAAGGGTATCGTATTACTTGTTAAATTCTTGTTCTTGTTTGTTTTACAATCGAAAATGGGTACTCAAATTAGCCACATAAAATCACATGAAATAATAAAAGTTACAAACCCTAAAATCGTATATATGAATTGGCTGCATATTTGTGGTGAAATAATTAGTTGTGATTATGTTAAATCTGTTATAGAATGACCAAAATATGTTATGGACTCAACCAAAATCGTTTGGAGTGAAAAACTAATGATTTGGATATTAAAACCCTAAATTGGATAGGTTTCTGTGAGGTCTGATTCTGAGTTCGAATTTTGTTCAACTTTAAACGGCTGTAACCTTATGATGGAATCGAGTTTTTGAGTTTTTTAAAAGCCTAAAACTAAGTTCATTGAAATAGCTACCTGGGGAAATTTAGTTTGTAATTTTTAGAGGCTTAGAAGGTTACCTTTTGATTTTTAGAAAATTATGTGTCTGGTCGGATTTGTGAGTCTGGAAAATCAGTCCGGGTTTTCCATTTTTAATTTTCAAACCGTGTTGAGTTAGAAGGTGTCCTTTGAACTGGGTAATATTAAAGATGTATATGACTTCCTGGAATTTTTATAGATTTTTGTGAATTTTTCTTAAAAGGTTTCTAACTAATAACTTTTCGTATAGTAAAATCAATCAGAAATCTGGACGAGTTGGTTTAGGTGAATTTTAATCCATAGTTATACTACTTAATAAAATCTGGAAAAATTAGGTAAAATACTTAAGACATTTGAGCATCTCTGGGAATTTTTGGGAATTTTATTACTGAGTTCTTGTACGATTTTCAATTTATAGAAAACCTAACAATTTCGTATATAAAACTGTGAGAAGTTATAAAAGGGTAAAATTGTAAACTAAAGGGTGTGATGTGTTTATTGTGTAACCTAAAGGGTGTAAATGGATATTTGGCTAAAACCAAAGGTCATGACTTGTAAAATCTGTAACTCGATGATATTTTCATATTATACCCTAAACTTATGCTAATCACCTAATGAACCCTAAATTATGAAAACTACTATATGAACACTAAAACTTTGTAAAAGACATTAAGAATCTTGAACTATGAATATGATCATCTATAATACTTTGAATTAGCATACGAGAATGATATAACATAAAGTCACCTAATATGGAATGAGAACAAGAATGAAACCTTACGGTCCTATGAACTTATAAGAGAACTTGTGCTTATTTGTAGATCGGGTGAAGAGGGAGTGATCTCCTACTTGATTTGCTTTCATTTCTTTTGCTTGCGTATTCATTAAGGTACAGATATTCTGCCCTTTTTAATAAGGTGCCTTCGACCTCTTGATTTCTGATTTGAACCTATGATATGAACCTTTGGCATATGAACCTTTGATATGAACCTTGAGATTCGGACTATGACTATATGAACCTTTGCTTTGATATGAACCTTTGACCTTTGACCCCAGTTTGATACCCGAGCCAAATATGTTTCCTAGCCATGAAGGTAACATGGCCGTGTCATTGATGCACCAATGGCATGACTCTAGTGTGCTCGAGTGATGTTGCACACCGTCCCCATTATGATATGTTATGCGCGCTTTATGATTTGTTATGGCCAATATGATTTGTTTGGGGGGCGTATGGATGCATCCTAGATATGTTCTGATATGATATGTTTTGATATGATATGATATGGTGACTGGGGCTGGGTGCAATCCACTCCTTTCACAAAATATGGGAGCTAGCTACTCCATTTGAAGAATGAGGACACCCCTCATATTATCTGATTATCTGAGAGGTCTCCCCTCTATATGATTTGAAGATTATGGTTACGATATGATATGATTTGATTTGTTTGGGCTCGTGGTGGATGACTGTCCTAAACCTTACTCTTTATTTCCTTTTCCTATATCTCATTCATTATGATATGTCTGTTCATTTCCAGTTGATTTTGGTTTCCGTTTATTATATATCTGTTCACTGGGCTTTTTAAGCTCAGCCGCATTTCTTTTCCTGCGGTAGGTTTTAGTAGGAAGCCAGGAGCTTGGGTTTGCTTTGGGATGAGAGATTAGCTTATGAAGACGATACCCTAGTTTTAGTATTCATTTATGTATGACTATGTAGATTTGGTATATTTTCCTTTGTAATATTGTAAACCATTTGTATTATGTAAGTCGGATGTTATGCTTGCCTTTGATATGTCACCATTTTCGTGACACTTCTACCCTTGCCGGGTTGGGGTGTTACAATTATGGTATCAGAGACAGGTTTACGACTTGCAGTACATCTACCCTTGGCCTGTGTAAGTTAGGACCCCTAAGTTTCCACTGTAGGCGCTCGTAGGATAACCTTTGCGAAGTTGCGTAAGATTTTCCCATAGAAACATAAGTCATAACCGGTGAGGAATGGGTAGTCTAGGACATCCATGTGAGTAGTATTTGCTTCCGCATCACTCTGAATCTTGCCTTTGCCTTTAGTCATGCCTTATAAAAACGTTTGTCCCGGAAGACGAGGAAGTCTTACCTCCCGTCATTTTAATGATGAACCTTGTATGTTAACCAATTTCCTTTGGAAGGATTTGATATTGGTAGTTGTCCAGTTCGGAATTGTTATCTGAGCATGTTGATGCTAATAACTGATATTCCTTACATCTCACCTCAGACAGTTAAACAATGTTCGTATTACTATCGGTGCACACCCTACCATTCCTATGTTATAAGCTAAACAAGATTCCAATCCTTTGAACTGTTCACTATTCTAACCTTCAATTTGATATATTTGACTTTGATATATTCTAATACTCTCCCATCCCACACTTTGATGAACCATGTACCTAAATTTGATATGTGAATTATCCGTATGTTTTGACAACCACATTCGCTCTGAGAATCCGTTTCCCTTTGGATGTATTTGACTTTGAGGTCTCTTGACTATGGAGTGGTGGTTTTTGTAAAGCTATCATGGACTGCAATATTTGAAATGCGACCTTTAACAATCTGCTTCACCATATTTTGATATGATTTCCTCAATCATTTGAATCTGTTAAAATTATTGTTGCTATGAAGCACATACTCCGATCTCTTTGATTCCCAATTTTCTCCTAACGCCTGTTAGTATCCACTCTTGGAAAGCTCCGGCATTTGAAAGTTTGTTGTACGAATTTCTGGTGTTTCTGATGAACCTTTTGAGATCCGTTTGGGAAGTAAAGTTTGCATCGAACCAATCTGAATTTGGCGAAACCACGATACTGAAGAAGTTAAGAGATTGTAGGAACTGATGAATATGAGTTTGTTCACTTCAGTGATCTCTTGAATGCTCCTGTTGGTTTATGAAGAAGAAAGAGAGAAGTGTGCGGCGGCACACCGACCATCGTGAATGTAACCGTAATCATTATTCCATTTCCGCGTATCAATATTTGATTCATTGTATCTTTGAAACTCCGTAGCAGACGACCTTATTTGAGTTTGAAAGACGGAAGAAGCAACCACAAGAACATCTGAGAAGGAAGTTGACTAGTTGAGATTAAGTTCCGCGAAGCATTACAATTTGATTTGTGAAGAGAAAGATTTGTGATATGAAGTTTCTCCCTAAGAAGATTTCCTGAAATTGCTTTAGTACCCGTGTGACCACTATGAGTTTTGAATGATGTTAATTGTATTGACTAGAAGATTCATGTTTTCGCAAGTATTCGGATAATTGTCATAGTATGACAGTATGTTTGTGCTCAGAGACGAACGAGGAACATGTTGACCATTTTTAGTATGAAGTGAACCGACCCTTTGTTCTAGAAGAATAGATTCACTTGAGGATCAGAGATTGTAGCAATAACACCACCAGGTATCCGATGACTAAAGAAGCTTCCACAAAAAGGACCAGGTCTGAAGACCATTGTCAGAGTTAGAAACCTTGTAGAAGATGTGCAGAAGAGGTTCGTGACAGGCATTACCAAGAGAGAAGCAGGTGAGAAGAAGACAGACTGAGATGAGACTCGATTATACCTCAAGCAGCACGGGGAGATTTCAGTTGGGCATCAAGACGACCAGACCGTGGAAGATGAGCTTTCAGCACATAAACCAGGAAGTCCATAGCAGTTTGAGTTGGTGAATTTTGAATCATGCTAGAAGACCTGTAGAAGACACGCAACCTTGTTTCTCTAGTCAGTTTAGTTGTACTAAGATGAATTGAGAGCTGAAACAGACTCGCCAATGGAGGAATGCACGGTGATCACGTAAGAGATTCATGCTACCACACCGAAGTGTCAAGAAGAAGTGTCGAAGACTTGAGGAACCAGACTCAAGTTTATGATTTCATTTTCACCCCATGATCGTATGATTAGAAAAGAGAGCGACTACTTGGAATTTGAAAAGATTCGGGATCATGAAATTGAATGGATGAAATTTTGTAGTAAACATTTGGATTCGGAAGATTTGATTTTTGTAAAGGATGAAGATATTGAAGACGTAATTCAATTCCTCTTAGACCACTTAAATTTCCGTTACCTTTCGATAGGATCTTTTGAAGGAACCTTACCCTATTAGAAATTCCATTCTTTGTTCGTTATGCATTTGTTTGGATGATGGTTTCGTTATGAAAAGGATGATGAATTGTGGAAGACCTAATGTTTTCGACGACGAGTTTCATTTTAAGGTGTACACATTTTGTTACGCTATTTGTACGTTCAAATTCCTCCGATTTAGAATCCGTAGTGATGTTTGTTTTGGACCAACCTTAGGAGGTAGAAAGACTGATAGGTGGTTAAGATAAGTAGTTCTGTTCGCGACTTGAGATAAAGTATGACCATCATGATGGTATACTCATATGATGCTGGTATTATGACGGTTCGCGAACGTGATAATACTTACGTCATATGACGTACCCTCATTGTGTTCATAGGATATTTCGAGGAGTACTTTAGAAACCTTAGAATTTTGATTAGAGAGGTGAGAAATTTCGCATTTGTAAGATTTAGGTTCGTTCCACCTATACGCTTAATCTGTTTCGCCGTTATACGATTTGATACGTTTGGATTCTCGGTACGCGGTTGTTGACCTTTGCAATTCCGATAAGAATCTTAAGTTCTGCTATAAGTTTCTTCCATTTGATATCACCTACAATTTATTTTCTGTACGATCTCATCTGATTTGTCTAATCGAATGCTATGGACGGCATATCCGTCACAATCTTGCGTATCCTTGTATCTCTTCTGAGAGAATATGATAACCATTCGTCATGTTTGAATATGATCCTTGCAATCTGAATCCCGTATGATATGTCATTTCTGGGAACGGAAGTTACTTTTGGATCGGCAATGAAGAGTCATGAGAAACAAGTCTTTTTACATTTCCGTTCGCTGTCTGTTGTGTCTTCTGTTTCGTTTCATCTCCGTTCGTAAAGATTCTTTGGAAGAACCACCCAGAGCGGGAGGCTACTTGGGAAACCGAAGAGTCAATACGATCCGATTATCCGCGTTTCTCTTTTTGATTTGGTACGTATTCATTTTGTTATTGCTTTCGATTCGCATTTTCTTTTCGATTTCGCACTTCAATTTTCGAGGACGAAAATTTTTTTTTAGAGGGGAAGAGTTGTAAAACCCGCAAATTAACATAAGATGAAAAGACTAAAATGCCCTCGAGTTTAAACTTTAAGAATTCAAAATTAGTATATGAGCCATTAAATTTAACATAACCTAAGTTTTAATAAAATTTAAAACTTTACATTATATAAGTATGGTACAAAAAAAAAAAAAAAAAAAAAAAAAAAAAAAAAAAAAAAAACACTATGTCTTGCCCCCCCCCCCCCCCCCCCTTGACCAAATTATGGTCCAAGTTCATGATTAGAGAAAGATTGGCAAGTCCTTAATGTGATTGATTGTTTCCCTAAAATACCCCAAACAAAAAAAAAACACGGCATTCTAATTTTCTTATAACCGATCTTCACTTCAAAAGAAACCCTAACAAGAAACATCGGCCTCCACTTCACTCTAGTTTCTGCCGACATTTAGAATAGCCAAAGGAGGCTTCAATCTCATCTTTAATCCGTGTTTCATCATCACAAGGTATACTTATAATCCTACCAATGATCTATACGAATTTTGTCATCAAAAACTAACCCTAAAATCACGTTTTTGGGTCCTTGTGGCTGCTGCTGTTTGACGCCCAACAGAGGAGGAAGAAGGAGAGTTTTCGTGTGGTTTGATCCGTTTTGTGTTCGTGTTTCTTCGTGGTCTACAAGGGTATCGTATTACTTGTTAAATTCTTGTTCTTGTTTTGTTTTACAATCGAAAATGGGTACTCAAATTAGCCACATAAAATCACATGAAATAATAAAAGTTACAAACCCTAAAATCGTATATATGAATTGGCTGCATATTTGTGGTGAAATAATTAGTTGTGACTATGTTAAATCTGTTATAGAATGACCAAAATATGTTATGGACTCAACCAAAATCGTTTGGAGTGAAAAACTAATGATTTGGATATTAAAACCCTAAATTGGATAGGTTTCTGTGAGGTCTGATTCTGAGTTCGAATTTTGTTCAACTTTAAACGGCTGTAACCTTATGATGGAATCGAGTTTTTGAGTTTTTTAAAAGCCTAAAACTAAGTTCATTGAAATAGCTACCTGGAAAAATTTAGTTTGTAATTTTTAGAGGCTTAGAAGGTTACCTTTTGATTTTTATAAAATTATGTGTCTGGTCGGATTTGTGAGTCTGGAAAATCAGTCCGGGTTTTCCATTTTTAATTTTCAAACCGTGTTGAGTTAGAAGGTTTCCTTTGAACTGGGTAATATTAAAGATGTATATGACTTCCTGGAATTTTTATATATTTTTTTGAATTTTTCTTAAAAGGTTTCTAACTAATAACTTTTCGTATAGTAAAATCAATCAGAAATCTGGACGAGTTGGTTTAGGTGAATTTTAATCCATAGTTATACTACTTAATAAAATCTGGAAAAATTAGGTAAAATACTTAAGACATTTGAGCATCTCTGGGAATTTTTGGGAATTTTATTACTGAGTTCTTGTACGATTTTCAATTTATAGAAAACCTAACAATTTCGTATATAAAACTGTGAGAAGTTATAAAAGGGTAAAATTGTAAACTAAAGGGTGTGATGTGTTTATTGTGTAACCTAAAGGGTGTAAATGGATATTTGGCTAAAACCAAAGGTCATGACTTGTAAAATCTGTAACTCGATGATATTTTCATATTATACCCTAAACTTATGCTAATCACCTAATGAACCCTAAATTATGAAAACTACTATATGAACACTAAAACTTTGTAAAAGACATTAAGAATCTTGAACTATGAATATGATCATCTATAATACTTTGAATTGGCATACGAGAATGATATACCATAAAGTCACCTAATATGGAATGAGAACAAGAATGAAACCTTACGGTCCTATGAACTTATAAGAGAACTTGTGCTTATTTGTAGATCGGGTGAAGAGGGAGTGATCTCCTACTTGATTTGCTTTCATTTCTTTTGCTTGCGTATTCATTAAGGTACAGATATTCTGCCCTTTTTAATAAGGTGCCTTCGACCTCTTGATTTCTGATTTGAACCTATGATATGAACCTTTGGCATATGAACCTTTGATATGAACCTTGAGATTCGGACTATGACTATATGAACCTTTGCTTTGATATGAACCTTTGACCTTTGACCCCAGTTTGATACCCGAGCCAAATATGTTTCCTAGCCATGAAGGTAACATGGCCGTGTCATTGATGCACCAATGGCATGACTCTAGTGTGCTCGAGTGATGTTGCACACCGTCCCCATTATGATATGTTATGCGCGCTTTATGATTTGTTATGGCCAATATGATTTGTTTGGGGGGCGTATGGATGCATCCTAGATATGTTCTGATATGATATGTTTTGATATGATATGATATGGTGACTGGGGCTGGGTGCAATCCACTCCTTTCACAAAATATGGGAGCTAGCTACTCCATTTGAAGAATGAGGACACCCCTCATATTATCTGATTATCTGAGAGGTCTCCCCTCTATATGATTTGAAGATTATGGTTACGATATGATATGATTTGATTTGTTTGGGCTCGTGGTGGATGACTGTCCTAAACCTTACTCTTTATTTCATTTTCCTATATCTCATTCATTATGATATGTCTGTTCATTTCCAGTTGATTTTGGTTTCCGTTTATTATATATCTGTTCACTGGGCTTTTTAAGCTCAGCCGCATTTCTTTTCCTGCGGCAGGTTTTAGTAGGAAGCCAGGAGCTTGGGTTTGTTTTGGGATGAGAGATTAGCTTATGAAGACGATACCCTAGTTTTAGTATTCATTTATGTATGACTATGTAGATTTGGTATATTTTCCTTTGTAATATTGTAAACCATTTGTATTATGTAAGTCGGATGTTATGCTTGCCTTTGATATGTCACCATTTTCGTGACACTTCTACCCTTGCCGGGTTGGGGTGTTACACAAGCCTTCGATGATGATCAAAGGAATAATGGGGTGTTGAGATTGCGCCAAGCTTGTTCTTAACCTGAAAATAAGAAATACCGAAACACTACGTTAAGTGATTGCGCAGGGGTTGGACCCTGCGAACCACCTCCGGCGTGCAAGTAAGTATGTGTAATCGTTTGAGTAGGTTGTAAATGACAAGAGTGAAGTTAACTTACATTTTTGATGCCCGACTACGCTATTTATAGGGGAGAAATAGGACATAGTGGGCGGTTGCACATTGTTCGGAGATCATGGGGGCGTCCCATGATTTTGTGGTAACCGCTAGGGCTTTGTAGCCCACGATCTCTGTTTTGGCGGGAAAGCCAAAGGGAAGAGGAGACGTGGGTTTGACTAGATCAGAATGGTCCTTCGTGCTAGTCCCTTCGATAGGAATACCCCGAAGGGCTTAGGGCTTCGATTGGCGGATTCCCACATGGTAACCAGTTCGCAGGAGAATGGTTTTACGCCAATGAAACGTGTTAAGGAGATTAACCTGGGCCTCCGAAGAGAGGGCTTTCTACAGGCTCGAAGGGGAGTTCTTCGACCCGTTCGTAGGGTACATCATCAGAGATATTTCCTCCCCTGAGATGCAAATAACATTTTATCCTCCCCTGTTTGGAATATCTCTCACTATGTACCAAAATATTTCTCACCATCATTTGAGCTATCCATTAGAACATGTTATCAGACAATGTTGTACATGTAGCCATCAATTCCTTAAGAGTTTAATTTGTTGCCCTCATCACTTCTAGGTGTGTTAACTCCTATGAGAGGTGATTCATGGGGCATTTGACTCATGGTCCATCATTTGATGGTGTTTGTGAGTCACTTTGAAAATCCTTTTAAGAAACTTTTGCCTTAGCAGTATGTATTTGATTTTATTATGAAAAACCATACTGCTTTCAACCATTTTGAAGGGATTAAGTGTGTAACAGACACTTAATCAAGATTTCGGTTTAAAGCAACCTCTGGTTGTGTGAGAACCAATGTTTTTCAGTTATAAATAACTGTCTCTGTAAAGATAAACCTATTCAAAAGGCTTTCTTGATAGGGTTTCCAGCTCATAGCAATTGTTGCCTCTAACACAAGTGTTAGATTCACTTTTACTAGCTGTTCTTTCTATCAGATGTCCTTAGACTACTTAAAAGTATAAAATGATAGAAAGTGAGTTGTATCAGTTACTTTCTGATCAACTAAGTCATCAATTCAATGTGAAACATCATAATCAAGCTTCAAGAAAGAAGTTTTAAGGAGGTTTGAAATTCCCAAACTCTTTCTATCATAAACCTATTATGTCAGCAACTAGTGTTATCATTCTGCTGCTCACGTATTTCACTTGAAACTTCCTTTGTGTTCACATGTTCATACCTGAAATTGTTAGTCTAAAACCAAAAGAACAATGTGTAAAGTACTTGTCTTGTATTAGAATAATCATAGGACTAACTGTATGAATAACACAATTTAAATTTGTACTAGCAGCACAAACTTTTGTAATAGCAGTAGTATCTTTTAAAGCCAGCAGCACAAACAAAAACTTATTTACAAAAACACATTAGATTGAAAAATTCAAAGATTAAGCATTCCAATACTTGCTACCAAGTACTGAAACCTTCCAACATCAAAAGCTTTGGTCAGCAGATCTGCAAAGTTGTATTCTGAAGCAATTTTAAGAACTTGAATTAATCTTTTCTCATTGCAGTCTCTTATAAAGTGATGTCTAATTTCAATGTGTTTTGTTTTAGAATGTTGCACTGGATTTTTAATTATGCAAATAGTACTACTATTATCAATATGAATAACAGTGTTCATGAAATTGTACCCATAGTCAAGAAGTTGGTTTTGAAGCCATAAGACTTGAGCACAGCAACTTGCAGCAGCTACATATTCAGCTTCAGTTGTTGAAGTAGCCACAGTTGTTTGCTTCTTACACTACCATGAGATAAGTCTACACCCAAGGAATTGACATCCTCTAGTTGTTGACTTTCTGTCCAAGCTAGCACCAGCATAATCACTATCCGAAAATGCTACCAAGTCAAAAGGTGACTCTCTAGAATACCATATACCCAACCTAGGTTGACCCTTGAGATATCTAAAAATTCTCTTGACTGCTATTAAATGAGAAACCTTTAGAGTTACTTGAAATCTTACAAAAGCACAAACAGAGAACATGATATCAGGTCTTGATGATGTGAGATACATCAAAGAGCCTATCATAGATCTGTAAGTGTGTACATCTACATTTTCTCCATCCAGGTCTTTAGGAAGTGGCTTCTCAGAGTCCATTGGTGTGCTTGCCATTTTTGAATCAGCAAAGTTGAACTTCCTTAGTATCTCAGCAACATATTTATCTTGACTAATAAATATGCCTTCATATGACTGTTTAACTTGCAAACCCAAAAAGAGTGTAAGTTCCCCCATGGAACTCATCTGAAACTTATCATGCATAAGCTTCTCGAACTCCAAACACATCTCCTTCCTTGTAGACCCAAAGATAATGTCATCCACACACACCTGCACTAACAGAAGATCCTTCTTGTGCTGTTTGATGAAAAGTGTCTGATCAATCTTTCCTCTTTGAAATCCATTTTCTTTTAAATAGGAAGCCAGTGTTTCATACCAAGCTCTAGGTGCCTGATGAAGGCCATAAAGAGCCTTAACTACTCTGTACACTTTGTCTAGATGGTCAGGATCAATGAACCCTGGAGGTTATGAGACATACACCTCTTCTTCAATAGTACCATATAAAAATGCACTCTTGACATCCATTTGATAAACAGTGAAGCCTAAAAATGAAGCATAAGCTAAGAAAAGCCTAATTGCCTCAAGTCTTGCTACTGGAGCAAAAACCTCATCATAGTCTATCCCTTCTTGTTGTGTGTACCCTTGGGCTACTAATCTAGCCTTATTCCTAATCACTATTCCCCTTTCATCCCTTTTATTCTTGAAAACCCATCTAGTGCCAATTACCTTTGCATTCTTAGGTAAATCAACTAGCACCCAAACCTTCTAAATCTTGAACTGAAGAAGCTCCTCTTGCATAGCTTCTACCCAGCTTAAATCATCTAAGGCTTTCAGAGTGTTCTTTGGTTCATCTTGTGAGAGAAAACATACAAACAAGCAAGAGTTTGAAAACTCATGCTGCTTTGAAGCATAAAGGGCATCAAGAAGCCCTTGTTGGTCTAAAGACATCAGTTGTTGTCTTGTCTTCACACTTGATTGTACATCTCCAATTACATTTTCTAGGGAGTGGACTTTGTGAATCCTTGTATGTGGGGTTGAAGGAACTTGATAGTTAGGTGTGATATTGCTCAAATCCACCTCATTATCTGAGAAATCTGCTTCATTTGAGTCTGAAGGGACAGCAGTAGAATCATTTGGCCTAGCAGCAGAAAAATTAAGCCTAGCAGTAGAATGCTCTGTCTCAGCAGCACTATCATCAGCAGAAACATTTTGTTGTTCCTTTGTTCCATCTTCCTTGTATTCACTTTCAACATCTTCTTTAGCTTTACCAGAAGAAGATTCATTATTTGTTGAATTTGAAGCCACACTGGTACTTATTGGCATCCAAATATGATCTTGATTTGTCTCCTTGTCTAACCCTGCCTCATTTGTTGTTTGTGAATCTAAAAAATTATTAGTTTCTGCAACAACAGGCACATAATTCATAGAATGGGTTAATGACCCAAGATCAAATAGCCAATTAGGACCTTCACCTACTACATTGGATTTATGCTCTAAAAATTCCACTTGTAGGTTTTCTTCTACTTTCTTGGTTCTTAAGTTGTATACTCTAAATGCTTTACTATTGAGAGAATATCTAACTAAGAAACCTTCATCTGCTTTGCCATCAAATTTTCCAAGATGGTCTAAGGTATTGAGAATTGTCACATGACATCCAAAAGGTCTAAGAAATCCTATTGCAGGAGTTCTACCTCTAAAAAGTTCATATGATGTCTTATTGTGAGGTTCAACAACTAAAACTCGATTCTGAACATAGCAAGCAGTGTTAACTGCTTCAGCCCAAAAAGTTATAGGTAGCTTAGAGTCAGCTAACATAGTTCTAGCAGCTTCTATTAGTGTTCTATTTCTCCTTTCAGCAACTCCATTTTGCTGAAGAGTTCTAGCTACACTAAATTCTCTCCTAATACCTTTCTTTTTGCAGAAGTCATCCATAACTCTATTTTTGAAATCTGTCCCATTATCACATCTAATGACTTTTACTTTCTTGTCTACTAGGTTTTCTATCTCTGTAATGAAAGTCTTAAGGATGCTAGGTGTCTCATCCTTAGTAGCTAAAAAGAAAACCCATGTAAATCTACTATAGTCATCAGTAATAACTAGACAATATCTCTTATGTTGCATACTTCTAACATTTGTAGGACCAAATAAGTCCATATGAAGCATAAACAATGATTGATTGATAGAGTTAAAAATATTGGGCTTACAAGTGGCCTTGTGTTGTTTGCCTTTAAGACAAGCAATGCATGTTTGATCATTTTCAAATCGTTTTTTAGGTAAACCTCTTACCAAACCATTATTAACAATCTGATTTATGGTTTTGAAATTAATATGACCAAGCCTCCTATGCCATAACATTGATTCATCCAATGTGGCCTTTGCAACAAGACAAGTTAAAGCCGTTTTAGGAACAATGTTCTTCATGTCTACACTGTACATATTGCCCTTTCTAGGAATTTTAAGAAGCACTTGACTTTCATCAGGCATCTTAAAATAAAGAGAAAGTACAAGACATTCAGTATCACAGAAAAGAACTTTGTTCTTTTTGTCACACATTTGTGAGACACTAAAAAGATTATAATTTAGCTCTTGTACATAGTACACATCTTCAAAATCTAAATTTCCAGTTTTGATTGTACCTTTACCAAAAATTTTCCACCAACACCTCCTCCAAAGGTAACATAGCCTCCATCTATTGATTGAAAATCTGAGAGATAAAACTTGTTGCCTGTCATGTGTCTTGAACATCCACTATCTGAGTATCCTTGATCCTCTTGTTTATCAATTGAATGTTCCTGTACATAAGTGAGAAGTATTAGTTTCTTTTGGGGACCCAAGCCATTACTGACTTGGATCTGCCTCTTGCATCAATGAAATTTAATCTCTTAAGAACAGTTCATGCAACATTGGATTTAAGAATCCAACATGTTGAGGCCTTAACAGCATTTGCCCTGTTTTCCCTAGCAGCAGAATGAATTACATGCTTAGCAGCAGAAACTGCTAGCTTTGTAATTGTTCCCTTAATTTTTCAAACTTGTTTTTGGACCACTGCTTTTGTTTTAATGGGCCTTTGAATAGTCTTTGATGCATTTGTATAAAAAGATTTTGCATATTTAACTGTTGGTCTTGGGTTAACAGTCATGAATGGTCTAGCAGCAGAAACTGCTTTGGTAACTGCTATGGGTTTTGTTCTCTTAAACTTAGAGTGAAAGTGAGTTTGAGGAGTTTTCCTTTTGAAGTTCACCCTATTGTTTTCATACCCAGATACCCATTTGTTACAGAAAGCTGCAAGATGATCAAAACTACCACATGTGAAACAAGCTTTATTATAAAAGAAAAAGTCATCACCTACTTGATTAGACTTGAGGCCATTCAAATTTCTTTGGTTACCTCTGGGCTTGCTAGTGGATCTATATTGTTCACAATATTTAACAGATTGCCTAACATGTTTAATGTTTGAACCAGGCTTAACAGTATCCTTTTTGATCACTTTAGGAACCCTTGTTCCTGCTTTTTTAACTACTTCAGGTTTAGACATAACCTCTTCTTCTACTTCATCATCAGATACCCAGTCTTCAATGACTATTCTATCTAATCTTCTATCAGAGGACACCTTGTAAAACCCAGAAATCTGAAACATGTAAAAAGACCAAAATGCCCTTATAATCTTAAAAAGGTATTAATAAACATATAAAGTACTGAATTAGTCCCAAACATTCGGGAATGATCAAGATATGAAGCCAAATAATTTTTGTAATTATATTTTAATATTTGAAAGTATATAAAAATTCTAAATCACACAAATATGTCATGTGGGCCGAATTTTTCATTATACATGTTATTATTTTTATTAAATCCTTATAAATCAAATAAAACCAAAATAAATCAAGTATAAAGAAGGAAATGATCAAGATTTTGAAACCAATTGATTTGGTCACACCCAAACTGAAATTCCAGCCATTTTCTTTCCCTATACTTGGCTCTATCACCCTTATTTAGCTAACCCTCTTTTAATTATTAAAAACCCTAGCCGAATAAACATAAACACACACTAAAATCCATATCAAACTCATTTAATTTTCTGGAGGTCTTGAACTATTTTTCCGGTTTTAATCATCATTCAAGAAGGCTAGGAAAAATAGCCTTGGGGTTTGTAGGTCGCTCGTTTGGTCGCTAAGAATTTTGATTGGTCGTAAATTGCATCCGAGGGTTTTAAAACCTTCACGACTCATCTACACGTTCAAGATTTGATCTAGTATTTTTCTTATGTTTATTTCAATATATAAGACTCAGATAAAATGTAGGATTCGAATCATGCAAGGTTTAATGTGTCGTTTAAATTATAAATGTCTAAAACGGTTTAAATATCTAAAACATGCTATACGATTTTTTTGGGCTGTGTTACTAATTTTAATAGGTTCTATGATCATCACATAAGCTGGGAAAAATAGTGTTTAGAATTATAGAAGCCTATGTTAATCGTTGTGAATTTAAAGTGTTAAAAAGTGTGTAATTTCTAATATATGCTAATCGAATTTTCTAGGCATGAGAAGTATTTTATCTAAGCTCTATATAATTCATATGATCTGGGAAAAATGATGGTTCGAATTATAGAGGTCCAAATATGTTGTGGGTTAATTTTATTCATAATCGGATTTTGATTTTCGAATGAAAAGAAATAAAACCCTAGGGTTTTGATCTTGTTCTAGGGTTTTGAATCTGGATTTATGTTAATAAATGATGAACTAATGAAGTGGTAATGAGTGGTAAATGATTGAAGAAGCTAGGGTTAAGGTTTAAGTCGATTTAGGGTTTAACGATTTGGTTTTAAAAAGTAAAGGGGGTTGTTTTGTCAATTCTGAAACTTAAGGGTTATTTTTATAATGTAATTAGATCAGTACCAAAGTGTAAAAATTATAACATGAGGGTCTTATATGTAAAATTTTCAAGACATGGATTTAAAATGCAATTTAGGGTTTCGAATTGAATTAATTTAAATGGAGGGGTTAAAAGTGTAAATTATGAAACTTATAGGACTAAAGTGTGATTCTGAATAAAATATTTATTGTAAATTTGATGAAGCGAAAAGTGTACCGCTTTTAAGGGGTCATTTAAGCCCGAAATCGTATTTATTTGATCAAATATTGCCCTAAATCGTTCCTTTTGTCATTTTAGGTACTTTTGAGGAGAAATCTGGAAAAGGAGGCATTTTGGACGTTTTTTGGAGCAATAAAGTGAAGAAAACGGCAAAGTCTCAAAAATCGGCTAAAAGTTACTCTTGACGGCGTCACAATTTATACTGGACGGCGTCATGCCTTGGCAAGAAAAGTTGGACGTGAAATTTACTCATGACGGGCCAGTGAAAATAGCATGTGAATTCTGACGGCGTCACGCTTTAACTTGATCAAGGGCGTCACGGCTTAAATCATAAGGGGACGGCGTCACGTTCATGGTTGGACGGCGTCAAGCCTTGATAAGCCAGAATGGATTTTTGAAGAGCTAAAGAGGGACGGCGTCAAGAAGGTCATCCGGGAACCCTAAAAGCGGCGAGGTGACGGCGTCACACTCCATAAGGTGACGCCGTCAGATCCAAAAATCTATATATAGTTTTCTAATTTTTTGTCATTAGAGAGAGCTGAGTGTGTGGAATTTTGGGAGAAAACCCTAAGACGATTTTAGCTACTTTTTCAGGGCTTTTTGCCTTGAGATCTTCCATGTTTCATTGAAAGATAAGTTATCAATTAATCATTCAATATGTCTATGTGTGTTTGATTCTATCTTATTCTTGTCTTTTGTTTAACATGTTAGGCTAAATTTATCTTGTGTTTGCTTAGATCTAATGAAACCTAGCTATTGATTATTGGTTGTTAATGTGTTATTAGTTGTATTGGATGATTGTTTATCTATGTTAGGCTTAAGAAAACTGGCTAACTTCCTATTCGGTAACTTGCTTGAACGTCTTAAGAAACATGAACCAAATGCGTACTAAAGGTTTTTATGGTTGTATTTAATGCACAAGCGAATTCTAGTGATCCCATGTTAGGAGCTTCCTAGCCGGCTCGACATAGGAGTGAAGTAGGAGCTTGTAGAGTTGGGGAAGTAAGTACGCCACCCCACGAATGGTATTAAGGAATACACCCGTCATCCACGCAACTAATACACACTAATTAACCGGTAAAAGATAGTTAGGGAGTAAGGAAATCTAAGTAAACACATTTCTCTACACATAAGTTTCTCACCACATTTTATTTTCAGTTATTTAATTTTATTGCATTCGTAGTAATTTGGGTTAGTTGACTAGCAACTAATTCCGCCCACTCCTTCAAACCCGAGATTTTACTTGCTTTCATAAAATTATAAAAAACATAAAAAAGAATCTTCCTCAACCCTTAGACCTAATTAGAGTAGCCTTTCATACCTAACGAACACTATTCCCTGTGGAGAACGATCAATCCCCCGTACTTACCACTACACTATACTACATCGGTCAGGTACACTGCCTGGTGGGGTTGTAAGCCTCTTGAGATCCCTCGAGAGGTAAAACCTGTTGTAAGGTTACAAAACCACGCAATCAAGTTTTTGGCGCCGCTGCCGGGGAATAGTTATTGTTTAGGTTGAATTTTTATTTCTATTAGGTCTACTCACTAGATTCCTTTCTAGTGAGATTTTTATTTTATTTTTCTAGATTTTCTTTAGTCTATCTATTTTCTTCGTGTCTTTGTTCGTAACCATTACCGTCCGACATCATGGAAGATGGTAATATCCTTAACCCCCACAACCCACCACCACAACAACCACCACCACCTCCTAGAGCCCGTACTTTAGGAGAGTATTCCCGTCCTAGCCACCATGGCTATCGAAACACCATTGAGCTCACTCAAGGAGCCAATATCACACCCTTGCGATCCGACACCATCCGGTTGGTGCAAAGCGGATGCGCATTCCATGGACTTCGTTCTGAAGATCCTAATCAACATCTCAAGGACTTTCTTAAAATCGTTGATTATATAGACCTTGATGTTGCCACTCGAGAGACGACCCGATTGCGTCTCTTCCAATTCTCTTTGCGGGACCAAGCTAGTCAGTGGCTAGAACGTCAACCCGCAGGATCCATTACCTCTTGGGATGATCTCACCACTCGTTTCCTTGCTCAGTTTTTCCCACCGGGGAGAACTACCAAGCTAAGGAAGGATATCTTGATGTTTGAACAACGTCGAGGCGAAACCCTCTACGGGGCATGGATTCGATTCAAGGACTTACTTCAAAAAGTCCCTCACCATGGCATAAATCTATGGCTTCAAATCCAAATCTTCTATGATGGTGTCAATCATCAAACTAGAAGAGCCATAGATTACGCCGCCAATGGGAGATTGAGCAGGCTCAGTGTCGATAAGTGCTGGGAAGTCATTGAGGACTTAGCACAATACGAAGAGGAAGAATGGAATGACTCAACGTTCTCAGAGGAAGGGATTTTAAATTGCATAAGTGCAACCCAAGAACAGCTGTTCGAAAACATAAAAAGGCAGGTTGAGAGCTTAATGAAAGCTGAGACACCTACGGCTGATGAAAATCCCGATGAGTGCATGAACACAATTGGTAAACATACGTTTCATCAATTCTCACGACAAGATGAGTTTGAAGGGATAATGCTAACTTTCGTGAACAACCAAGAAAGGCGGATCCAGGAACTAGAGACTCACTTGAAAAATACCCAAGATATGTTCATGGAACTAGCAGAAAAATTCATCTCGAGAATAAAAGAGAAAATTAGGGAAGCAGCCTCACACAAAAAGATCGAGAAGATCTTTGAACTCCCGGTCCCTAATGAACCATACAACGAATGGGATGATGAAACCCCTCTCCCCGAGCCTTCACTTTTAAAGCCCTCTTATCTATTTGGATCCTCTCGCGAGAAAAAGAATTCTCAAGATCGTAGCATTTTCGTGGGGAGCATGGTTGTCACGCTCCCTAGCTTTCATGAAGCTAGGAAACGATCTTTTGGCTTTAAGCCAGGTGTGAGAAGAACTCAATTAAAACACACCATCATTTCGAAAACCCCCTGGAAAAGTTCCTCTCACTCCCTGAATACTTGCCTTGATGAAAATTGGAACCTGAATATGACGTCAGCCGACCCTTTTCAACATTTTACTACACCCCGTGACAGTAACAAAACATTTGACCCAGGAGGAACTTGTTAACGAGACTAGCTATCAGGATTATTGATCCTGACCAGCTGCTCTCTTAAAGTACGAGGGGCTCATTTGTAAACTGGCACAAAGTAGCGAAATACGCTAATCTGACGGCGTCAGAATTTGAACGTGACGCCGTCACCCCGTCTGCACAGCAATAATAACTTACTTTCCATCACTTTCATCACACACCCCACAAACCATATCCACTCAAACCCCACCTCCGATTTTCCCAGGACAAATTCGCCAATTCCCGCTTCCAATCTTCACGTGGTAAGTAATTTTTACTCATTCTTTTCGCTTCAATTACTCATAGGATTTGTAAATTTCGAAAATCCCCAACTCGTGAAACCCTAGGATTGATTCATGCTTAGAACTCATAATGTGTTTTAATTAGTGTTATTTAACAATAATTAAAGCATTTGATGGTTGACAATCAATTGGGTCTATTCACTAATGGGGAGGCCACGAATTTGAACCATAATCTATGATCCAATCACCCATTTTGCTGTAAAAAAGGGCGTTTGGTTTATAAGCTTAAAGTTTGAATATTGATTTTTCCCTCGTAATTTCGGATTTAAACTTGGTTGAACCTGACGGCGTCACCTATCAAAGGGTGACGGCGTCAGACCTGTCTGGTGCACCACCAAGTCTTTAATTCACATATTAACACTTTTTGTTCCTCCTGCTTTGTTCCAGATAATGAGTAAGCGTCAAAGACCCAGCCGAGGAAGTTTCTCCCGATCTCAACAAGAAAACTTTGGGGATACGGTCCTCAGTTGGGGTGTCTTTGACAACGTTGCTGCTACAAGCAAGTACGCACAATTGCTACTACACAAGGTCGAGAATGGAGCCGTGGTTGACTGGAACTTTCTGAGGAGAGAAGGTCTTGAGCAGACCTTTCTCTAAAGTTTTCAGACGGATGGGTTTACCGGCCCCCAGTGGGAAAGACTGTTTAAAATTCAGGAGCCGGTATATGAGGAATTGGTAAGGGAATTCTTTGCCACCTTTCATTTTGACATGGCTGAGGCCAGGACCGATGTGGGCAGTACCACGATCTATTTCAGACTGGGGGGTGAGCTAAGGACGTGTTCGGTTGCTGAGTTTGGGTGGAGACTTGGGTTGTATGATCAGCATGATACCATTCAGGCAGGGTTCATGCAGAGGTTGTTGCATGGGGAGTCGATGAAGAATGATTTTAGATGCTCTATTTTCTGGCAGACTATTGGGGATGGGGTGTATACCTCGACCACTGTAGCATCCCAAATCAGGGATCCTAGGGTTCGGTTGACTCATCGTTGCCTCACCTACAGCTTGACAGGGTGTCACAGCTCTCACCACCGTGTCACAGCTTCTGATCTCTTCTACCTGTACACCATCTACTCTAATGATGTTTACTGCAACATCCCGTTTTGGGTTGCTAGCTTTATGCATGGTGGAGTTGGGGAGAGGGAAGGAGACAGGATCTATGGTGGGATGTTCATCACCCGACTGGCCCAGTCTTATGGAGTCCTCAGGCCCGAGGTCATGAGGTATTTGAGTGGTGATAAATGCAGGACGGTGAAGGAGAGGTCCCTGAAGCAGATGGAGGTGATTATGGAGATGCATGACGGGTCCTTTATGTGGTATCACCCAGTTGGAGCTGAGGATGATGATGATGAGGATGATGAGGAGGAGGAGGAGCCCCAGCAGCAGCAGCATGAGGGGTATGAGGCCGGTACAGCTGATTACTACCGGCATATGAGCAGGGGGGACTGGCAGGCTCACCAGGGGACCTGGATGGGCCAGGTTGATGCTTGGAGGACCAGGGCGGATGAGAGGTTCGACTGGATGTATGATCACACGGTTCGTCAGATGCAGCATCTATCCACACGTGATCAGTTGGACCCGCATCTGCAGATTAACCCTTTCCCGGGTCGTGAGCAGGATTACCCTCCATACGGGTACTACGGGCATCTTCCTCCTGGCTATGACTATCGCCAAGGACCCCCTCACCAGTGATGTTGTGATTTGATGTTTTGATGTTTGAACAATTTGATATTTGGTTGTATGTGTTGAAACAATATGGTCTGTAATAATTTAGGGAAGGCATCTGTTTGCCTTAAAACATTTGTTACATTGATTTTTTTTTATCGCATGCTAGCCTCATTTGATTGTTATTTTATTTGTTTTGTGTTTGTTTATTTATTTGTTTGTTTTTATTTATTGCCGTATGTGTGTTTAATTTTTATTAGTATTGATTCATGTTCAAAACTAATTTGTGAAAATGCTTTATGTTGTTTTTAACTTCGTCTTAACTACATATAAAGGTATTTTGCAAAAGATAAGTGTAAGGGAAATCTAAATCGGTTTATTAGAACACAAATTAACATGAATCGTAATAATAATAAATTAGCATACATATTAGTATTTGTTTGAGTCAAATGCTTGTATCGAGTCATAATGATGTTTTGCAGGATTTCCAGGAAGTAAGGTAAAGGTTTTTCCAGAAATTTTCCGGAAACTAAAAATGAAAATTTTTGTCAGGTCATTTCTGACGGCGTCAGGGGTTATAACCTGACGGCGTCAGATTTAATTTCCAGAAATTTTTGAAAGTTTTGTTTTCATAAAAAGTTTTTATTAAATCTCCAACTTATAATCTCCAGGAATCTGCAAAATTATCATTCCACAAGCATTATATCCTTATATATAGATTTTTCCCGCCGATGTTATGCAGGTTTTCGTGTTTGTTTTCTCAGGTTTAACATGTTATTTTGGACAAGGAGATGTTTTTGGAATCAAGCTTATGGCGATGCATTAGTCATGGAGCTTCAACATTCTCTTTGGAGGAAGATTTAACCGTGTAATTTCATTATCCACCGAGCGAATCAGGGGAGTATTTGATTTCATTATTTTACTTTTATGCTTTTACATCTTGTTACTTGAACATTGGGGACAATGTTCATCTTAAGTGTAAGGGGGGGTAAAAGTACGATTTTAGAGAATACAATTACGCTTGATTTTTGTTTGTTTAATAGTAGATGTGTAATAAAACTAAGATAAATACCTGTTAAGGTAATTTTAGTGCCAAATTTAAAATTTTTTACAACATATAGGAGTGAAACTTTGATCTTAATGAGCGTCTCATGGATAGGAGTTATATGACTAGCACAAAACCGTACCACTAAAAAAATTTTCCACCCCAAATATGTGAGGTTCGCCCCTAGAATTGGTAGGAAAAGCATTTATGCTATGATGTGTGTACCGGTAGCACTTAGATTCTAGAACTTGCGTTAGGACCATTCCGAGGCCACAAGTGAGACTACATTCGTGTAGTTAGATTTACTACATGATAAGAGGCATTAGGATTAACCCATTGTTTCACACCTGTGTTTTTGTTATAATTACTTTGGCTACATTGGTCAAGTAATTCTCCCACACCCTTTGCGTTGTACTCATTTTTAGTACACGATACCCCTAGTACACCCCTCAGAGCCTATCTTTTCGTTTCAACCTTTAAGCATTTTACTTAAAGGAAGAATTTGTTACACCCCACTAAAATATACACCCAAATCGCCTTAGCCTACCTTGTATGCACTCATTTTTAGTGCATTATTGTTAACAACATTTGTTTAAACCCAAGTTAATTATCTAGTTGATTACATGGTTGCTAAGTCGAGTCATATCCTTGTACATATTGTTTTGGGACGATTGGGACTCATGGGTAAAGTACTAGTGTAATGGAGTAATGGGGAAGAACATCATTTATTACCCCCATATGTGCTAAATGTTTTAAAAGTACTCCAAGTTTTTCAATTATCTTAATTCGAGTCATTAGATTAGTATTTGTAAAGTTATGTAAAAGTTCAAGTGTAAGGGGGATGCAATGCCCCTATGATGTATTATTTTGGATGGTAGGGTAAAAGTGTATGCAAAAAAAAAAAAAAAAAAAAAAAAAAAAAAAAAAAAAAAAAATCAAGAAAAATACAAAAAAAATGAGAAAAAGAAAAATAGAAAAAAACATACGGACTACCATCCCGTTTTATTTTATGTTTATTTTATGTTTTTGTTGTTTTCTTTCATTAGCTTAAGATTGAGTCGAGTCTTGGCTTAGCAACATTGTATAGTACATGTAATTGATCAAGATCTTTAACTCGCCACCAGTAAAATATCCCGTATCCAACAAAACCGTGTTTTTCCTTTTCCCTACACCTAACGTTATAACCCATTTAAAAGCCCTCTTTGATAGTTTATCTTAGGTGCTTACGCCTAGTGGAGGAGGTTTTCGATCCTTTCTCAAGCCTATGGTAATCTATTTGCTATGACAGGTAGTGAGAGATATTTTCCGTTTTCATTTATGAGATTTATTTTGATGACACTTGAGAGATGTGAGTATCTAAACACTACTTATGAGGTGCTAGTTTATAATCTCCGTGCTTATTATGATTGAAGTGGAACGAATATTTGTTGTAATTACTTTTATGTTAGCATTAAATGACCCCTAACTTGTATTTTGATTAGAATAAAAGCGCATTTGCTTGAGGACAAGCAAATCTCAAGTGTAAGGGTATTTGATGAAGCGAAAAGTGTACCGCTTTTAAGGGGTCATTTAAGCCCGAAATCGTATTTATTTGATCAAATATTGCCCTAAATCGTTCCTTTTGTCATTTTTAGGTACTTTTGAGGAGAAATCTGGAAAAGGAGGCATTTTGGACGTTTTTGGAGCAATAAAGTGAAGAAAACGGCAAAGTCTCAAAAATCGGCTAAAAGTTACTCTTGACGGCGTCACAATTTATACTGGACGGCGTCATGCCTTGGCAAGAAAAGTTGGACGTGAAATTTACTCATGACGGGCTAGTGAAAATAGCATGTGAATTCTGACGGCGTCACGCTTTAACTTGATCAAGGGCGTCACGGCTTAAATCATAAGGGGACGGCGTCACGTTCATGGTTGGACGGCGTCAAGCCTTGATAAGCCAGAATGGATTTTTGAAGAGCTAAAGAGGGACGGCGTCAAGAAGGTCATCCGGGAACCCTAAAAGCGGCGAGGTGACGGCGTCACACTCCATAAGGTGACGCCGTCAGATCCAAAAATCTATATATAGTTTTCTAATTTTTTGTCATTAGAGAGAGCTGAGTGTGTGGAATTTTGGGAGAAAACCCTAAGACGATTTTAGCTACTTTTTCAGGGCTTTTTGCCTTGAGATCTTCCATGTTTCATTGAAAGATAAGTTATCAATTAATCATTCAATATGTCTATGTGTTGTTTGATTCTATCTTATTCTTGTCTTTTGTTTAACATGTTAGGCTAAATTTATCTTGTGTTTGCTTAGATCTAATGAAACCTAGCTATTGATTATTGGTTGTTAATGTGTTATTAGTTGTATTGGATGATTGTTTATCTATGTTAGGCTTAAGAAAACTGGCTAACTTCCTATTCGGTAACTTGCTTGAACGTCTTAAGAAACATGAACCAAATGCGTACTAAAGGTTTTTATGGTTGTATTTAATGCACAAGCGAATTCTAGTGATCCCATGTTAGGAGCTTCCTAGCCGGATCGACATAGGAGTGAAGTAGGAGCTTGTAGAGTTGGGGAAGTAAGTACGCCACCCCACGAATGGTATTAAGGAATACACCCGTCATCCACGCAACTAATACACACTAATTAACCGGTAAAAGATAGTTAGGGAGTAAGGAAATCTAAGTAAACACATTTCTCTACACATAAGTTTCTCACCACATTTTATTTTCAGTTATTTAATTTTATTGCATTCGTAGTAATTTGGGTTAGTTGACTAGCAACTAATTCCGCCCACTCCTTCAAACCCGAGATTTTACTTGCTTTCATAAAATTATAAAAAACATAAAAAAGAATCTTCCTCAACCCTTAGACCTAATTAGAGTAGCCTTTCATACCTAACGAACACTATTCCCAGTGGAGAACGATCAATCCCCCATACTTACCACTACACTATACTACATCGGTCAGGTACACTGCCTGGTGGGGTTGTAAGCCTCTTGAGATCCCTCGAGAGGTAAAACCTGTTGTAAGGTTACAAAACCACGCATCAAAATTAGTAACTTGCAATATTTTCACTTAAAACCCTTAACCTTGGAATATTTGCATTTTAAACCCTAATATAAGGAAACTTGTCACTCTTAACCATAAACTATCATAACTTGTTAAAATCTACCCTATGTCCATAATATGCTAAAATAATGACTTAACCTAAGTTATGATACTTAAATCTTTCTGATTATGGAGACTTTCTAAAAATGGAAACCTGCTAATTATGGAAACTTATTAAATATGGAAAGTTACTAAAACTGGAAAGCCGACTAAAATAAGTAATCTGAATTAAATAAGCTTTTAATAAGTTAGTCATGAATTCGTGTAGATCCGCTGAAGATGGAGTTTGCTTCCGACCTTGATATTTTCTGTTGTGTTTTCATTTGCGGTATAAGGTACAGATATTCTGACCTTTCTTATAAGGTTTCTCATGATCTCTTTCATTTTCTGATCCGTTAGTTTCTGAACTGATGCCATTGCTATGATTCCCTTTGCTTGAACCTTCTCTGTTGACCCCATTTGATATGACCTCTGTTATGAACCTATGTTATGAAAACCTTTTTAATTATACCATGGAAATGTTTTGAGAAAAATCAATTTTAAAAGATGTTTATAAATGATGCGAAACTACTTTTATATGAAAGGTTACTAACTTTTATGAAAACTATATTTTGAAGACTATCTTTAGAAAAACCGTTTTGAAAGATTATTTTTATGAAGACCACTTTAAAGGATTGTTTTATGAAAATCATGAATAAAGGATTGTTTAAAATGGACTTTTGATAGAACTTTTGAAATGAACTTTTAATCTGAACCTTGACTTGATTATTGAATATGAACCTTGATTCGATAAACTCTGATTTGGACCTTTGATACTACTTCTGATGATATTTGATATAAACCATCTGTTATGAACTATCTGTTATGAGCCATCTGTTATGACATTCTGATTTGATATGATATCTGACTCTTAGTTTGATACCCGAGCCAAAATCTGTTTCCTAGCCATGAAGGTAACATGGTCGTGTCATTGATGCACCAATGGCATGACTCTAGGGCGGTAGAATGATGTTCCGCCATGTCCCCTTATCTGTTATCTGATATGCGCATTATATTATTTTGGCCACTATTTATCTGCGGGGGCGTATGGATGCATCCTAGATCTGATCTATTTAGTGGATTATCTATATATGATTTATTATTGTCTGGTGACTGGTGCTTGTGTGCAATACACGTCTTTCACATATATCTTGGAGCTAGCTACTCCATTTGAAGAATGAGGACACCCCTCATATTATCTGATTATCTGAGAGGTCTCCCCTCTATATGATTTGAAGATTTATGGTTATGATGTGATATGATCTGTTTCTGGGCTCGTGGTGGATTACTATCCCTTTTTCTCTTTCCTTTATACTTATTCATTGACTTATCCCTTGAACCATATTACATCTGTTTGACCTTTGTTTCTGTTATTCTGTACTATCCTCTATTACTGTTTGTTATCGTTATATCTGTTCACTGAGCTCTCGTAGCTCAGCCGCATTTCTTTTCCTGCGGCAGGTTTTAGTAGGAAACTGGGAATGAGTGGAGAGTACCTTTGGATTTAGAAGACTTGATAGCTATTCTGGATTTAGAAATGACTAGAAGTTATTATTATTTTTGAAATTAGTATTTATTGGAAGTTCATTTGTAACCTTGTAATTTCAGTATTTCAATTGTAACCTTTGAAATTTCTTGTATTAGTATAGATGTATGCTTTGTTTGATCTGATATGAAACCATTATCGTGATATCTTAACCCTTGTCGGGTTGGGGTGTTACAATTATGGTATCAGAGATGACAGGCTGCGACTCGTAATATATTTACCCTTGACCTGTGTAAGTTAGACCACTAAGTTTCCACTGTAGGCGCTCACCAGATAACCTTTAAGATTTTGCTTTAGGATTTCCCTATAGGACCTAAAGTTCTGACCAGTGAGGAATGGGTAGACTATAAGGCTTTTGTTTAAGTATCATTGCTTCCGCATCACTCTGATTCGTGCTTTGTTTTTGGTTAGATCCTGTTGATACCACCTTTGGAAATTGAAAGCTCACGATATACACCACCTAAGATCTAAAACCCATTTAAATCTTGGAATCATTGGAAATTTCATAGAATTTGCCTAACACTATTGGAACCTTATTTCAAAATTCCGACTCCGAGCTCTGATTCTTTTGTTAATCATTTTGATACCTCTTCGGGCATTCTGAGAATCTCCATGACGATGACCTAATTGATACATTCTGTTATTTGCTTTTGATAATCATCTATAAATCTTCTGATCCTATTTGAGTCCGTCTTAAACATCTCTGTTCCCATGAGAAGCTTTGTGGTGTTTTAACCATGAGTATAAGAACGTTTTCCTTTCACTTTTGCACGATAAGACTTGTGTTGTCGATCTGTTTTCATTGGATAGATAATTTTGATTTTGTTGTGATAAAGGATAGGTTGATTGATCATTGACGACTACTCTACTATGTTTCACCTTTGATGTTTGAACCCACTTTGAACTCCCTACCATGATTTCCGATTGTTAAAGTTTTGCTACCACTACCTGATTTTGATCATCACTTCCGACCTGTTTGATACTTCTCCAACTATCCCGAAAGTCATTTAACCCTAATGTGTTTGACACATTCTATTAATTCATTACCCGTGCTGGATGAAAATGTATCATCTGATACTACTCTGTCTTGCAACGTCCATTATTGCTCCTATAAGAACTCTGGTGATTATTAACCATGGATATGGGAGGTTTATTCCCTCCCCTTTGAATAACGAATCTTGCCGCCAATTAGTTCCCTTTGGAAAGATATGACGATAATTTTGTCCCGATGCGAAATTGGTAACTGAGCATGATGATGCTGATAACTGATATTTTGTACGCCTGACTTTTGACAGTTATGCGTTGTTCGATGATTTCCAACCTACCTGCCACTTTTGTTAAATAACTAAACAAGTTTCCAACACCTTGAATCGTTCACTTATCTATCTCAACACTTTGACGAACCATGTACTTGACCTTGATATATGAACTATCCGGCTGGCTTGGCGATCGTACTCATTCTACGAATCCGTTTACTTTTGACATATTCGGTTTTACGGTCCTTAAGTTATGGATTGGCTGGCCCTCATACGCTGCCAGGGACTACCGTATCTGATTTGTGACCTTAGTAAAATGTTTCATTCCACTTTCGTTATGATAACCGTTAACCGCTCCAATCTGTTAAGCTTAACGCTGTTATAGAAACATTTACCTCGATCTCACTTGATTATTGATTGTCTCCTGACACCTATTATCCACTCTTAGAAAACTTGACATTGGAAGTTTTGTTGTGCAAATATTCTGGTGGTTCTGATGAAACTCTTATGTCTCCCTCCTGTTTAAGAAGTAGAATTGAATTTGAACCGATCTCAGTTGACGAACCATGATGCTATAGAAGTTGAGAGATTGAAGAAGCTGATGGAATATGACCTTGTTCACCTCAGTGATTACTTTGAATACCCCTATTAGTTTATGAAGAAGAAAGAGAAAATTCTGCGTCAGCGTATCAACTATCGTAAACCTAACCGTATCACTACCCGTAATCATTTTTCCATTTCCGCGTGCCAATGATTGATTCGTTCTATCTTTGTAAATTCCGTACCAGACAACCTCATTAAATGTTTGAAGGACTGAAGAAGCAACCACAAGAACTTTGAGAAGAGAGATGGATATTTGTTGAGACAACGGTGTTCTTTGCCTGACCTGGAAGTTGACGACAACAAAGACTACCCTGAAGAGTGAAGACATTCCTTACAAGGCAGAAGTGTTGGCGATGCGGAAGAAGAAATTCTAGTCAAGATGGCGAACCTGGAGCTGATGAAGACATGCAGTCTCACTTCCTTATTCATCTTGGTTGTACTAAGATGAATTGAGAGCGGAAGCAGACTGGATGATGAAGGGATTTAAAGATCGTGCCAGAAATCCACAATACTCCATCACATTCCAAGAGGAACTGCAGGAGGCTTGATGAACCAGACACAAGTACACGATTTTGGTTTCACTTCCCGAGTGATGGACAGACGAAGACAGATTAACCAGACTTGAAGAGATTAGATGTGTTGAATGAGCGGATATTTGAAACAGACCCTCTATACTTGGAAGAATTGATTCTATGAAGGCAGAAGTTTTGGCGACTAACTTTCATTTCCATTGACCCTCTTAAGTTTCGTTATATAGTAATAAGTTCCTCTTATGAATTAAGTCCCCTAGAAGAATTTCAGTTCATGTTTATCTTTCGTATGTTCGGTGATGACTTTGTTTTGAGAGATTTTGGCGAATTGTGGAAGATATGATGCTTGTGACGGCGTACCCCACTTCTGCTAGGCAATCGGGGATTCTGATACTCTTGCAAATAGTTTTGTTTTCCCTATTGACTATGGCATTCGATTTTGGTTGACCTCTGAGACAGTAGAAGTACTAGGTGGATTAAGATAGGTGGTTTTGATTACGACTTGAGATAAAGTATGACCATCATGAGGGCATATTTATATGATGCCAGTATTATGACGTCTGGCCAATGTGATAATACTTACATCATATAACGTGCACTTGTTGTGGGCATAGGATATCTTGGGGAGTACCTAAGAAGTTTAGAGTTTGAATCTCCGTTGGGTTATCCGTGATTAGTGAGACGTTAGGTCCATCATATCTATGCGTATACTCTGCTTTCATTCATTAGATATCTGGATGAGTTTGGACTCTCGTTTTGCATTCTGTTGACCTCAGTTATAAATCTGGAAAACTCTATGAAGAGCTCTCTACTGTTGACTCAGTCAATTTGATTGGAAATCTTGTTCGTATTCAATTAAGTTTCCTGAAGATTCACCTATCGTCCATTTTATGTTGCATGGACCTTTGGTTTTGAATCAACCTAATTTATCTCTATCTGAGGAAATTTGAACCCACCTCGTTTTGATCTGAGTCATGAAAAACTTTTGGTCTGAAAATCTTTTGGAAGAACCTCCTCGGGCATGAGAATATTATGATGATTTGTTGCGATTTGCTACGACTTCGTTTCATCTTGCGACTTCAAATTTCGAGGATGAAATTTTTTTGTTAGAGGGGAAGAGTTGTAAAACCCAGAAATCTGAAACATGTAAAAAGAACAAAATGCCCTTATAATCTTAAAAAGGTACTAATAAACATATAAAGTACTGAATTAGTCCCAAACTTTCGGGAATGATCAAGATATGAAGCCAAATAATTTTGGTAATTACATTTTAATATTTGAAAGTATATAAAAATTCAAAATCACACAAATATGTCATGTGGGCCGAATTTTTCATTATACATGTTATTATTTTTATTAAATCCTTATAAATCAAATAAAACCAAAATAAATCAAGTATAAAGAAGGAAATGATCAAGATTTTGAAACCAATTGATTTGGTCACACCCAAACCGAAATTCCAGCCATTTTCTTTCTCTATACTCGGCTCTATCACCCTTATTTAGCTAACCCTCTTTTAATTATTAAAAACCCTAGCCGAATAAACATAAACACACACTAAAATCCATATCAAACTCATTCGATTTTCTGGAGGTCTTGAATTATTTTTCTGGTGTTAATCATCATTCAAGAAGGCTAGGAAAAATAGCCTTGGGGTTTGTAGGTCGCTCGTTTGGTCGCTAAGAATTTTGATTGGTCGTAAATTGCATCCGAGGGTTTTAAAACCTTCACGACTCATCTACACGTTCAAGATTTGATCTGGTATTTTTATTATGTTTATTTCAATATATAAGACTCAGATAAAATGTAGGATTCGAATCATGCAAGGTTTAATGGGTCATTTAAATTATAAATGTCTAAAACGGTTTAAATATCTAAAACATGCTATACGATTTTTCTGGGCTGTGTTACTAATTTTAATAGGTTCTATGATCATCACATAAGCTGGGAAAAATAGTGTTTAGAATTATAGAAGCCTATGTTAATCGTTGTGAATTTAAAGTGTTAAAACGTGTGTAATTTCTAATATATGCTAATCGAATTTTCTGGGCATGAGAAGTATTTTATCTAAGCTCTATATAATTCATATGATCTGGGAAAAATGATGGTTCGAATTATAGAGGTCCAAATATGTTGTGGGTTAATTTTATTCATAATCGGATTTTGATTTTTGAATGAAAAGAAATAAAACCCTAGGGTTTTGATCTTGTTCTAGGGTTTTGAATCTGGATTTATGTTAATAAATGATGAACTAATGAAGTGGTAATGAGTGGTAAATGATTGAAGAAGCTAGGGTTAAGGTTTAAGTCGATTTAGGGTTTAACGATTTGGTTTTAAAAAGTAAAGGGGGTTGTTTTGTCAATTCTGAAACTTAAGGGTTATTTTTATAATGTAATTAGATCAGTACCAAAGTGTAAAAATTATAACATGAGGGTCTTATATGTAAAATTTTCAAGACATGGATTTAAAATGCAATTTAGGGTTTCGAATTGAATTAATTTAAATGGAGGGGTTAAAAGTGTAAATTATGAAACTTATAGGACTAAAGTGTGATTCTGAATAAAATATGGATTGTAAATTAGTAACTTGCAATATTTTCACTTAAAACCCTTAACTTTGGAATATTTGCATTTTAAACCCTAATATAAGGAAACTTGTCACTCTTAACCATAAACTATCGTAACTTGTTAAAATCTACCCTATGTCCATAATATGCTAAAATAATGAATTAACCTAAGTAATGATACTTAAATCTTTTTGATTATGGAGACTTTCTAAAAATGGAAACCTGCTAATTATAGAAACTTATTAAATATGAAAAGTTACTAAAACTAGAAAGCCGACTAAAATAAGTAATCTGAATTAAATAAGCTTTTAATAAGTTAGTCATGAATTCGTGTAGATCCGCTGAAGATGGAGTTTGCTTCCGACCTTGATATTTTCTGTTGTTTTTTCATTTGCGGTATAAGGTACAGATATTCGGACCTTTCTTATAAGGTTTCTCATGATCTCTTTCATTTTCTGATCCGTTAGTTTCTGAACTGATGCCATTGCTATGATTCCCTTTGCTTGAACCTTCTCTGTTGACCCCATTTGATATGACCTCTATTATGAACCTATGTTATGAAAACCTTTTTAATTATACCATGGAAATGTTTTGAGAAAAATCAATTTTAAAAGATGTTTATAAATGATGCGAAACTACTTTTATATGAAAGGTTACTAACTTTTATGAAAACTATATTTTGAAGACTATCTTTAGAAAAACCGTTTTGAAAGATTATTTTTATGAAGACCACTTTAAAGGATTGTTTTATGAAAATCATGAATAAAGGATTGTTTAAAATGGACTTTTGATAGAAGTTTTGAAATGAACTTTTGATTTGAACCTTGACTTGATTATTGAATATGAACCTTGATTCGATAAACTCTGATTTGGATCTTTGATACTACTTCTGATGATATTTGATATAAACCATCTATTATGAACTATCTGTTATGAGCCATCTGTTATGACATTCTGATTTGATATGATATCTGACTCTTAGTTTGATACCCGAGCCAAAATCTGTTTCCTAGCCATGAAGGTAACATGGCCGTGTCATTGATGCACCAATGGCATGACTCTAGGGCGGTAGAGTGATGTTCCGCCACGTCCCCTTATCTGTTATCTGATATGCACATTATATTATTTTGGCCACTATTTATCTGCGGCGGCGTATGGATGCATCCTAGATCTGACCTGTTTAGTGGATTATCTATATATGATTTATTATTGTCTGGTGACTGGTGCTTGTGTGAAATACACGCCTTTCACATATATCTTGGAGCTAGCTACTCCATTTGAAGAATGAGGACACCCGTCATATTATCTGATTATCTGAGAGATCTCCCCTCTATATGATTTAAAGATTTATGGTTACGATGTGATATGATCTGTTTCTGGGCTCGTGGTGGATTACTATCCCTTTTTCTCTTTCTTTTATACTTATTCATTGACTTATCCCTTGAACCATATTACATCTGTTTGACCTTTGTTTCTGTTATTCTGTATTATCCTCTATTACTGTTTGTTATCGTTATATCTGTTCACTGAGCTCTCGTAGCTCAGCCGCATTTCTTTTCCTGCGGCAGGTTTTAGTAGGAAGTTCATTTGTAACCTTGTAATTTCAGTATTTCAATTGTAACCTTTGAAATTTCTTGTATTACTATAGATGTATGCTTTGTTTGATCTGATATGAAACCATTATCGTGATATCTTAACCCTTGCCGGGTTGGGGTGTTACACACCTTGTCCTCAGAAAGTGAAGTTTTACTTAAACTTTCACTTACTTTCTTAGGTTCATCAACAACTAGCTTGGTCTTTGGTTGTACACCATATTGTAGCTCAGGTTATTGAAATTCAGGGACACCTGAATTTTCTAGGTCAATCCCTGTGGGTTTAGGGATACCTCTGTATGGAGGTGGGACACTCTTATATCCTACTCCTGACTTAGCTCTATTAATCACTTGACATTCTATCATGTTGGTCACACCTCTAGAAGCATGTTCTAGTGTCTGTGTAGTCAAGTGAATCTTTCCATTTTCCTTTTTGACCCTATCAAAATCCTCTCTTAAAAGCTTAATTTCAGCATCTTTAAAGAATATGTCTTGTCTAAGAAGAGCTTTGTCATCAGAAAAAGCAAGTTCATTTTCTTTGTAGTATAAGATCTGCTTTTCTGTTGATTCTAAACCACACTTATGATTAATGTAGTTTTTGATGAGTTTTACTTAGCTCTTTCTTTTGTTCATCATAATGTTTGATTAAAGTTTGTAATTCTTTAAGAGCAGTACAAGCATTTGAAAAAGCTTTATGAGTTTGTACCTCAGTAGTAGAAAAAGCCATGAGTCCCATCTGTGAAGAATCTTCTTCTTCATCAGCCATGAAACTCCAATCAAAACCTAGCCCATCAATAGCTACCATAGCTTTTGAGTTTGGCTCAGAAATCTCCCTTGTTTTGGATGTGCTTCCAAAACCTTTGTTCTTGCTATCTTGCTGCCTTGGCCTTCTACAATCTCTTGAGAAGTGCCCCATCATGTGGCAGTTATAGCACTATATCTTTGACTTATCAAAACCAGTAGTATCAGTGTTGCTGATTAAGAGCTTCTTCCCCGTCCTTTGATAAAACTTCTTGGCTCTCATGCTAGGAAGAGAAATTTGCCATTTTAGGTCCACTTCCTCCAGATCATCATCATTGATCTCTTGGAGGTTTTCGTAAGTAAGCAAGGACCCATTATTTTGACTTGTAAGAAATGCACAACAAGTCTTTTCATCCAAAATACCCATGGTACTGCTTGATGAACTAGCAGCACCAACACCATCAACAACTTTCACCTCTTCACTTGATTTTGAGGTACTAGGAGTTGACATAAATGCCATGTTCCCAGTATTAGAACTAGTACCTCCATTCTTCTTCAAATCTTGCTCCACAATCTTAAAGTTGCTATACAAATCTATCAGTTCCATCGTATCAAGGTCTGGCTTATTCTTCCAGACAACAACATGCATAGCCCACTCTTCTGGTAAGCTTCTCAGAAATTTTGAGTTCAAATCTTCTTAAGGTATTTCAACCCCAAGAATAGCAAGTTGGCTCACAATATTCTGAAGCCTATTAAACATATGGACAAGAGATTCATTGTATGTAGAAGAGAAGTTTTCAAATTGCTGCTTGAGCATTGTCTTGTAGGTTTTCTTGGTGGCTTCATTTCCACCATATCTGGCAATAATAGCTTCAAATAATGACTTGGCATCTTTGAACTTGCTGAAGTTTAGAAGTTGATCATTGGGAATGGTCATCATCAGCATGCTTCTTGCCTTTAAGTCATTTTTCTTCTTTATTCTATCTTCTGCAGATGTTGGCTTTGTCTGCAGAGATGTCACCACTTTGCCGTCCACTGTTGATGAAATGGTTGTAGGCTGGTAGGAGTTTCCATCTTCAATGATTTCCCAAAGTGCATAGTCTTGCACTTGGAAATATTGCTCTATCCTTAGCCTCCACATCTCAAACTCATTCTGATTGAGCATGGGTATTTTTGCAGCAACATTGGTCTGAATAGATTCAATGTCCATTTCTTCTTCTTCTTCTTCTAAATCAACTATATCAGCCTTGCTCTGATACCAATTGAGAGGGGGTTGATAGATACACTGTAAGGTGGTTAAACCTTTGTTGCTTTGTGTATGTGATAAGTTGAGTTAATATGATCAAGTACGCGGAATTTACTTAATCACACTTAGAAGGTTATTTGTGTTATGGAAATGGAACAGTTATGCTTGTGTATATTGAACAAAGAACATGCAATGTTATCACCAAATGATTCAATATTATTCAAGATAATACGAGTGATCTTCACTATCACTAGGGTTACAAAACCTTAAATCTTATGTTTTCTATGACTTGTGATATATGTGTTGATTCTATGTTCTTGAGAGTTATTTTCTAAGCACTTAATAATTCACACACTATTAGACGTACACATATCTAGTCTAAGATCTTTCTTTTATAACACAAGAAAGATCTTTATAATATTGTCAAGTCTAATCGAACACTTGCTTTTAGAGAGTCAGTCATTAAGATACAACATGTATCTATGTTTACAACTTGTTCTGAGAATATAACATAATGACTGATCACATGGGGTAAGATATTATCTACCGTGTATTGTTGACTTTAATACACATAATATCTTTTCATACTTATCCACTCAGCAGCAGAATCATTCGACAGTTATCCACTTAGCAGTAGAAAGTTAACGCTAGCAGCAGAATCATTCAGCAGTAGAATGTTAACGCTAGCAGCAGAATCAAATGCTCTATCAGTAGAATGATACTTAGAGTATTTCTTTGAGCAGAAACCGATATTAAACTTCTTGAATATTTAATTCCCAACAATCCTCCCCTAAACATGTGAATCCATTTCAACATGTTTTTGAATTAAATTTTGGATTGTGAAGATCTTTCAAACACTTCTGTTCTTCAAGATTAAATATCTTTCTCAGTAACTCATCTGCTATTTTCTTTTGACTTCGACAATATTAGTACCTATCTTCAAGCTTTAAACAAAGCCTAAAAGATGGTGCAATTTCCATGGATGGAGGAATTATTAGAGGCAATGATGCTGTGTATCTTGGATGCTTGTTTCAACAAGTGAAATCACCTATTAGCATGCCTTTGCAAGTGATGAACAAACGGATTGATCGATACACTGTAAGGTGGTTAAACCTTTGTTGCTTTGTGTATGTGATAAGTTGAGTTAATATGATCAAATACGCGGAATTTACTTAATCACACTTAGAAGGTTATTTGTGTTATGGAAATGGAACAGTTATGCTTGTGTATATTGAACAAAGAACATGCAATGTTATCACCAAATGATTCAATATTATTCAAGATAATTCGAGTGATCTTCACTATCACTAGGGTTACAAAACCTTGAATCTTATGTTATCTATGACTTGTGATATATGTGTTTATTCTATGTTCTTGAGAGTTATTTTCTAAGCACTTAATAATTCACACACTATTAGACGTACACATATCTAGTCTAAGATCTTTCTTTTATAACACAAGAAAGATCTTTATAATATTTTCAAGTCTAATCGAACACTTGCTTTTAGAGAGTCAATCATTAAGATACAACATGTATCTATGTTTACAACTTGTTCTGAGAATATAACATAATGACTGATCACATGGGGTAAGATATTATCTACCGTGTATTGTTGACTTTAATACACATAATATCTTTTCATACTTATCCACTCAGCAGCAGAATCATTCGATAGTTATCCACTTAGCAGTAGAAAGTTAACGCTAGCAGCAGAATCATTCAGCAGTAGAATGTTAACGCTAGCAGCAGAATCAAATGCTCTATCAGTAGAATGATACTTAGAGTATTTCTTTGAGCAGAAACCGATATTAAACTTCTTGAATATTTAATTCCCAACAAACACACATACAGACAACCCATAAATCAAGTATGCAAATAAGAGACAAAAGGCCAAATAAACATCAATAGTGTGCCCCATTGCAGTTTGACTTGCTAAAATCACTTGCAGTTTGACTAATGTTGTAATACATAAGTCCAACCACTCTGCTAGCTCTCTTTCTACCAAACTGTGCGGACATCCAAACACCCCTAAAGGGCTACACAAGACAAGGGCATTCATTAGGTCAAATACAAAGGCCCTTAATTGCAAAAGTCAAATACCATTTGCATTTTGAGTAATGCAGTTTGACTTGCTAAAGTCAATTTGGGTAAAGGCCCTTAATTGCTAAAGTCAAATTGCAGTTTTAGTCATGCAAATAATAAAGTAACCTAAAGGGCATTAATTAGGGAAACAACAAAAGGGCAAATCAACATCAAAATGGTCTAAACACATGCTCAAGGTTTGCCATTTCAAAAAAAAATACCAAAAGGCATACCTTTATTCGCCTCTGCTTGGTTTCCCTCCATAGGTTTTTTGGTCTGACCAAACACAGCTTCAAGGGTTGGAAAAGGCTCACTGGGTCCATTTGAGATAACTGTGAAATAAGATAGGGTCAGATAAGCAACAAAAGGCCAACTCAAGTCATTAAGGCAACATTTAATTCTAAACAAGAACAATGGTACAATGTGCTAACCTTTCACCATAGCATAGTTCCATAAGTCATCTAACATTTCATCTGACACATCATCTCCTGCCTTCCAGCTATTCTTATACTTTTCTTAAAGATAATCTGCCATGTCTTCAGTCAATGTAACCTTGCTCCAATCTTTGTTGCCCATTGCAAGAATCACGGTATCAGATGGTTTTGTGTAATCGTTCTAGGGTTTGTAGGGTTATGTGTGTGACAATGATCGGGTTGCACAGTAACAGTAGGAAGATGATCGGGTTTGCACAATAACAAATGACCCAATAGGGTTGTGAGAGTCGTTATATACTCAGGGACCAAACGTGCCATAAAAAAAATGTGAAAAGACGAAAAAACCAGTTGACTAGTCAACTAACGGGGAAAGATAATGCTAGTTATCCACAACGGGGCTCCAGGGACCATTTTGCGCATCCGTTCAGCAACTTCGAGTACCCTGTTTGCCAGTAAACCCAAACGGGGGACTAAACGGCAAAACGGGGTTAACTTTAGGGACCAACGGTGTAATTTACCCTATAATTTTTGAGTTTAAATTGATTATTTGGATATACATGTTATATTTTAAGTTTGAAAGGATATATATATACGATTATTTTTTACATTGGATATATATGTAATTATCAATGCAATTCCCCCCTCACTAGTTTAACTAATTTCATGTCAAGAGAAATATCGGTGGAGTTTATATCAAAGATAATTAATGTTAGGAATTAAGCTTTAAGCAGTTAGTACGGTTCAGTATAAAAGTTAGTACTGCTGATGAGTTTGAAGACAAACTGACAGTACAAAGTCAGTTAGTACGGTTGAAGAAGAAGTTAGTACGGTTTATAACTTTGTAAAGGATAATTATAGAAAAGATTTTGTGTATATCTTCTAGAATTAGAATGATAGTTATCTTGTGAAGGAATCCTTAGTCTATAAAAGGATTGCCTAGGTTTAAGGTTATATACGATTTAGAGAATTAAGAAGATATACGTATTGTTTAAGATTCAAGGTTATAAAACCCTAGTGATAGGAGATCACTCGTATTATTGAATTAATAATATTGAATCATTGAAGTATATCGTCTCTTGTTCATATATTCACTGTTACATTCAATTCATACAAAACACAACAAACAAATCTTCTATGTGCAAGCTAGTAAATTCCGTGTGCTAGACTAAGCATCATTCAAAGTATCTATCTAACACAAGGAGTGTGTGTAGATCCGGTCAAGTGGTATCAGAGACAGGTTACTAACACTTTGTTTTAGAAGATCCAGACGAATTTGTTTAAGAAGAAGATGGACATGGAGACAACTACAAGTCAAACCAACATTGCTGCTAAGCTACCAATGCTTAAACCCAAAGAGTTCGATATGTAGAGACTAAGAGTTGAACAATTCTTTCAAGTGCAGGATTATGCACTTTGGGAGATCATAGAAGATGGGAACTCGTTCAAACCTCCATCCACTTCCACTACAGTTGAAGGTAAGACTGAGACAACAGTGCAGACTAAGCCAGTGACTACTGAAGAGAAGGCTCAGCATAAGAATGATGTTAAAGCAAGGAGCATGCTTCTGATGACAATCCCCAATGATCAATTACTGAACTTCAGTAAATACAAGTGTGCTAAAACTCTTTTTGAAGTTATTGTTGCAAGGTATGGTGGGAATGAAGCCACCAAGAAAACCCAGAAGACCCTTCTCAAGCAACAGTTTGAGAACTTCACAGCAACAAGCAATGAATCACTAGATCATACGTTTAATAGGCTTCAAAAGCTAGTGAGTCAACTTGCTGTACTAGGAATTGAGATGCCTCAAGAAGATCTCAACTCAAAATTCCTAAGGAGTCTACCATCAGAATGGGCCATGCATGTGGTTGTATGGAAGAATAAGCCAGACATTGATTCTATGAGTCTGATGGATCTCTATAGCAACTTCAAGATATTAGAACATGAAGTGAAAAAGTCTGCTGGATCAAGTTCAAGCTCAAGTTCTGGAAATTTGGCCTTTGTGTCAACTCCCAGTACCTCTAATCCAGAAGAAGAAGTTCAAGTTGCTGGAGCAGTTGGTACTGCTAACTCTAACAGTGGTACTGTTAGCAGTACTAATGGACTTTTGACTGAAGACACTTATTGTGCTTTCCTTACTACACAACACAATGGTACTATGTTGACTCATGGAGATCTTCAAGAGGTTGATGAAGATGACATTGAAGAGATGGATATCAAGTGGCAGCTCTCTCTTCTCAGCTTGAGAGCTAAAAGATTCTTGAAGAAGACAGGCAAGAAGATAATCATAAACGACAATGATGTGGCTGGGTATGATAAGTCAAAGATTGAGTGTTTCAATTGCCACAATAAAGGTCATTATTCAAGGGAGTGGAGATTGCCAAGACAACAGGATGGCAAGAGTAGAGGATTTGGAAGCAAATCAAGGGTTGTGGAAGTTACCGACTCAAGCTCAAAGGCTATGGTTGCCATTGATGGCTTAGGGTTTGATTGGAGCTACATTGCAGAGGAGGAAGCAGAAGCATCAACAGAGATGGCAATTATGGCTTTCTCAGACTCTGAGGTACAAGTTTCTAAATGTTCTAAATCATGTGATGCATTAAAAGAATTAGAAACACTTGGAAAACAGTATGATAATCAGAGACTAGAGCTAAACCAGATTGCTTTTAATTTAGCAAATCATAAGAGAGGTTTGGTTGTATTAGAAGAACAGATAATTCACTATAAGGAAAATGAGTCTACTTTTAGTGATACTGTAGCTATACTCAAGAGAGATATAATGTTTAGGGATGCTGAAATTAGTGTGTTAAAAAATAAATTGGAAAAGATAAAGCAGGCAAAGTGAAAACATTCAGATGAGTGTAGATACATTAGAGTTTGCATCTAAGGGTGTTAGTAAGATAGTTGAGTGTCAAATCCTCAATAAAGCTAAGTCAGGCCTAGGTTATAAGTCAGTTCCACCTCCCTATAAAGGAATTCCAACACCCCTAGGCATAGACCTAGAACACACAGGACTTCCTGAATTTCAACTACCTGAGCTTAAGTATGGTCCTCAACCTAAAGAGAATGTAGTTGATAAACCTGTGTATGAGAGTGCAAGTGATGATAAACCTTGTATGAGAGTGCAAGTGATGCTCACTTTCTGAGGATAAGGTGTCCTCAGCTAAGGACTCAGATGCTCCAACCATAGAGGAATGGACTTCTGATAATGAGGATGATCAGGCTGTGGTTAAGCCTGTTAGTTTTAAAGTGGAGGAACCAAAAGTTCCCAAGTGGTCAAACCTGAGACTGTTAGGCCTAGAGCAAATGCAAAACCTTTTAGACCAACAGTTAAGTATGCAGAAATGTATAGAAACACAAACAAGCCAAGAGGTAACCAAAGGAATTGGAATGGCCTCAAATCTCACCAACTAGGTGATGATTTTGTCTATTATAGGAAAGCTTGTTTCACATGTGGTAGCTTTGACCATCTTGCATTTTATTGCAACAACAGGGTAACTAGGTATTCAACTCCTAGGATGAACTCAGTAAGACCTCCCACTCACCCTACAAATGCTAGTATGATACCTAGATCAGTTCTGTTAAGGTCTGGACTAAGAACAGTTAATACTGTTAGACAAACAGTTAATACTGCTACATCAGCAGTTAATACTGTCAAACCAAATAGACCTTTTTACCCTAGACAAACAGTTCAAGGTGCAAAAACTCTTTCCAAATCAGCACCCACAACTGTTAGAAGATCATTTCAACATAAGGCAGTGATTAATAAACAAGTTTGGAAACCTAAAGTTGCAATTGCAAACCCAGCAGCTCATACTGCTAGGCAAGCAGTTAACAATGGAAGTTTTAAAAACACTGCTAAGGGAAATATGGGTAATGGTATTACTGCATCTGCATCATGGGTTTGGAGACCACTTCAATCTAATGGTACTCCAACAGTTCTAAAAAGATTTAATTATGTTGATGCTAGAGGCAAGCCTAAGTCTGTTATGGCTTGGGTGCCACAAGGAAATTAGTTTTTCTTGTTATGTGCAATGTTAGTCATATGCTTGTATCTAGTTTCTTTGTTTTTGGACTAACAATTGCAGGATTGGAGGAAAAGCACCAAGGAATTACAATTGCTTGATGTTTTGGACTAAATGGTGATTTGGAGCTTAGTGTGTTGTCTGTGCACACAACAAATGGTTATTGGTTCACCATGTCTAACCCACATAAGAACCAACTAGTCCAGAGCAAACGGTTTCTGGTAAAGACTTCTCAAATCCGTTAATGGTTGACAATTTACCAAAAATTGTATGGTTATCAACTCACCATATCTCACAGTGAAGAGTTGGCTAGTCCAAAGCAAACGGCTATTGGTAAAGACACATCAAATCCGTTGTTAGCTGATAGTTTGCTAAAAACTATGTTTGAGCAATGATGTTTTAATCCTTTTTATAAGTTTATACGGCTCAACAAATTTTTATCAGCAGTTTGTACGGTTCGTGCAAACTTAGTACGGCTCAACGAGCCGTTGTAAAATCTGTCAGTAATAAATTTTATAGCCGTTGGGGTAAAATCATTATTCTTAGAGTACTAATAGCGATTTTTCTTGAAGATAATTATCTTTTTACCATAAATTTATTTATTCTATTTCCAAAGATAATTTATCTCATACGCAAAATTCGCTAAACCCTAACAGTATCTACAAAAACTCAATTGGCTATCAAAATCGTTCAATTAACCTCATTCGATCACCTTTTTAATCTTCTCATTCACAAAGGAATCATTGAAAATGGCTGAATTGGTTTTCGTAAAGACTCACAACCAGGTTGATTTTCTAAGGAAAACAGAGGAGGGAGATGGACCTCGATTTCATGAGATTGTGGACTTCCTCAACAACTCTCATATCAGGTATGCTTTAACCGTCTCTCCTACTCTTTATGTCTCTCACATCACACAGTTCTGGCAGAATTCTACTGTCTTGACTAGTGAAAATGAAGACTTAGAAATTCACTCCACAATGGATGGCATTAATTTTGTTGTTACCGAATCTGCACTTAGGAGACATCTTAAGTTGCAAGACTCAGATGGTATCATCACTATGCTAAACACTGAAATTTTTCAAGAACTTGCCAGAATGGGGTATGACACATCTAGTCAAAAACACACTTTCAAAAAGGATGTTTCTCCCCACAATGGAGATTTTTGATACATACTCTCCTACGCTGCTTAAGTCCCAAAAAGACATCATGGGAGCAATTCAGTAGCAATATTGCTATTGCTCTTATTTGTCTGTCAACAAACAAGGTCTTTAATTTTTCAAATTTTATTTTTGAGAGTATGGCATCAAATGTTCACAGCAAAACAAAGTTTCTAATGTACCCAAGATTTGTTCAAACTCTTTTGAATAAAAAGAAGAATTTGCTTACAAAACCAACTGAAACTTTTGCTACTCCTAGCCTTCAATCAAAAGTTTTTCAAAACATGGCTATGGCTAGTAGGCTTTTTAATGGAGTAGTAGTCCCATTGTTTCCTGACATGCTTCAAACTGAAGTGGGTGAAGGTTCAGTACAACCAACTGATCCCCATCACACATCCACTACAGCTTCTGAAAGAATTCAACCACCCCCAATTCACACAACTTATAGGAGAAGGACACCTAGTCTAACTAGAGTGGCTACCGGATCCTTGCCCCATGATTCACCTCTCCTAGCAGGTCACACAGCTAGAAGTGATGAGGGTAGCTCTTCACAAAACGAATTGATGGGATTATGTACCAAGTTAGTTAACAAAGTTGAAACTTTGGAGGAGGAGCTTAAAACTACCAAGGAGGAGCTCAAAGCCCACAAGGAGAACTTTGATAAGGTCTACACCAGATTGACCTTAAGAGTGAAGAAGCTGGAAGAACAATTAAAGAAGAAAAAGGAAAAGGTAGTATTGGATTCTTCTGATAGTGATGATTCAGACACCTCAGATGATACAGATGGTAATGATGGTGATTCTTCCAAAAAGGGGAGGAAAACAGATAAAGGCAAGAGTGATGAAGCTGAAGCTCAGGGGAGGCATGAACAAGGAACAAGTGAACAAATTGATACTAATGTTGCAGATATGGAAGTAGAGGAACAGACTCATGAAGCTGAGAAAGAAACAGTTCAGACTGGTGACATAAGTCAAGAAGCAGTTCATACTGCTGAGACAGAGTTTGAAACAGTTCCTACGGTTAGTTCATTTTCAGGTACTGATGAGGAAGAATATCAAAGAAAAAGAACTGATAAAGGAAAGAAACCAGTGACACCAGAAGAAGCTGAACAAGAAGCTGAAAAGATCAAGAAGTTAAAGTCAAAAACTCAAGAACAAATAGACTTTGATGCAGAGGTAGTAAGAAAGCTACTAGAACAGGATTTAGCTGATGAACAAGCTCAGATAGCTCAAGATGCAGAATTAGCAAGGAAATTGGCTGCAGATGATGTAAGAAACATAGCTGAATTCATGGAGAAAACAAGATCTGAAGATGTTGATCAAGAAGTCTTCAATGAACAATTACAATATCTGTTAGATTCTGATTTTATTTTAACAGCTCAAGCAATGATGATTCTTAGAGATGAAGATCTCAGTGAAGAAGAAAAGTCAGAGAAACTTAAAGAATTCATCTCGTCAAAGAATAAAGAAGTTACTTGGAATGACTTAATGCAGAGAATTAGAGATAGGCAAAAGCATGGTTACAAGACAAAGATGCCTACCAAGAAAGAACAAGTCAATTTTATGAAGCATTATTTGAAGAACCAAGCAAGTTACAAGATGAGTGATTTCATTGGAAAGACAGATGCTAAGATAGAAAAGGCTTTCTATGAGACATATGCAAGACTGAATACTTCAGACAAGAAGGATGCTACAAAGAGAAAGAAAAGAGAACCAGAAGTTCTAGAATCTGATGTTACAAAGAAGTCAAAATCTGGAGAAGAAGGATTGACTGATGAACAGATTAAGAGTATGATAGTGATAGTTCCAGAATCTACAAAAATCAAACCATTACAAGTAAAACATCCTATTATTGACTGGGAAGTTTTCACAGATGGAAGAATGAAGGGTTGGAAGATAATGAGACTTGGTGGTATTACTGAAAGGTATAGGTTATTTGAAGATTTACTCAAAGGTTTTGATAGAGAAGATCTTAATCAGCTGTGGAGCTTAGTAAAAGAGAAATTCAAAGTTCAAGACCCTATTGAAGACAAAGATAAAGAGTTATGGGTGCAGCTGAAGAGGATTTATGAACCAGATGGTGGAGAATCAATGTGGAGATTTCAAGCACAAGTCAAGGATATCACTTGGAGATTATTTGAATCTTGTGGAGTGCACAGAGTGTCCACCAAGGATGGAATAGATATTTATATGCTGGTTGAAAAAGATTATCCACTCAGACCAGTTGTTTTAACAACTATGGTATCTGTAATGCTCAAGGCTAATGAAGAATCTGAGATGGATGATATGTTAGTAACTAAGATATTCAACCTTGAACAAGAAGTGAAAGCTAGATCTAAGAGGATTGCTTGATAGTGTTTTTGAAGAATCCCCCTCATAAAGAAGATAAAGCTTAATGTGAAGAAACTTAGTGATTGGATTAATAATATTGAATCATTTTCCTTATAGTGAACTATCTTAAGCTCAGGTTTATTAACTACACTCGTATTATTGAATTAATAATATTGAATCAGAAAGTGAGGCATCACTTGCACTCTCATACACAGGTTTATCAACTACATTCTCTTTAGGTTGAGGCATCACTAGGGTATATCGTCTCTTGTTCATATATTCACTGTTACATTCAATTCATACAAAACACAACAGACAAATCTTCTAAGTGCAAGCTAGTAAATTCCGTGTGCTAGACTAAGCATCATTCAAAGTATCTATCTAACACAAGGAGTGTGTGTAGATCCGGTCAATTAATTAGACCACTTCCAACAATAACTCAGCTTTAAACTTTAAGGCACTGTCACGTCAGCTTTAACACAGTCACCCTTAAACTCAGCTTTAACACACCCAACAATAACTCACCTTTAACACACCTTAACTCACCTTTATATCAAATATTTTCAAATTCAACCCCTAAATTTATAAATAATTCATTTAATAACTAATGTAAAATAGTACAGACAATCACAAAGGCGGTGCAATAATATCCGATTTCATCTTCCCCAAGAAACAAAATCATCACAAATCATTCATCTTCCCCAACATTCCAAATCACTTCCTTTCTTTTTTTCCTTTTTTATTTAACGACAGTTTTAACTAATCATCATCTTCCCCAACATTCCAAATCATTCATCTTCCCCAACAAACAAAACCCAATCTCTTTCATTCACAAATCATGTGTGGCGGTGCAATAATATCCGATTTCTGCCCCAACAAACAAATCATCACGCCGATTAACAGCTGATGATCTCTTCCGTCAAAATGATTTCTTCAAACGGGTCCATTCCTTTGCTGCAATTTTGAAGCTGATGAGGAGGATTTTGAAGCTGATTTTGCAGGGTTTAAAGATGATGAAGGGGTAGAAATGATTTTATTTTTATTATTATGAAGCACCTTAACTCGGCATTAAGGGGTTAACGCACCACCCTTAACGCCCCCTTAATGCCTCTCATTCAATGGTTAATGTGCGTTAACGCACCCATATTCTCCCACTTTAACGCAGCTTTGCCCTACCGTTGGAAGTGGTCTTAGCACATCACTTACCTTTAAGAACATAATAAAGGATTGAGACGCACAAAGTTTTCTGAAGCTCAATACCAAATGGGCCTAGTCTTTTTGTCCAACAATTGGGGGTTGTCCTTCGAAATCTGGCCATAAAACTATTTTTGGTTAAGAACCTAAAATTAAAAAGGAAATGAAAATTCGCGATTATGTATCGCGATCGTTAATCTTATTTGGCAACAAAAATATAAGGGGTGCTTGTGAGTTTACAAAAAATTTTGAAAAACTTACAAGCCCATTTCTTTCATCTTACAAATTGATTAAGTTGAGCTTATCGATTATTCATGAGCTCAACCTTATAATAAGTTCATAAGCTAGAAAAGGTGACTTGGAGCTTATTAAAGGTTATATAAGCTCATAAGTCAAGTAAATAAAGGTTATTTAAGCTCATAAGTTAAGTAAATAATCTAACACAACAAACACCTCCATAAGCTATGTTGGCTGTTTGCCCTTGTGTTTGTGGTAACTATGCAAAACCTAAACTATTCATAACAATTAATATTTGCATTAAAATCGTAACATAAGAAAAGATAAATGAGTTGTAACTTTATAAGAACATTCTCAATCATAACTCAGGGTTAAAGTTTAACACACTGTCACGTTAGCTTTAACCTTTTCACCTTTAACTAAAAAAAAACACCTACAATCATAACTCACTCTTAACTCACCTATAACACCAATTTACAAATTAACCCCTTAACTATTTCATTCATTCAACAACCTAATATTTCATTAATAAACTTAAAAATTCAATACAAAATAAAAAATACGTTACGAATTATAAAAAATAAAAAAATAAATAAAAAAAAATAAAAAAACTGCTACTAAAACCATAGGGACTAAAGTGTAACAACCACACTTTTACAGGGACTAAACAGCAAAGTATTCTTTATATATCATCTTCTCCTTTACCAAATCCCCTGTACACACACAAACACACACACACCGTCCGATCATCTTCTCCGATCAGCTCATAATCCATGGGGGCAGAAATGAATTTTTTTTTTTTTTTTTTTTTTTTTTTTTTTTTTTTTTTTTTTAATTATAACTCACCTTAACGTGCCGTTAAGGGGTTAACGCAGGTACGTTAACACACCCTTAACGCACACAGTTCCAACACTTAACGCACCTTGACGCAGTGAGGGTTAAGCTTTAACGCACCAAGTGCGTTAACCACTGAGAATGCTCTAAGGGTGAGAAAATGCTCAATCTACGTCAGACATAAAGCCTTGAATTCAAAAACACACATTGCTATCTTAATGGAAATGTCCAAAGAGGACATTCTTTTTTTTTTTTTTGACCGGCGTCCAAAGAGGACATTCAACTGTATAATCTGATACATAATCTTTTGATAGACGATCGATTATTAAATAAGTTTAATTAAACTAATAATGCGCACTTTATACGGAAGATGTAAGATTAAGCATCAAATTACCAAATGTTTATGCTGTTTCCATAAACTCGTAAGTAAGGATAGGTAGAAATAATTAATAGAAGCTTGGTCAAAAAATAATACTATTCCCTCCGTCCCAATTTTATTGTCCCATTTTTTCATTTTGGGCGTCCCAAAATTATTGTCTCATACCAAAAATGGAAAGTGAATAGGTAGTGGAGTTTGGTAAAGTTTACTATATTACCCTTGGTTGAAATTAATATTACAAACTTTAATGAAATATTAATTAATTGGTTAAGGGTAAACTTGTCATTTGGCAAAAAAGTAAGAGAGATAAAGTAGTGATAGTGATGTTTTTCTAAAAGAATGTGCTTTTTGTTATGGGACAATAATTTTGGAACGGAGGGAGAAAAAATAATACTATTCAATAGCCATGACTATTTTCATCATATCAATGGAGCCTTCAACACTTAATCATCAATAACCATGACTTTAATGTTTAAACAAAGGTTGCAAAAATCGCGAATCGGTAGTTGGACGGTCGAGCAACTTGTAGCTTGTAATCGGTCTAGGTGGGATTAATCGGTGATTAATCGGATTGGCATTACTAACAAATTTTAGTTATTTCTGACAAGTTTTGTGTATTTCTGGTGAGTTTTAGGTATTTTTGGCAAGATACTTTCTAAAAAACAACTTGTAATAGACTTAAACAGTTACTATAAGTGATCAAAATAAGTTTACAGTGAGTTTTGGGTACTTCCGGCAAGATTTATAGGTTTCCGGAAAGTTTGACCACCATTGACCGCCGTTGATCGTCGTTGACCACGGTTGACCTATTTGTTTGATCCAGTTACATAAATTGGCAAGGTCGGTGGCCTTGTAGCACCTAATCGACGATTAATCGGCGTTATAGACCTTTTTTTGCAACACTGTTTTAAACTATGATTTGTTTCTGTTAACAGATACACTATATGGTTCACTTTAATTAATAAAATCCTATTGGAGAAAATTAATAAAATCCTATAGGTAATACATACTAGCTAGTAAAGTACTTTTTAATGTACGAAAACGATTACGAATATTGTAAGGTATATAAAATCCTCGGAGATCACACATTGCATTGTTGCGTTAGCGGATACCCTGTAATTAAAATTTTGAGTTAAAATGTTTTTCAATTTTTATGTTTCTTGATAAAATAATTTTAAAGGTGATGGCAATTTTAGGTTTAAATAAAAATAAGCGCTACCAAACTAACTAATATAAAATCTGTAGATTACCCTCGTGATATTGCGACAGTACATATGCGGTAGCTGATAATATTATGGAGCTAAAGGGTCAAATTGGTTGACCGTGACTTACAATTGTAAGTGAGTATGAAAAAATGTTAATTCGTTACATTTATACGCTATAAAAATATACACATACTAATCACTAAACATTGTATTTTATTTTATATTTTTTGCACCATGTTGATTTAAAAGTTAGATTTGCATCATGTTAAGAAAAGTTAGTTATATAAATACACACCTTTTAAATGTTTTTTTTTTTTTTTTTTTTTGAACTTATGTTTGTATTGTTCAATTTTGTTTCATTATTGTATATTTGTCTATATGCGTGTGATATAAATAAAATAGTGCTTACAAATACAAATAAAACTGTATGTTATAAAAATCATTTTTAGTTAACTATGAAAAGAGATATTTAATCAACCACGTATATATGAGTATCATAATATATATTAAAAATCATAGACTTCGCATTTAGTACTTTGCACCTTTACATAATTGGTTCTTGATGACACTTTTACGATCAAATCATATTTTCCGAACTTTGTAACTCTCTAATTGTAACACTTTCAATTCTGTCGATTGGTTTCTGTTTTTTTTTTTTTTTTTTTTTTTTTTTTTTTCATACAAAATATGCAAATTCAAAATAAATAATATACGATGTATTAAATTGTTGCGGATGATAATTTAATACAAACATTTGTAGTGTGTACATGATGAATTAACACTTGTATCTTACTATTTTATAATGGAGGAAGACCTTCTTTAAATAGAAATACTTAAAAATTCAGCTTGCTTATTATAGAAATTCAATAGCTTGCACATAATTTTTCTACTACATAACTTACAAGTCTTAAAGCTTAATGTACATAATACAAAGCACTATTAATGTGGTCAAGATATTTAATGTAGTCAATTAATTAACTGGTCAATAAATACAATTAATGCAGTTATTAAAACACCCCTTACATAAGAAATGCAAATTATCAAGCATATTGTACAACTAACTTAAACACAATTCCTGCATTAAATGTCACTAATACAAATAATAAAGCACATTATATAAATATTCAAGCTCGAACGGGTAACGGGCCAAATGAAATCGAGCCCGAATGGCCACGGGCCAAACGGGCTCGAGCCCGAACGGGCACGGGCTAAACGAAATTCTTGATATCCGTAAATTTATTGTCAAAAAAAACATAAAAAACTAAAATATATGATTTATCAGAAAATTTTATTTCAGGGTACCCGCCGTCGCAACGCGCGGGCACCCTGCTAGTTACTTAATAAACCATTAATGTGTGTCTTACAAAATTTCTTAGCCAAAATGTCATTAATGCATTATATGTAGGTAGTACAGATTAGACTATTCCGATAAAATCAAAATAAAAAAATATACGTTATTAATTTCGTGAGTTTGTCTTATTATGATAATGGACTCCTCACGCTTGCTTTGCCCAACCCAATAAACTGACATCCCAACCCAATAATTGAAATCTAATATATTAAAAAGCCAGAAGCGGAGCTACAGTGCTTTATACAGTACTCGCTACAGTACTGTAGCTACAGTACTTTTTTTTTTTTTTTTTTTTGGGCCGAAATTTAGTGCAGCACACAAACACAAACCAAACAACAAATCCAAACACAACACCATATCAACCCATATTAATCCTAACAACAGTGCTAAGCACTCTAACAGTTAACAATAATCAAAAGCAATTTTACAAAATTATTTGAAAATAAATATATATATTTCCGGCAGCGAGCCAGTGCGGAATCCGGAGAAAGCGTCGACGGCAGCCGCAGATTCCGGCCAGTGCAAATCTGAAAAAAAAAATATATAAATATACAAAAAGAAATTAGAAATTTATTCCGGCGACCACAATTCACAAAGAGACGTTAACTCGCCCGAGTCAACGCGAGTTGACTCGGTGAGTCACACCGAGTCGAGGTTAAATCTTTTAGATCCACACTTTTTTCAATCTTTTACAAAGGTTTTATAAAAGGTTTTATATGAAAATCGGATTAAATAAAAAAGTTACAAATTAGGGTTTGAAAAAATAAAAATATAGTGGGGAAGGGGGTGCGTGAGGGGTGTTACCGAAAGAGAAATAGAGCAAGGGTGGCGGTCGCAAGACTGTGGTGGCGAGGCAGCGGCGGTGGAGGTGTTTGGCGCCGCGTCGAGAGCTAATAAGCTCCAGAAAGGTGAAAAATAACCCGATCTACGATTTAGGGTAAAAAAGTGTCTTACCGGAAAATTTTCTGCCGACGGTGGTTAGTCGGCGGTGACGGTAGTTGGCCGGTATAGAGTCGGCCGACGAAGATTTAGTGAGAGAGAAGGGAGAGAGTATTTGTGTGTGATTATTAGTGAGAAATGAGGGTAGAGAGAGAGAAGGAATGTTTTATATAATACGGATGGACCAAGGTCTGTTTTGCCAAAGTGACAATTCTTTTGACATATTCGCTACGGGACGAATTTGACGTACCAAACGGATTCTAAAAATTACGAAACTTGCGCCATTGTTCACGAAACAATTTTTCCAATAAAAACAAGTATAATTTTGCAATACTTTCATAAATCAATATTTTTGACAAATGCGATACATTTCATGTTTTCTAGGTTGTGCCTGCTAAATAACGCATACCGAATCAAACATGTTTTCAATATGTGTTCGCAAAACCACCCGCTGCAAAGCGCGGGCTACCCAGCCCAATCATTGAAATTTACAAGTCATTTTGTTTCTGGGTCTTATTTGATCCTCACTCTTCACTGTTAAATCAAAAGTAAGGCTGCCACAACTTTTGGAACAAGCGTTGAACCAACTAACGTTCAACTTTTTTTCTGCTATGCTTATATCAAAAGTAAGGTTAGCAGAACTTTTGGAACAAGCGTGAATCAACTAACGTTTAACGCTTTTTATGCAATGCTTTTTTGGCCAAAAACAACTGATGTTTTTTTCTTTTAACTTAATAATTTCAATTACATAACTATATTACTGAACACTTCTGCATAAAAAAACATTTACTACTCCCACAAATATTTACTAGGCCCTCTTATGCTCTCCGCTACCGATTCTTACTATCGCTAATTTTTCCATTCATGAGCATAGTCAAAATCAAGCCATAGCATGTGTCAGAATAGAACTCAAAATATATAATTAAATCTTCATCTTATCCTAAGAGTATATTATGGGCATATTTGGCTCGAGAGATTATGAAAGATTATGGAGAGCTTTGCTAAAAAAATAATCTTTTTTTGCCAAACTAAGATTATGAATTATTTTAAAAAAATAAGTTTTCAAAAAATAAGTTCTCAAAACCAGCTTTTAAACGATTATGGAGATTATTTTTCACAAATTAACTGATTTTAATTTTTTTCAGCAACAGCGCTAACACCACTGCAAAAAAAACTACAATTTTAATCGTTTTCAGCAACAGCAACATCTATTTTTGCCAAACATACCCTATAAGAATTAATATATATACTTGGTGGAATTGAATTGGTGTCAATTTAATGAATACATAATTATAAGGTTAACTTTGTGATGTAACTAGATATAATGCCCGCGCACGCGCGAGGTTTTTTCTAATCATTTAAATAAAATATTATTTTTAATTTCGGGTTTTAATTATTATAACAGGACCTTCAAAACCATTGTACTTTGATTGAGGTATTGAATTAGGGTTATTTACGAATGTAGCGGGTTTTAATATTAATTAGATTTGGAGGAGATGTTCTTGCGTCAATGATTGTGCGTGAATGAATGATAAGAGATCGAGTTTGATTGATGGAGGAGGAATTTGGGAATGTTGGGACTTCAAATATTTAGTGGGAATGATACTGAATTTTAAGTTTCAGCCCAAATCTTTGAAAAACTTGCTCCACCATTTTCAAGTTTTAATTTTTTATATTTTGACACATATATTTTTGTAAGTTTTTATTGAATGATTACAAATCACATTCTTTTTTTTTGTAGAATATTGATAAATTTAGAAGTATTTAGGCTTTTCTTATTTAATATTTAAGAAAATAATAATAATAATAATTTGATTTTTAAGAAAAATATTTAATATTTAATATTTAAGAAAAATAATAATAATAATAATTTGATTATTACTTAATAAGGTATGATTTGATTTTTTTGAAATGTAAAAGTCTCTACTAGGGATTTTGTTTTAATATATAAAAGATTGCTCCAATTTGATAATTTGTAAGCGTATATGCTAAAAAGAGATGTGGTTTGTTAGCAAATTGAAGATTTTCATCTTATAGTCAATAATCGACTAACTAGATACATAGATTTGTAATGTCACAAATAAAAATAAAGTTATGTGCCATAGGCCTGCACCATCGTTTACGACGCGCGCCACTGTACCAGTAGTGGCATTTGACGAAAAACACTAAATTATGAGTATAGTATGCTATAACTTGTATAATGATCAAAGAACATTTTGTCATGCATTGTTGATCCCAGACGAGCTTAACGACCTTGTCAATTACTCTCTTCGTCCTTAAATAATTGTCCACTATTGACTTTTAGAGTCTTTTTTTTTAAACTTTGACATCAAATTATTTTATTTGTTTTATGTAATACTTGATGCAAAACATATGAATGAATTAAGTTTTAAATGTCTTTTGATTAGTATAATTTTCACTAAGTATTACATAACACAAATAAAATAATTTAAGGTCAAAGTTATAAAAAAAAAGACTTTAACAGTCAATAGTGGACATTTATTTAGGGACGAGGGTAGTATCTTAGATATAAACTCCAAGACAATTAGTATAGAAACTGTTCTTGAACGATTTATTAAATATTATGCGAAAACTAATATTTAATCTTAAGAAGAATAATGAACACACTTGAATTCTCAAATAACACTTCAATATATTAATACGGCTACTCAAAAGTAACAGGGTTACAAAAACCTTGAAGTGATCGAATTACACAAAGATACGTACTCTAATCCTAACCCTAGATCCTCCTTTTATACTCTAAGGAGTCCTAGTCGGTTACAAAACTTTCTATACAAGATAATATCAAATCGTATCTTTTCCTAAAATATCTTAAAAAACTATACATTATCTTATAAGCAGCAGCATCATTACTCTAGCAGCATTATCATCGAAAGCTAGCAATAGTATGATAATTAGTTAATTTCTTCAGACATCAGCAGCATTATGAATACATTAGCAGTAGTGTGACTTTGCCTAGCAGCAGTATCATACTTAGTGTATTTTCCTCTAAGTACTCAGAGCAGTAGCATGAACTTCAAGCAGCAGTATCTTCAAAACCCAACAATCCTCCCCTAAACTTGATATTTTCCTCTAAAAATCATCAAGTTTCTTCTAAGAACAGATCAACACCAGGAGGATACTTCCAAACACTACTTCTGCTCTGAAGTCTTTGATTTTAGCACCTTTCTATACTTCTCTACTAACTCATAGGCTTGATGATCTGAAAGAAATGGTCTTTGTAACCTTAACCTTCCAGGATGTAGCATCTGAGTGATAACAGCAGTATTATTGGTGAAGGGGTAATCTTTTTCCACCAGCATGTATAAACTTACACCTTTACTAACCAATTCATGTACTCCACAAGACTGATACAGATACCATTTATGAACCTTTTTCGAAATTAGCAAATCCTTCCATTCAATATCTCTTTCATCTGGCTCAAACATACTCTTCAAATAGTAATAGTGTAGCCTTTCATATATTATCTCTGGTCTTATCTCCCCATACCATTTCTTATACAGCCTCCAAAGTTGTACCACATCATCCCTATCCATGAAATGTAACATCTGTGAGAATCTAATAAACTTCTGACACATTCCATTTGATCTCTTGATTTCCCACCATGGTTCACTTCCATCTTGCACATCATGAGTATAAGAGATGATTTGGTATTTTGTTGTCAAAGGAACTGCATTGTTTATCTCAGGTTCTGGTTGTGGTTTATGATCTGTAAACTCCATAATCTTTTTCATGTCATCTACAGTCACTTCTTCAGAACTATCTTCAGAATCACTCCATTTCATTAGTGTAGTTCTCTTTCTTTTCTTAGCCTTACTCTTCCTTCTTTTTCCTGTTCTTTTTACCCCAATAGTGGACTCAGATTTCTCCTCTGTTACTTCTTTCTTCTTTTCCTCTACCACTTCTTTCTCCTTCTCAACTACCAATTCTTTCTCCTTCTCAACTTCATCAACAATCTCTTTCTCATTTGCTACTTTTTCTGGCACAACTTCTGATACTTTAGACTTTTTAACACTTGACTCAGAATTCATGTAAGCATTTGTTGCCACTTTCATTCTTGTAAACTCTTTAACCTCAGCATCAGTCATAGGCTCAATTGGTCTGCTGAGTCTTGCATGAGTCTCATAGTAAGACTTTGCAACAGCAGCTCTAGTCATCCCTCTGAATGCACTAGGTTTCCAATAAGTTTGGTTTCTCAGATACATTTTCATATAATTATACTCATCAGTTTTTGAAGGTTCCTTCTTCTTGTACTCTCCCTTCTTTTGATTTTGCATCTTTCTAAATTGCACAAGCAAATCATCTATGGCATCCTGTCTCTCTTCAGAAGTATACATTTCTCTTTCCTCCTTCTGAGTTTGCTTTGCTATCTCCCAATCTTCCTCTTCTATCCTTTTTCTCTCCAACTCATCCTCTGCTTTCCATTGAGCTTCCATTCTCCTTGCAGCCTCTTCATCAGTTTCACTTTGTTGTTCTTTGGCAGCAACATCCATAAACTTGAACTTCTTCTTTGGTTCTTCAACCAAGATGCCTTGCCCTACTTTTGATGAAATGTTGAGTTTAGGTTAGGTGTTATGTAGGCTCACTTCACACTCTTTGCTTGGTTTGGGCAGTTTTAGTTAAGTTGTTGGTGTCGTGTTTTTGCCTTAGCATCACTTACTATTCAGAATCAGCAGTATCTTTTCTTCAGCAGTAGAATGCTTATCTGTACCAGCAGCAGAATCTTTAACTCCAGCAGCAGGTTGATTTGCACTAGCAGCAGTATGTTCTGCTCCAGCAGCAGAATCATCCTGTGCCTTCTCTTCAACAATATCAGCAACAGCATCACTCCTAACACTCTTTTCAACTGCTTCTAACACAACTTCATTCCCAGACCTATCTTTCACCACAAATTCTTGAATAGTCTCACCACTATCCACCTTCATATCCACACCTGCATTAATACCCTCATTTTCAGCAATACCTACATCCTTTTCAATTTCCACCTCCCCTGAACCCTTTGTCTCACCTTCTTTTTCACTCCTCCCCTGTTTGGGAGCATCCTCCCCCAAACCTTGTGAAGGTCTTGATCTGTTTAACCCTTCAAGATGCTAAACCCTGAGCTTGAGTCTTTTTATTTCAGCACCCTGAACAGATTTTACTTTCTTGAGCTCCTTTCTAAGACCAAGAACCTCCTGTGACAGTTTTGTACATTTATCCGTCAATGCTTTTAATTGTTTCAGAATATCCTCACAACTTCGGTCTGTGTTACCTACCCGAGTGGTTGATCATTGGATTTGTCAGTACGTACATGAGTGTCAGCCATTAATTCAATATGAGGAGTTTCAAGTCTAGCCTCAGCACTTCGACCTGTGTTACCTGATCTGAGAGGTGCATCACTGGCATTGGCATTGTGTACATTATCATCCATCAATTCATTTGTACCTTCTCTGTCCTCATCACTTCGGGATGTGTTAACTTCCCAGAGAGGTGAATCAATGGACTTAAACTCAGTCTCAACCCTAGGCTGAGCATCTGAGCCCCCTTTTTGAGCCGTTTGGCTAGGGTTTCCACCACTTGTTTCTGGTTCATTTGAACCTTCCACATTAGGTGTTGCCATGGTTGGGGTCTTATTGATGTTAACACTGTCCTGTTCAACTTCTAAGTTGGAAACAGTAGTGCCAGCCCCTTCCTCTCCACCTACCCCGGGGAGCCTCATCTGCTTCCATACTGACATTGGCCTGAGGTAGCTCAATGTCCTTATTTTGTGAAGACCTAGGTGTTTGGGTATTTTGGGGTTCATGAGAAGATGATTCATTTGAGTTCTCAGGAGTGGGTGTGTGATGGGAAGCTGTTGGACTTTCAGCTTCTTCACCCTCAGCATAAGCAGCATCAGTATCCAAAATATATTGAGACAAGGGAGTGATTTTCCCAGAAAAACCAACCCCATTGTTCTTTAAATATGAAAACATTTTGCTGGTTAATTCAGGACTCTTATGAATCCCTACATGTTCCAAAGGTTCTTGTAATTGATTATTTATAAGAAGTTGTAAGAACCTTGGGTATATACAAACTTTACCAGAAATATTCTTTTTCATCCCATCAAAAATCATAGCCGAAAAATTGAATGGTTGGCCTGTGGCTAGGCAAACCAAAGCAGAAGCTTGATTTGCACTAAACTCATTCCACCCAGTAGTTTTAGGGCTAAGACAATGTAGAAGGGTGTGAATAAGAAATTTCCAGTGTGGGCAGAAAAGGCTTTTTGAAACCTTAATTGTCATTTTTCTTTTCATACCCTAGTTTTGCAAGTTCCTCAAAAATAGTAGCTGTAGGAAGACAAGTTGTTGCATCATCATCTGCAAGACGAAGAATTCGTCTTACAGATGTTTCAGTAACAACTATACTTTCTTCATCCACCGTACCAATTAACATTTCCTCCCCATGTCTGGTTTCGGCCGTAACAGTAGACCAAAACTCTCGCATGTGGGATTTATATATAGTGGGATTCACCGTTAATGCATACCTTAATTGTGATGCATTTAGAAATTCAATGACTTCAGTGAAACCCTCAGCCTCAGGGACCTTTTGAAGAAAAGCGACTGAATTGTGGCTATCGGAGAAACCGCGTCTCGCCATTGTAAATTAGGGTTTTTATGTTAGGAGTTTTTGATCGGATGATTAAGAGATGTTTTAGGGTTTGAATTGGGTTTAATTTTGGGCGCACAAAGTTATTGGTGAGATCAAATTTGGTTTTTATGCCGTTTTGATCTAATTAGGGTTATTATTCGCGCCAATTTGCAAAATAGTCCCTTTACTTTCAAACCGAGCAGCAGAATCCTAAAAGTTTCAACTTGAGCAGCATAACCTTCAGCAGCAGAATGATATGCCTAGCAGCAGAAACTTTTGAACCAGCAGCAGAATGTTCTCTGAACATTCCAAACATCTTTTTCTCATCAATCAACCATTCCCTTGTGACTTATCCTGCAAAAGATTAGTCCAAAACCACAAAAACACAAGAAACAAGACACCACAATAATCACAAGACATAACCATACATAACAGCAGAATAACCAACTTAGCAGCAGACAACATATAGACATAGCAAGGACTAGAAACAACTTATTTGATCAATAACAGCACAAATCCTCAAAAACTTTTTACAAAACATACAGAGATAAGATTTTAAAGATTGATCATACCTATACTAGCAACTAAAAATTGAAACCTACCTACATCAAAACTTTTTGTAAGTAGATCAGCAACATTATTGTCAGTATGTATTTTAACCACTTGAATTAACTTTTTATCATAACAATCTCTAATAAAATGATGTCTTATCTCTATATGCTTTGTTTTAGAGTGAAAAACATGATTTTTTATTATACACATTGTGCTGTTATTATCAATATAAATTTTGGTGTTCATGAAATTGTACCCATAATCCAAGAGTTGGTTCTGAATCCAGAGTACTTGTCCACAGCAACTAGAAGCAGCCACATACTCTGCCTCAGTTGTTGAATTTGCCACCACAGTCTGTTTCTTGCATTGCCATGAGATCAACCTATGTCCAAGGTATTGACATCCTCCAGTGGTTGACTTTCTATCCAAACTTGCTCCAGCATAATCACTATCTGAGTATGCTACCAAATTAAAGGGTGAACTATTAGGATACCAAAGGCCCAATTTTGGTTGACCCTTTAGATACCTAAAAATTCTTTTGACAGCATTCAAGTGTGAGACTTTTGGGGACACTTGAAATCTGGCACAAGCACACACAGCAAACATGATGTCTGGCCTAGAAGCAGTCAGATACATCAATGAACCAATCATTGATCTATAAAGGTGTACATCAACCTCTTCCCCATCTTCATCCTTGAGCAAAGGCTTATTGTTGTCCATTGTTGTCTTGGCTGGCTTCACATCATTAAAACCAAATTTCTTTAACATATCAGCCACATACTTGTCTTGACTGATGAAGATCCCATCAGCTGTCTGCTTAAACTGAAGCCCCAGAAAGAAAGTGAGTTCTCCTATAGAACTCATTTGAAATCTGTTATGCATGAGCTTCTCAAATTCTTCACATAACACCTTGTTTGTAGACCCAAAAATGATATCATCTACATAAACCTGAACTAGTAGAATATCATTTTTGTCTTTCTTGATGAACAAAGTTTTATCAATGGTTCCCCTTGTGAACCCATTAGATAACAAAAACTTGGACAAGGTGTCATACCAAGCTCTAGGAGCTTGATGTAATCCATACAGTGCTTTCTCCACTTTATATACTCTGTCAGGAAAGTCAGGATCTTCAAAACCAGGAGGTTGCATCACATAAACCTCTTCATCAATCTTTCCATACAAGAAAGCACTTTTCACATCCATTTGGTACACAGGAAAGTTCTTAAATGAGGCATAAGCCAAGAACAGTCTAATAGCCTCTATCCTTGCTACAGGAGAAAGACCTCATCATAATCTATTCCTTCTTCCTGAGTGTACCCTTAAGCCACTAGTCTTGCTTTATTTCTCACCACAATTCCACTTTCATCTCTTTTGCACCTGAACACCCATTTTGTACCAATTACCCTCTTTCCATTAGGCAACGCAACTAGTGTCCAGACTTCTTGAAGCTTGAACTGTAACAGCTCCCCTTGCATAGCTTCAACCTAACTTGAATCTTGCATAGCTTTGTGAATATTTTTGGGTTCCTCTTGTGATAAGAAACAGGCAAACATGAAATTTTTTAGGTCCTTGTGGCTATTTCTCTGATGTAATGATTGAGCAAATAAACCTTCACCCAACCCTTTTGTTTTACTTCTGGTTTATACAGCAGATTGTACATCACCAATTATCTGCTCCTTGGGATGGTTCTTATGTATTCTGGTAGTTGGAGTAGGACTGACTTGAATAGCAGACTCCATATTTGTCAAATCAGCTCCTGCTCCAAAAACGTCCACAACATCATCATCTGTGTCATTGTAGATTTCCTCCAATTTAGGCATATCAGGATCATGAGGAAAGTCGACATCTTCATTAATTCTTTCATTAAAGTCAGCAACAGAATCCTTGGGCATATCAGCAGAGCTACTAGGCTTAGCAGTAGAATGAGAAGTACTACTGCTAGGCGTAGCAGCAGAATGATTTGGCTTAGCAGCAGAATGGGAGATACTGCTGCTAGCTTTATTTCTTGTACTTCCATGCTTTGCTGACTTTTCAACATTCTTGCCATCATTAGAAGGTTTATCACCACCTTCTGCATCATCCTTTGGTACTTCCTTATGAACAGCATCATCTTGTGAACTTTTTCCCTCTTTCTCTGTTGGTGTGAAGAACTGATTAAACTTCCACTTCTCAATCAAAACAAACTCCTCTGCAGATGCATCCTTCTTTGCTTGTGTACCTGCATTGGGGTTAGCTTGTGTTCCTGCAGACATGTTAGTAGAACCTGCCAACACTGGCTCATAATTCATGGTCTTAGTCAAAGAATCAATGTCAAAGAGCCACTTAGGTTCTGTTACAGCAATATTTGGGGTGTTTTCACTAAATCTAACATTCAGATTTTCTTCCACATGTCTAGTTCTGATATTGAAAACCCTAAATGCCTTGCTATTTGTTGAATATCCTACAAAGAAACCGTTGTCTGCTTTCTCATCAAACTTGCCTAGTTGGTCATTGGTATTTAAGATAGTGACAGGACACCCAAATGGTTTCAAGAAATCTATCATAGGTTTCCTACCATGGAGTAATTCATATGGGGTCTTGTTATGAGGCTTAACTACCTTACTTCTATTTTGCACAAAACAATCAGTGTTGACTGCTTCAGCCCAAAAAGTAGTGGGTAATTTTGACTCAGACAACATAGTCCTAGCAGCCTCAATTAATGTCCTATTCCTCCTTTCAGCAACACCATTCTGCTGAGGAGTTCTAGCCACACTAAACTGTCTTAAGATACCTTTTTCCTCACAGAACTGATTCATTACATGAGTCTTAAATTCAGTTCCATTTTCACATCTAATTATTTTGACCTTATGATTTACTAGGTTTTTAACACTTGTAATGAAAGCCTTAAGAATGGCAGAAGTCTCATCCTTAGTTGCTAAGAAGAATACCCAAGTAAACCTACTAAAATCATCAGTGACAACTAAGCAATACATCTTCTTATTTAAGCTCTTCACAAAAGTTGGTCCAAACAGATCCATATGCAACATATACAAAGGTTCAGAAATAGAGTTCACCACTTTGTACTTACAAGAAGCTCTGTGTTGCTTTCCCATCTGACAAGCAACACATGTTTTAGAATTTTCAAAATTTTTTGAAGGTAAATCTCTAATAAGGTTTCCCTTAACCAGTTTATTTATTGTTTTGAAATTTAAGTGACCCAATCTTCTATGCCAAAGCTTGGATTCATCAATGGTGGCCTTTGCAAAAAGACAAGTTAGATCTCTTTTAGGAATGATGTTCTTAATGTCCACACTGTATATGTTGTTTGTTCTAGGGACTTTAAGTAGCACTAATGAATCATGAGGCAACTTAAAGTCAGGAGACAAAACAAGACAATCAATGTCTATAAAAAGAACAAAATTCTTTTTGTCACACATTTGTGAGACACTAAAAAGATTGAACTTAAGTCCCTCTACAAAATACACCTTTTCAAAATCCAATTTTCCTGTTCTAATAGTACCTTTACCAACTATCTTTCCACCTTTTGGATCATTGCCAAAAGCAACATAACCACCATCAAAAGCCTTAAAATCTTCCAAGTTGCTTTTGTCTCCAGTCATATGTCCAGAGCATCCACTATCAAAAATGCATTTATCCTTTAGCTCCAATTGTAGATTGCCCTACACAAAGAGAGTTAGTTTCTCTTGGGGACCCAAGCCATTACTGACTTGAGTCTGCCTTGTGCATCAATATAATCAAATTTCTTCAAGTTCATTGATGCACTGTTGGACTTAGGTTTCCATTTCCAGCATGCTGAGGCCTTAACAGCATAAAAGTGGTTGCCCACAACTGTGTTTGTGATAACCTTAGGCTCAGCAGCAGAAACTGCTTTTGCCTTAGAAGGAGACACAGATCTGGTCTTTGGAATGGGCCTCTTTGGTGTAGCAGTAGTGATTGTCCTAGAAACACCATTTCTCAAAAAAACTTGTCTATGAATCATGTCTCTATTTGGGTGAGGGTGAGTCTTTCTACCAAAGTTCTTATGATTTACCCTAGTATATTGGTTCCAGACTGGTCTTTTGTGGTAGTAACAATTTTCCTGAAGATGATCAAAGCTACCACAACTGTAACAGGCCTTTTTAACTAATTCAAATTCACTACCTAACTTTTGTGAGATTAGGCTATTCCAGTTCCTTTGATTTCCCCTAGTCCAGTTAGTTAATTTTCTAGGGACTTCTCTAGGTTTGTCCTCAAATTCAGCCATCTTCCTAGAGATACTGCTTCCTAGCACAAGTTTTACAAACTCAGCTTGTTTGACTTTAGGTTCAATTGGTTTAACATCCTCTAACCTTTTAGCCTTTGATGTTGTCTCTACCTGCTCATCATCACTATCTGATTCCCAATCTTCAATGATTGGTGCATCAGACAATTTTTCATCAATCTTAGGTGTACTAGTCCTAACAGATGTTTCATTGTTTACTTGACTTGTTTCACCTACAGATTGTGCAGCTAACTCAGATATAAAAGACAGTTCTTTCCTAGTTGGTGCAAAAGCACTTTTGAGTGGGGGAGCCACTTCATTGTATCCTAGGCCACATCCTCTTTTAATCATCTGATTTTCAACTGCTTTATTTGCTAGAATAGATGCATAATGTTGTTTATCTATCCTAACAACATGTTTTTCTTTCTCATTTAAAGCTGAGTCTCTAGCTAATTCAGCTTCTTCCACCTTTTTATTTAGCATGTTAATTTCACATTCTTTCTTAAATAGCTCACTTTCAAGAGTGTGAATTTTATCAGCATATTCTGTTAATACAAATATCGTCGCAAAAACGTTATTTATATTCTTTGATCTTTTCTTAATTTTGTTAATGACAAATAAAAGGAATATCTTTTAGCAAATAATAAATACTGACTTAAGTCTCTTAAGTACACATTTTACACTTCACATAATAACCAAGAATTACAAGTTTGCTTATTTAGTAACTTGTTTCCTTAAAAGGAAACTTTAATTCTAAAATCATTCCCTGACATCATTGCATACATCACATATAATATCTTTGATATATCTTGTTTAGATTTACAAATTACATAGTTGACATTTGAGGATCTTGGATGATTTGGTAAGATGTGGAAGATTTGGTAAGATACAACAAATCCTTAGCTGTCATCTCCCACGGATCCAAGTCCAGTGAAGGACGGATCCCTATTATGGGATCCGTGGGATCCGTCAGCTGAAGATCAGCTTGCCTATAAATAGCAAGCTGATCATTTGGCTTTCTCATCACTCATATAGCTTAACACACATATTCATTAGTACATATCTTACTAACATCATTCATAGTTGCATTTCACTTTGATCTTTCATTTTGTAGAAGAGAGATCAAGCTTTCAAGGATCTACAGAACCGTAATCCTTTAGTTGCATTACTGTGTGATATTGTAGTTTGTTTCACACATCATATCTATCATTTGTAATAGTGAGTGTGGTTAGTGCTTTAGTCCTCAAAGCACAAAGAGTGTAGGGAGTGGTTGTACCCTTGTAAAGAACTCGACATCTAGCTTAGTGTCGGTAAAGTAAATAGGCGACGTCAGGTTGTGGTCTACCTTAGTGAAAAAAAAGGATTAAATTTTCTCTCCAAAAAGGTTTGTTCTATGAAAGAAACTCTGGTTGGAGTCGGAGAGTGGAGTAGGGCAAGGAAGAGAGTCCTTGTAGCCGAACCACTATAAACAACAGTGTTGTGTGGTTTGATCTTTCCTCTCTTTATCTTTTGTTTACATTGTGTGATTATTTATTTGTGATTGTTTCCTTTGAATTAACATATAGTAACAAAGCAAATAAAACTTGAAAAACGGTAAAAACTATTCAACCCCCCTTCTAGTTTTCCACAATTGGCATCAGGAGCTACGTTACTTAAGATTTTTAAAATATATTGTATTTTAAAACTTAAAACGATCCATGGATTTTGAAAACTTTAAAGAAGGACAATCTATGCAGAGACCACCTATATTTGAACCAAATTGTTTTATTTATTGGAAAAATCGCTTTGAGACTTATGTAAAGTCAAAGGATATAGATCTATGGTATATAATAGTTGATGGTGATTATAAACCTATTAGTAATAATATTTCGGGTGGTCGGGATGAAGGAGCTTCTCTTACTCGTTACAGTGATGAGCAAAAGAAACTAATTGCCAAAAATAATGAAGCCAAAATGATGCTTTATAATGCCTTACCTAAGAAAGAATATGAAAGAGTTTTTATGTGTAAAACGGCTAAGGATATTTGGCAATCTCTTATTATCACACATCAAGGGAACTCACAAGTAAAAGATAACAAAATTGATCTTCTTGTTCAACAATACGAACAATTTGTTATCTCTGAAGATGAGACCATTGATAGTGCGTTTGCTAAGTTCAATACTATTATTACATCACTTAAAGCACTTGACGAATCTTTTTCTAGTAAGAATTTTGTCAGGAAATTTCTAAGAGCACTCCATCCGAAATGGAGAGCAAAGGTGACAGCTATTGAAGAATCAAAGGATCTCTCAAGCATGACACTGGATGAGCTCATAGGAAACCTAAAAGTTCACGAAATGATTATGGAAAAAGACTCGGAAATTGTCAAAGGCAAAAAGGAGAAGATTAAGTCTATTGCCTTGAAAGCCAAAGCCGAGTCAAGTGACGATGATGAATCTTGTTCAAACAGTGATGATGAAGAGTATGCAATGGCCGTGAGGGATTTCAAGAAATTCTTCAGGAGACGAGGAAAGTTTGTAAAACCACCTCGTGATGAAAAGAAATCCTCTCGAAAAGATCGTGACGATAAGAAAGGTAAGGTTGATAGGAAATGCTATAGGTGTGGTGACTCCAGTCACTTAATAGGAGAATGTCCAAAGCCTCCAAAGACCAAGTCTCAAAGAGCCTTTGTTAGTGGAGCTTGGAGCGATAGTGAAGGACATGATGATGATGAGCCTATGAACAACGAAATTGCTCTTATGGCTAATGACACACAAGAGGTACATTCTGATTCATACTCCTCTATAGAGATGAAACCTTAGAAGTAGAATATAACAAACTATGTGACGTCACTTTAAAAATCATAAACAAAAACAAATTTTTGAAAACAAAGACAACACTTTTAGAAAATGAAGTATTTTGGCTTAAAGAAAAAGCAATACGAATTGAAAAAGGTAAAGATAGTAAAGAAACGTGTGTGTCTTGTCAAGAACTAAAACTTGAACTAGAAACCTTAAGAACCACACAGGAAGATTTAATCAAACAAAATTCAAAGTTTAAAAGGTTTGATAAAAACATAAGTTGTGCAGATGAAATAATGAAAATGCAAAAACTACCTCATGATAAAACAGGACTAGGCTTTATGAAACTAGGAACATTAAGTGATCATAAGGAACAGACTGTGAATAAAACTAATTCAACCAAGTTGGACACTCACGGATACGACGGATCCAAAAATTTGGATCCGCCAGGTGTATCCAAAGGATCCGCGGGTACAGAAGTTGAACAGAAGGTTCACAAAGTCGACCGTTCCGAGTTTGTTAAAGTTACTAAGAAACCTAACAGTAACATAACCAATAATAAACACAAACCATCAGTATCTTTAGGAAGAGGTCAAGCTAGAAATGAATATAGAGTTAAAACGGATCAACAGAGACCTCAAATGAGTTTTCCCAAACACCCCTTTCCAAAGAGTATAGTTAATCCACAACACACTTATCAAAATAATTGGAACCAAAACATGCATAGAAACTTTCATGGTCCTAATTATATGTCGTGGAACAATTGTCCACCATTTCAGTACATAAACCATGATAATGTCATGTTTAACCCAAACGGACCCATGAGATATTGGGGACCAAATGCTTGAGTCTTTTATGAACTTAGGTATGCTTGAAAGTTGATCTTGAACCTGATGAGTGGATCAAAGATAGTGGGTGCTCATGACACATGACGGGAAACAAAAATCTTTTCTCAACCTACCAAGTGTATGACGGAGGTAATGTCACATTCGGTAGCAAGCTTAAAAGTAAAATCATCGAAAAAGGTACAATCTCTCATGACTCTCTATCTATTGATGATGTAACACCCCAACCCGACAAGGGTAAAGATATCACAACAATGGATTCATATAAGATCAAAACAAAGCATACTAATTCATTAATACAAAAATTCAAGGATTACAAATGAGATATGGTATCTAAATGGTTCCAATTAAAACTTCCAAAACTAATTCTAAAACATAATGTCTTCAATCCAACTCTAACCCAGCATAGCTATCCAATCTTCTAAGTCCAATGTACACTCTTCACTCATTCCCAGCTTCCTACTAATACCTGCCGCATGAATAGAAATGCGGCTGAGCTACGAGAGCTCAGTGAACAAATGTATAGATAACAAGAAGCGATAACGAATAGCAGTACAAAGGAGATCAGGAAATACATACCATACATGAATAAAATCACATGAAGGAATAGGAATGAGGAATGGAATTCAATGAAACAAAATAAGACTAAAATAAATAAGGTTCAAGAATAAAGAAAACAGGAATCTATCACGAGCCCAGATAACAAATAATATCATAGCATACCAATAATAGTAAAACAAACCTGTGTAGAGTGATCAGCTCCCAGATTATGTGAAAGACGTGTATCGCACACACCATCAGTCACCAGATATAATAAACAATTAATAATAGTCATAAAATATAAATAGATAACAGATGACAGGTCAAATCTAGAGTGCACCCATACGCCCCACAGACAAATCAATAATCATAATTATAATGGCCATAGCAAATAATAAATAAGGTACGGAACAGGTCATCACTCTCCTGCCCTAGAGTCATGTCAGAGGTGCGTCAATGACATGGACATGAAACCCTCATGTCTAGTGATTGGCTCGTAATATCAAACTGTAGGTCAAAGTTCAGTCGTACTATCAAAATAATCAAAAGTCATATCTTAAGGGTACATGGAAAAAAGGTTCATATCAAACAGTTTAGAAATAAATGTCAAAGGTTCAAATCAAAGTTTATCAGTTTAAGTTTTTATATCAAAGTTAAGTTCAGCTCCAAAGGGCAATATCAAAAGGTTTTCGGAAAAGAGTTTTCACAAGTTCATAATTAGAGGTCATAGCAAAAGTTCATTTAAAAAGGTTTCTATTTAAAAGTCCATTTAAACAATCCTTCAAAAATAGTTTTCATAACAACTGATCTTACAACATAGTTTTCTTCAAAATGGCCTTCCAAAACTTTTAGTAACTTTCATTTAAAAGTAGTGTTGCTTCTTTTAAAATAGCTTTTCTCCCATGGTTTCATATGTATTTTAAAGATAGTCCCAAAATCAATTATGTTCAAATAAGGATTTAACCGATTAAGATTTATATCAAAAATCAAATTTTCCACAAGTATGTCAGATTAAGTTTCAAAACAAGATTTACAGATCAGGATTCAGGACAATAGGTCAAAACAAGAGATTCAATAAAGATTCAGAACAAAGGGAACACATCAAGGGTTCACAAACAAAAGATCACATGAAAGGTGCACAAACAGGAGGGAACATAGCACTGGCATAGGGAATCCTAAAGGAATCAAAATACGAAATCAAAAGAAACGAAGGCACCTTACTAGAGAAGGGCAGAATATCTGTACCTTATTATGAATGCAAGAACACAGAGATAAACGCTGATAGAGATTAGATTTCTCCTTCCTCGAACCTAAGGGAGTAGAAGACAAAATGACAAGTGGGTTTTAGTTATCTTTTCTTTTTAAGTAACTTTCTATTTTTGGTAACTTTCCAGATTTAGTAACTTTCCATTTTTAGCAGGTTACAAAAGTTTAGGGTTTATTATGACAGATTTTCATAGTTCAGGGTTTTAATTGTAAGTTCATCTAATTCAAAGGCATAAAGTGAAAATACTTTAAGTTACTGACTTAAATACTTATTTTATTCAGAATGACATCTTAATCCCTTTAGTTTCATAATTTACAGTTTATACCCCTTTAGTTACAACATTTACAAAACCAACCTTATACTTACATAATTTATGATTTAATCCCTCTAATATTCATATATACCAACTAAGCATTTCATTTTACCAATATTCAGAATGTTACTTCAGAGTTTACATATAGTACTATTCAGCCCCTCAAATTTCAGAATTTACACAATTAGTCCCTTAAGTTTACAAAACTTATAATTTCAATCATAATTCTAAAATAATTACACATTAATCCCACAAATATTCATAATTACACAAAATACTCTTAATATCATTATTTACTCAAAATAACTTCAAGTTTCCAGAATTTACAATTTTAGTCCCTCTACTTTAATTATTTAAAATTCGTACCCTAAATATATATTTAAATCCACATCTTGCAATTTTTACACTTAAGGCCCTCATTTTATATTTTTCCAACATTGTCCCAGATCTATAGAGTCTTACAAAAATGTCCCTTGAGTTTTAGAATTTTCAAAACAACCCTTTAGCTTTTTATTTTCAATCGTATATACTTTTAAAATAGCAAAACCAAACCCTAACTTATCTAATCATTAAACCATCATGACACAATCATTAAATGCATTAATTTAGTCAGATCCAAACCACAAAACCCTAACCCTAATTCGATTTAGGGTTTTCTCAAATTTAACTTTGTTTTCTTTTTAATCCGGTTTAAACAACAATTAACATCAATTAATCCAGGCTTCTAAAAATCAAGTGGCTATTTTTCCTAGCTTATATTAATGTCAAAGAACATATAAAAAATATGGTTGCACCTCAAAAAATTCATATCACACGATTTACAAATTAAGTGTGTTTTATCCCTTTTATTTTCGTATGCCTTAATAACCATGCATGATTCGTATTCTTTATTTTTATTAGATCATATTCGACCTAAGGATCATTAGAAAAATGCTAATTAAATTTTAGAACGTAAAGATTAGGTCGTGGGAATTATACCTCTCGTACGTATAAACCGAACAAAATAATTGTACTACGATCGAACGAACGCTTCAATACTCCAACTCGTATTTTTCGTGGATCCCTTACACTCCAAAGAACACCAGAAAATTATTGGTTCAGGCCCAGAAGTCGAATGGAAGGGTTTTGGGATTTTAGTTTTGTCGACTTTAGGGTTTAAAAGGGTTTTCGGAAATTTTAAAAAGAAAATAAATGGATTTTAGGTAAATAAAAGGTATAGGCCGACTTAGGGGGAGGGAATGGGCTGGAGATCAAGATAAAATCAAGAGTTTGATTTTTGTACACCTTTTCCTAATTTATTTTGATGTTATCCATATTTAAATGATTTTACAAATAAAATTAAATTAACTAAATATACATTTCGGATTGTTTATATGTACAAGTGTGAATTAATAATTTTTGGGACATTCAAAATATTATAATGTTGTCTCAGAATTTATTTTATTTCATATGTAGTTTGTTTTCAGAAGTTTGGAATTGATGAAGCGAAAAGTGTACCGTTTTTAAGGGGTCATTTAAGCCCTAAATCGTATTTATTTGATCAAATATCGCCCTAAATCGTTCCTTTTGTCATTTTAGGTACTTTTGAGGAGAAATCTGGAAAATGAGGCATTTTGGACGTTTTTGGAGCATTAAAGTGAAGAAAACGGCAAAGTCTCTAAAATCGGCTAAAAGTTACTCTTGACGGCGTCAGACTTTACTCTGGACGGCGTCATGCCTTGGCAAGAAAAGTTGGACGTGAAATTTACTCATGACGGGCCAGTGAAAATAGCATGTGAATTCTGACGGCGTCACGCTTTAACTTGATCAAGGGCGTCACGGCTTAAATCATAAGGGGACGGCGTCACGTTCATGGTTCGACGGCGTCAAGCCTTGATAAGCCAGAATGGATTTTGGAAGAGCTAAAGAGGGACGGCGTCAAGAAGGTCATCCGGGAACCCTAAAAGCGGCGAGGTGACGGCGTCACACTCCATAAGGTGACGCCGTCAGATCCAAAAATCTATATATAGTTTTCTAATTTTTTGTCATTAGGGAGAGCTTAGTGTGTGGAATTTTGGGAGAAAACCCTAAGACGATTTTAGCTACTTTTTTAGGGCTTTTTGCCTTGAGATCTTCCATGTTTCATTGAAAGATAAGTTATCAATTAATCATTCAATATGTCTATGTGTTGTTTGATTCTATCTTATTCTTGTCTTTTGTTTAACATGTTAGGCTAATTTTATCTTGTGTTTGCTTAGATCTAATGAAACCTAGCTATTGATTATTGGTTGTTAGTGTGTTGTTAGTTGTATTGGATGATTGTTTATCTATGTTAGGCTTAAGAAAACTGGCTAACTTCCTATTCGGTAACTTGCTTGAACGTCTTAAGAAACATGAACCAAACGCGTACTAAAGGTTTTTATGGTTGTATTTAATGCACAAGCGAATTCTAGTGATCCCATGTTAGGAGCTTCCTAGCCGGCTCGACATAGGAGTGAAGTAGGAGCTTGTAGAGTTGGGGAAGTAAGTACGCCACCCCACGAATGGTATTAAGGAATACACCCGTCATCCACGTAACTAATACACACTAATTAACCGGTAAAAGATAGTTAGGGAGTAAGGAAATCTAAGTAAACACATTTCTCTACACATAAGTTTCTCACCACATTTTATTTTCAGTTATTTAATTTTATTGCATTCGTAGTAATTTGGGTTAGTTGACTAGCAACTAATTCCGCCCACTCCTTCAAACCCGAGATTTTACTTTCTTTCATAAAATTATAAAAACATAAAAAAGAATCTTCCTCAACCCTTAGACCTAATTAGAGTAGCCTTTCATACCTAACGAACACTATTCCCTGTGGAGAACGATCAATCCCCCGTACTTACCACTACACTATACTACATCGGTCAGGTACACTGCCTGGTGGGGTTGTAAGCCTCTTGAGATCCCTCGAGAGGTAAAACCTGTTGTAAGGTTACAAAACCACGCAATCAAGTTTTTGGCGCCGCTGCCGGGGAGTAGTTATTGCTTAGGTTGAAATTTTATTTTATTAGGTCTACTCACTAGATTCCTTTCTAGTGAGATTTTTATTTTATTTTTCTAGGTTTTCTTTAGTCTATCTTATTTCTTTGTGTGTTTGTTCGTAATTTCCATTGACTCTTCCGTTCACCATTATGGAGAACACGAATCCACCATACTACCAGCCACGTAATTCACCCACTCCATATGACATCTTGATGTTTAAACAACATAAAGATGAACCTCTCTATGATGCATGGACTCGTTTTAAATATTTACTCCAAAAAGTCCCTCATCATAACTTCGATTTTTGGTCCCTAACTCAAATCTTTTACAATCATGTCGACCGACATGCCCAAAGGGACATTTACCATATTGCCGGCAGGGATATTAGGGAATTAAGTGCTGAGAAAGCATGGGAAGCTATTGAAGAGTGTGCCCAATATTATTATATAGTAGACAACCCAACAAACGTTAGTACAAGTCAATTGACCACAAATTTCGAGGATCATGAAACAAGTTTGTTTGGGGATGAATATGTTAGTGTTGAGATACCTAAGTGGATGTCATGTAATGCCATATTACAAAACAAACACATAGGTGACCTTGATATGACGGAGGATTTAGCCGAACATGATCACATTGATCAAAAAGACCTAGGTTTTATGATTGATGACGTCGAATCTCAAGAAACACATGATGAATCTTTTAGGCAGTTTGAATATAGCAGTCAGAATATTGAGGATGATCCGTATGATTTGGACATAGAAGTTGAAATGCCTAGAGAAGCACTTGAGATACTTGGGAAAATGTTAGGGTTAGATCCTACTAAAACGCATGATGAGGATATAGGTGAGCTTGACGTAAGGAATGATGAGGTAAGTAACATAAGCCCACCAAGTGCCCCACAAGTCCTACCATCATTTGAGGCACACACACCGCCCGTGACTTACCCGGAAGAAGTGGAAGAGACTATAGGAACCCCAATAGAGGTAGAACCCTTGGACCAAACACAACTAGAGGATATAGGTTTGAATGCTTATAGTGATCACAACCTTACTCTTAGTTCTAGGGGATTTCCTATTTTTGATGAACCGGAGCCTCAACCAAAACCGTTACCTAATCTTCCATCCTTAGATGTGAATTTAGGAATTGAAAAAGGTCCCGATCTACCCATCAAACCATGTAGTCTGGGCAATGTTAAGATTAAGGTGGTAGACTCTAAGCCTTGTAGAGAGAAAGCTGACATAGGAGTGAACCATAACCTTTCATACTTACATCACCCATTCATGATTAATCACAAGAAACACTATGGGTTTAAACCGGGTTTATTAGGTCAAGATGGATTCCCAACTAGGAATCTCTCGAAGTTGTTAGAAGATGATCCCTTTTTAGGAGAACACTTTAACTCACCCATTGACCAAAGTGAACTAGGTAAGGTTATGATGAAAGGAGCACACCCCTTTGAGTATATAATTCATCCACCACTCTTTCCTCACGCGGCATACTTCCACCAAGATGGTGTGTATCGCTACTATCACCCGCACTTAATCCTAAGTGTAGGAAAAACCTCTCCTTTATCCGTTAAATAAGGGTAGAGTCAGGCTCGTGACTCGAACAAAAACAAGCGCTTATTGGGAGGCAACCCAAGCTTTATTTGCTTTATTTGTTTGATTGTTTGTTTATTTAATTTTATTTGTTTCCGTATGCATTTCTTATTCTTTTTGTTTACTGTTCATGTCTCAAATATAAATTGTGAAAATGCTTTATTTTGTTTTTAACTTCGTCTTAACTACATATAAAGGTATTTTGCAAAAGATAAGTGTAAGGGAAATCTAAATCGGTTTGTTAGAACACAAATGAACATGAATCATAATAATAATAAATTAGCATACATATTAGTAGTTGTTTGAGTCAAATGCTTGTATCGAGTCATAATGATGTTTTGCAGGATTTCCAGGAAGTAAGGTAAAGGTTTTTCCAGAAATTTTCCGGAAACTTAAAATGAAAATTTTTGTCAGGTCATTTCTGACGGCGTCAGGGGTTATAACCTGACGGCGTCAGATTTAATTTCCAGAAATTTTTGAAAGTTTTGTTTTCATAAAAAGTTTTTATTAAATCTCCAACTTATAATCTCCAGGAATCTGCAAAATTATCATTCCACAAGCATTATATCCTTATATATAGATTTTTCCCGCCGATGTTATGCAGGTTTTCGTGTTTGTTTTCTCAGGTTTAACAGGTTATTTTGGACAAGGAGATGTTTTTGGAATCAAGCTTATGGCGATGCATTAGTCATGGAGCTTCAACATTCTCTTTGGAGGAAGATTTAACCGTGTAATTTCATTATCCACCGAGCGAATCAGGGGAGTATTTGATTTCATTCTTTTACTTTTTTCTTTTACATCTTGTTACTTGAACATTGGGGACAATGTTCATCTTAAGTGTAAGGGAGGGTAAAAGTACGATTTTAGAGAACACAATTGCGCTTGATTTTTGTTTGTTTGATGGTAGATGTGTAATAAAACTGAGAGAAATACTTGTTAAGGTAATTTTAGTGCCAAATTTAATTTTTTTTTACAACATATAGGAGTGAAACTTTGATCTTAATGAGCGTCTCACGGATAGGAGTTATATAACTAGCACAAAAACCGTACCACTAAAAAAATTTTCCACCCCCAAATATGTGAGGTTCACCCCTAGAATTGGTAGGAAAAGCATTTATGCTATGATGTGTGTACCGGTAGCACTTAGATTCTAGAACTTGCGTTAGGACCATTCCAAGGCCACAAGTGAGACTACATTCGTGTAGTTAGATTTACTACAAGATAAGAGGCATTAGGATTAACCCATTGTTTTACACCTGTGTTTTTGTTATAATTACGTTGGCTACATTGGTCAAGTAATTCTCCCACACCCTTTGCGTTGTACTCATTTTTAGTACACGATACCCCTAGTACACCCCTCAGAGCCTATCTTTTCGTTTCGACCTTTAAGCATTTTACTTAAAGGAAGAATTTGTTTACACCCCTCTAAAATGTACACCCAAATCGCCTTAGCCTACCTTGTATGCACTCATTTTTAGTGCATTATTGTTACAACATTTGTTTAAACCCAAGTTAATTATCTAGTTGATTACATGGTTGCTAAGTCGAGTCATATCCTTGTACATATTGTTTTGGGACGATTGGGACTCATGGGTAAAGTACTAGTATAATGGAGTAATGGGGAAGAACATCATTTATTACCCCCATATGTGCTAAATGTTTTAAAAGTACTCCAAGTTTTTCAATTATCTTAATTCGAGTCATTAGATTAGTATTTGTAAAGTTATGTAAAAGTTCAAGTGTAAGGGGAATGCAATGCCCCTATGATGTATTATTTTGGATGGTAGGGCAAGAGTGTATGCAAAAAAAAAAAAAAAAAAAAAAAAAAAAAAAAAAAAAAAAAAAAAACACAAAAAAAAATGAGAAAATGAAAAATAAAAAAAAACATACGGACTACCATCCCATTTTATTTTATGTTTATTTTATGTTTTTGTTATTTTGTTATTTCGTTTCTAGCTTAAGATCGAGTCTAGTCTTGGCTTAGCAACATTGTATAGTACATGTAATTGATCAAGATCTTTAACTAGCCACCAGTAAAATATCCTTTATCCAACAAAACCGTGTTTATCATATCCCTACACCTAACGTTATAACCCGTTTAAAAGCCCTCTTTGATAGTTTATCTTAGGTGCTTACGCCTAGTGGAGGAGGTTTTCGATCCTTTCCCAAGCCTATGGTAATCTATTTGCTATGACAGGTAGTGAGAGATATTTTCCGTTTTCATTTATGAGATTTATTTTGATGACACTTGAGAGATGTGAGTATCTAAACACTACTTGTGAGGTGCTAGTATGTAATCTCCGTGCTTATTATGATTGAAGTGGAACGATTATTTGTTGTAATTACTTTTATGTTAGCATTAAATGACCCCTAACTTGTATTTTGATTAGAATAAAAGCGCATTTGCTTGAGGACAAGCAAATCTCAAGTGTAAGGGTATTTGATGAAGCGAAAAGTGTACCGCTTTTAAGGGGTCATTTAAGCCCTAAATCGTATTTATTTGATCAAATATCGCCCTAAATCGTTCCTTTTGTCATTTTAGGTACTTTTGAGGAGAAATCTGGAAAAGGAGGCATTTTGGACGTTTTTGGAGCATTAAAGTGAAGAAAACGGCAAAGTCTCTAAAATCGGCTAAAAGTTACTCTTGACGGCGTCAGACTTTACTCTGGACGGCGTCATGCCTTGGCAAGAAAAGTTGGACGTGAAATTTACTCATGACGGGCCAGTGAAAATAGCATGTGAATTCTGACGGCGTCACGCTTTAACTTGATCAAGGGCGTCACGGCTTAAATCATAAGGGGACGGCGTCACGTTCATGGTTCGACGGCGTCAAGCCTTGATAAGCCAGAATGGATTATGGAAGAGCTAAAGAGGGACGGCGTCAAGAAGGTCATCCGGGAACCCTAAAAGCGGCGAGGTGACGGCGTCACACTCCATAAGGTGACGCCGTCAGATCCAAAAATCTATATATAGTTTTCTAATTTTTTGTCATTAGGGAGAGCTTAGTGTGTGGAATTTTGGGAGAAAACCCTAAGACGATTTTAGCTACTTTTTCAGGGCTTTTTGCCTTGAGATCTTCCATGTTTCATTGAAAGATAAGTTATCAATTAATCATTCAATATGTCTATGTGTTGTTTGATTCTATCTTATTCTTGTCTTTTGTTTAACATGTTAGGCTAATTTTATCTTGTGTTTGCTTAGATCTAATGAAACCTAGCTATTGATTATTGGTTGTTAGTGTGTTGTTAGTTGTATTGGATGATTGTTTATCTATGTTAGGCTTAAGAAAACTGGCTAACTTCCTATTCGGTAACTTGCTTGAACGTCTTAAGAAACATGAACCAAACGCGTACTAAAGGTTTTTATGGTTGTATTTAATGCACAAGCGAATTCTAGTGATCCCATGTTAGGAGCTTCCTAGCCGGCTCGACATAGGAGTGAAGTAGGAGCTTGTAGAGTTGGGGAAGTAAGTACGCCACCCCACGAATGGTATTAAGGAATACACCCGTCATCCACGCAACTAATACACACTAATTAACCGGTAAAAGATAGTTAGGGAGTAAGGAAATCTAAGTAAACACATTTCTCTACACATAAGTTTCTCACCACATTTTATTTTCAGTTATTTAATTTTATTGCATTCGTAGTAATTTGGGTTAGTTGACTAGCAACTAATTCCGCCCACTCCTTCAAACCCGAGATTTTACTTTCTTTCATAAAATTATAAAAACATAAAAAAGAATCTTCCTCAACCCTTAGACCTAATTAGAGTAGCCTTTCATACCTAACGAACACTATTCCCTGTGGAGAACGATCAATCCCCCGTACTTACCACTACACTATACTACATCGGTCAGGTACACTGCCTGGTGGGGTTGTAAGCCTCTTGAGATCCCTCGAGAGGTAAAACCTGTTGTAAGGTTACAAAACCACGCAATCAGGAATCGTTTCAGAATTTTATAAGTGATTTATTTAAGTTTTATGATTTCAGGGGTAATTAAGTAATTTTACAGTTATCTAAATTTTAGGTATTACAACTTCTTCCCCACTAACAAAAAATTTCGTCCTCAAAATTTGCAGGAAGCAGAAAGAAAAGAGAACGGAACACAAAACAAGAACATACCAGACCTAATAGATGATGATCGGATTCTCTCGGAAGAGACGTAAGAATTACACAGGATTTTGACTTGACAAGTCAGATTAGAACGCACAGGAATAGATTATCGATAACATCAATTGGTAGAAGTTCTATAACAGGACCTAAGATTATTATCGGAAGTTCGGGGGTCAGCAGAGTGCGTGACGAGAATCCAGACGTATCAATTCGCATAACGGTGAAAGCTGTTTACGCGTATAGGTAGAATGAACTTAAGGTCTCACTAACGCAGATAATCTCAAACAGTTATCAGGATTTCTAAAGCTCTAAGGCACTTCTCGAAATCTCCGATGCCCACAACAAGTGCACGTTATATGATGTAAGTATTATCACGTTGGCCAGACGTCATAATACTGGCATCATATAAATATGCCCTCATGATGGTCATACTTGAATTCGAGTCGTGAACAAACTAACTTATCTTATCCCACCTAGTCTTCCTACGGTCTCAGAGGTCACAAAAATCAAATACCTTAACTAAGAGGAGAACGAATCACTCGAAGGAGTTAACGGAACTTATCTAGAATGTTTATCCGAATTTGGTACATCATCAAAAGCATCAGGTCTTCCATCATTCGTCAAATTTGACATAACAAAATCATCGTCCTACACACGTGGAATGAACACAGAGTGGAATTACTAATAGAGAACCTAAACCATTCAAAGGATTTATCATCAGGTAGTAGAAATTTAAATAGGTCAAACGGAAATGAACTACGTCATCCATTCAATACATGCTCTTAATTCTCTCTCAATTCCGAGCAGTCTGTCTATGTTTGTCCATATGGTCATCTAACGAGAGGATTTATAACTTGAGTCTGACCTCCCAAGCCTTCTTTACTTCTTCTTGGAACTGTGGTGTGGTAACATGAATCTTTGTCATAGTTGTTGTGCATCACCCATTCACGAGCCTGCTTCCACTCCCAATTCATCTTAGTACAACTAAAATGAATAGGGAAGTAAGGCTGTGTGTCTTTGACAGGTCTCCTAGCACCATTTGAATTTTGCCAACTCAGGTTGCTGTCGTCACTGGATGCCTGGTGGTATTGTTTGGGACAATCTCTGAATGCCAATCAATCTACTCTTCCAGAACAAGGGGTCATTCAATTTAATACGAAAATGATCTACGTGTTCCTCGTTTGTCTCAGAGCACAACACAATGTCATACTATGACAGTTGTCCAATGATATCTACGAAATACATGATTTCATTAGCCAATTAAATTGGCATTATTTAAAACTCATGATGGTCACAATAAGTACAAAAACAGTTTTCATGAATCGTTTCAGGGAAAACTTCATATCTAATTCGTATCACCAATCTTTACGAATAACACTAAAATACTTTACGGAAGTTGCTCTCAGTTAGTCATCTCCTATCTTAGGAGTTCTCGTGGTTGCTTCTTCAGTCCTTCAAACATTAAATGAGGTTGTCTGATACAGGGTTTCAAGGTAGAACAATTTAATCAGTGACACGTAGAATTGAAAAGTGATTACGGTTTAAAATTATGGTTAGGTTTATGATTGTTGATACGCTGACGCAAAATTTTCTCTTTCTTCTTCATAATTTGATAGGGGTATTTAAGGTGGACAAAAACATGTCTCATCAGCTTCTTCAATCTCTCAATCATGGTTCGTCGGTTGATATCAGTTCAAAGTCAATTTTACTTCTCAATCAGGAGAGATACCCAAAGTTTCATCAGAAAGCACCAGAAAATTTTGTACAACAAAACTTCCAATGCCAAAACTTTCTAATGATGGATACTAATAGGTGTCAGGAGAATTTGACGATCAAATGAGATCAGGGTAAGTATTTCCATAGCAGTCTTAAGCTTAACGGATTTGAGCGATTAGAGGTTATCATAACAAAAGTAGGGTGGAGCAGATTTAAGGATCACATTTCAATTACGGTAGTCTTATGGTAGCTCTTACGAAGAGTCAGCTCATCAATAACCAAAGATCTCCAAAATCAAATATATCAAAAGTAAATGGATTCGTGAATTGAATACGGTCGTCAAGCGAGACGGGTAGCTCATATGTCAAAGTCAGGTACATGGTTCATCATTGAGTTGAGATATATAGGCGAACAATTCAAGGTGTTGAAATCTTATTAGCTGTTTAGCACAAATGGCAGGTAGGTTGCGAATAATCGGTAATCATGGTAGGGGTTTCAAAATTGTTTTAAACGCCAAAGGTGAGACATAAGAGGATAGTCGTCAATATTAGATGATCAGTCAATCAATCCTTATAAGAACACTAGACTTCTTATGAAAACAGGGATGGTTAAGACGAAATTTAAATAGTGTCAAAAGTTTCATAGATGATCATCGGAAGCAAGAAACAACTGACGGAATGTATCAAGTACATCATTGTCAAGGGAATTCTCAGAATGCCCGAAGAGGCATCAGGATGATTAACAAAAGGTTCGGAGGCTGGAGTTGGAATCTGAAAGCAAGGATCAAATAGTGTCGGATGACTACTATGCAATTTTCAATGCTTCAGGTTTTATTTAGGTTCAATTCTTAGGTGGTGCAAGGCATAAGCTCTAAATTTCCAAGTGTGATTTCAATAGGCTTTAACCAAAAGCAAGGCACGAATCAGAGTGATGCGGAAGCAATGCTACTTAAACAAAATACCTTATAATCTACCCATTCCTCACTGGTCAGAATTTAAGTTCCTATAGGGAAATCCTAAAGCAAATTCTCAAAGGTTGTCCTACGAGCACCTACAGTGGAAACTTAGTGGTCCAGGATTCACAGGTCAAGGGTAAATGTATTACGAGTCGCAGCCTGTTAGCTCTGATACCATAAATTGTAACACCCCAACCCGACAAGGGTAAAGATATCACAACAATGGATTCATATCAGATCAAAACAAAGCATACTAATTCATTAATACAAAAATTCAAGGATTACAAATGAGATATGGTATCTAAATGGTTCCAATTAAAACTTCCAAAACTAATTCTAAAACATAATGTCTTCAATCCAACTCTAACCCAGCATAGCTATCCAATCTTCTAAGTCCAATGTACACTCTTCACTCATTCCCAGCTTCCTACTAATACCTGCCGCATGAAAAGAAATGCGGCTGAGCTACGAGAGCTCAGTGAACAGATATATAGATAACAAGAAGCGATAACGAATAGCAGTACAAAGGAGATCAGGAAATACATACCATACAGGAATAAAATCACATGAAGGAATAGGAATGAGGAATGGAATTCAATGAAACAAAATAAGACTAAAATAAATAAGGTTCAAGAATAAAGAAAACAGGAATCTATCACGAGCCCAGATAACAAATAATATCATAGCATACCAATAATAGTAAAACAAACCTGTGTAGAGTTATCAGCTCCCACATTATGTGAAAGACGTGTATCGCACACACTATCAGTCACCAGATATAATAAACAATTAATAATAGTCATAAAATATAAACAGATAACGGATGACAGGTCAAATTTAGAGTGCACCCATACGCCTCACAGACAAATCAATAATCATAATTATAATGGCCATAGCAAATAATAAATAAGGGACGGAACAGGTCATCACTCTCCTGCCCTAGAGTCATGTCAGAGGTGCGTCAATGACATGGACATGAAACCCTCATGTCTAGTGATTGGCTCGTAATATCAAACTATAGGTCAAAGGTCGGTCGTACTATCAAAATAATCAAAAGTCATATCTTAAGGGTACATGGTAAAAAGGTTCATATCAAACAGTTTAGAAATAAATGTCAAAGGTTCAAATCAAAGTTTATCAGATTAAGTTTTTATATCAAAGTTAAGTTCAGTTCCAAAGGGCAATATCAAAAGGTTTTCGGAAAAGAGTTTTCACAAGTTCATAATTAGAGGTCATAGCAAAAGTTCATTTAAAAAGGTTTCTATTTAAAAGTCCATTTAAACAATCCTTCAAAAATAGTTTTCATAACAACTGATCTTACAACATAGTTTTCTTCAAAATGGCCTTCCAAAACTTTTAGTAACTTTCATTTAAAAGTAGTGTTGCTTCTTTTAAAATAGCTTTTCTCCCACGGTTTCATATGTATTTTAAAGATAGTCCCAAAATCAATTATGTTCAAATAAGGATTTAACCGATTAAGATTTATATCAAAAATCAAATTTTCCACAAGTATGTCAGATTAAGTTTCAAAACAAGATTTACAGATCAGGATTCAGGACAATAGGTCAAAACAAGAGATTCAATAAAGATTCAGAACAAAGGGAACACATCAAGGGTTCACAAACAAAAGATCACATGAAAGGTGCACAAACAGGAGGGAACATAGCACTGGCATAGGGAATCCTAAAGGAATCAAAATACGAAATCAAAAGAAACGAAGGCACCTTACTAGAGAAGGGCAGAATATCTGTACCTTATTATGAATGCAAGAACACAGAGATAAACGCTGATAGAGATTAGATTTCTCCTTCCTCGAACCTAAGGGAGTAGAAGACAAAATGACAAGTGGGTTTTAGTTATCTTTTCTTTTTAAGTAACTTTCTATTTTTGGTAACTTTCCAGATTTAGTAACTTTCCATTTTTAGCAGGTTACAAAAGTTTAGGGTTTATTATGACAGATTTTCATAGTTCAGGGTTTTAATTGTAAGTTCATCTAATTCAAAGGCATAAAGTGAAAATACTTTAAGTTACTGACTTAAATACTTATTTTATTCAGAATGACATCTTAATCCCTTTAGTTTCATAATTTACAGTTTATACCCCTTTAGTTACAACATTTACAAAACCAACCTTATACTTACATAATTTATGATTTAATCCCTCTAATATTCATATATACCAACTAAGCATTTCATTTTACCAATATTCAGAATGTTACTTCAGAGTTTACATATAGTACTATTCAGCCCCTCAAATTTCAGAATTTACACAATTAGTCCCTTAAGTTTACAAAACTTATAATTTTAATCATAATTCTAAAATAATTACACATTAATCCCACAAATATTCATAATTACACAAAATACTCTTAATATCATTATTTACTCAAAATAACTTCAAGTTTCCAGAATTTACAATTTTAGTCCCTCTACTTTAATTATTTAAAATTCGTACCCTAAATATATATTTAAATCCACATCTTGCAATTTTTACACTTAAGGCCCTTATTTTATATTTTTCCTACATTGTCCCAGATCTATAGAGTCTTACAAAAATGTCCCTTGAGTTTTATAATTTTCAAAACAACCCTTTAGCTTTTTATTTTCAATCGTATATACTTTTAAAATAGCGAAACCAAACCCTAACTTATCTAATCATTAAACCATCATGACACAATCATTAAACGAATTAATTTAGTCAGATCCAAACCACAAAACCCTAACCCTAATTCGATTTAGGGTTTTCGGTACTTTTAAAAAGAAAATAAATGGATTTTAGGTAAATAAAAGGTATAAGCCGACTTAGGGGGAGGGAATGGGCTGGAGATCAAGATAAAATCAAGAGTTTGATTTTTGTACACCTTTTCCTAATTTATTTTGATGTTATCCATATTTAAATGATTTTACAAATAAAATTAAATTAACTAAATATACATTTCGGATTGTTTATATGTACAAGTGTGAATTAATAATTTTTGGGATATTCAAAATATTATAATGTTGTCTCAGAATTTATTTTATTTCATATGTAGTTTGTTTTCAGAAGTTTGGAATCATTTCAGAATTTTATAAGTGATTTATTTAAGTTTTATGATTTCAGGGGTAATTAAGTAATTTTACAGTTATCTGAATTTCAGGTATTACAGATGATGTTGCTCATGTAGATAATTTAGGATTTAATTTACTTAGTTTAAGTCAATTATGCCACAAAAAGTATAACGTCCTTTTCAGTGAAAATGGTAGTAAAATACTTAAAGATGGCATAACCGTAGGAAAAGGTGTTTTAAAGAATAATGTCTATGTTATGAAATTAGATAAAACACCTAAAGATAAGTTATGTCTTACCTCCTTGGACGAAAACTCAACTCTATGGCATCGACGCTTAGGTCATGCTAATATGAGGCTTATTCAATCTTTGTCATCCAAAGAACTCGTTAGGAACCTACCCAAGTTGAAATATGACCAACACTTTTGTGATGCTTGCAAAATTGGGAAACAAGTACATAATAGCCATAAGGCTAAAAACATGGTATCTACATCTAGATGCCTAGAATTATTACATATGGATTTGTTTGGCCCGTCGGCTATACAAAGTTATGGAGGAAATTTTTACACTTTAGTCATAGTAGATGATTACTCTAGATATACATGGACTAAATTTTTGAAAACTAAAAATGAGGCATTCGATAAATTTGAAATTCTAAGCAAGAAAATTCAAAATCAAATAGGAAGTAACATAGTATCTATTAGAACTGACCATGGTCGAGAATTTGACAATGAAATCCAATTTGGAAATTTTTGTGATAATAATGGAATAACTCATAATTTCTCGGCTCCTCGTACACCTCAATCTAATGGTGTAGTAGAACGTAAAAATAGAACAATTCAAGAAATGAGTAGAACTATGTTAAATGAACAAAACATACTGATGAGTGTCTAAATACTCATCATTTCTGTCACATTTTATCTGCAAAAACATTTAAAAACATGCAGATATGCTTCAAAATACTGAAAATATCATAAAATGTGTTTTTATATGACTCAGGAACAAAAAAGATTGAAAACAAGTGAAAAACATGCAAAGTTCACAAAATTGTCATTTTCAGTCCCTGAAGTTTCACAAATTGGCAGATTTAGTCCCTGAAGGTTTAAAATGAAAGAAAAGTCAACTTTAGTCCTTGGGATATCAAACATACTCACTTTTAGTCCCTGGATGAAAGTTTTCTAAAAATGACAACTTTTACCCCTCAAGTTTCAAAATTGGCAAATCTAGTCCTCGGGTTTTAAAAAATTATAATTTATCAAATAAAACCCTTGTGCTATTTATAATTGGCAAAATAGACCCTTTTGATAACTTTGGTAAAATTACAATTTCAACCCTTCAATTTCAGAATATTACAAAATTGGTCCTTGTGTTTATTATACAAACCAAACCGGACCCTTTTATATTACAAACCCAAAAATAAAACCCAATCCTATTACCCAGCCCAAGCCCAATCCATAAACAAACCCGACCCATCCCTTCTTATTTAAACCCAGAGTTTGACTTCGGTCAAACTCATCCCTTCCAATACCGCCCCGCCAAAACCAATACCACCATCTCCACCGCCTCTCTGACAATCCCACCACCTTCCACCTATCCACCTTACCTAACATGCCAAATTGCATTAATTGCTTCTTCTCCAGTACACTCTGTTGGGCTATAAAAGTCAAAGTACTGCTACTCAAGTCAAAGTACTGCTATTCGATTAAAGTACTGCTGCTCGTTAAAGGACTGCCATGCAAATAGTTTAAGGACTAATGTGTAATTCTAGAATATTCGTATTAGATTAGAGTTATAATTAGAATTTACTTGTCGTTCAAGTATTGTAAACCGACTAGGGTTTTCCTTGTGCCTATAAAAGGATCCCTAGGTTGGCATTAGAGATATATGTGTTTTAGAGAGACAAGTATATGCGATTAGTGATATACGATTATTAGAGTTTAGAGTTTGTTAGTGAATCTGTGTAAGAAAGCAGGTTCAAGGTTTTAATAATATTCAAAGTCGTTTATTAAATTCTTCTTAGCTTTGTTGAAGTAGATTCCGCATACTTAGCAAAGTATATCAGTGTTTCACTATTAATAGTTTTGAATTCATTCAAAGCTGTTAAACCGTAGACAAGCTACAAGTTAGTTTGGTCAGAGTATATCGATCCAACAAGTGGTATCAGAGATCATATTACCATTGACAATTAAATGCAACTCTTTGTCACATTACCATGGTGAACTAATTACCAAAACAGGTTAAATCACAAGGATCAACAAACATGCCTGTTTGCTTGCTTTTTATCTCAAGAAGAACCCAAAAAGGTAGCTCAAGCTTTAGCAGATGAAAGTTGGGTTGAAGCCATGCAAGAGGAGCTTCTACAATTTAAGCTTCAAGAAGTCTGGGTATTATGTGATTTACCAGATGGCAAAAGAGTCATTGTTACAAGATGGGTTTTCAGAATCAAAAGAGATGAACGAGGGAATGTTATCAAAAATAAAGCTAGATTGGTTGCACAAGGATATCGCCAAGAAGAAGGAGTGGATTATGATGAAGTATTTGCTCCTGTTGCAAGGATAGAGGCAATAAGGTTATTTCTTGCCTTTGCATCATACATGGGATTTCCTGTCTACCAAATGGATGTGAAAAGTGCTTTCCTTTATGGCACAATTTCTGAGGAAGTTTATGTTAAACAACCTCCTGGCTTTGAAGATCCTGCACATCCAAACAAAGTCTACAAAGTGATCAAGGCACTATATGGCCTTCATCAAGCTCCCAGAGCTTGGTATGAGAGACTCTCAAATTTTCTATTACAACATGGTTATAGGAGAGGAGCAATTGATAAGACTTTGTTCATCAAGAGGGATAAGAAAGACATTATGTTAGTCCAAGTATATGTGGATGATATTATATTTGGAGCTACAAAGAAGTCTATGGTGAAAGAATTTGAAGACCTTATGCAGAAGGAGTTTCAAATGAGTTCTATGGGAGAATTAACCTTCTTTTTGGGTCTTCAAGTTAGACAAACAAGAGATGGAATCTTCATTAACCAAGAAAAGTATGTTGCAGACATACTCAAAAGATTTGATCTTCCAAATCTCAGGCCTGCCACCACACCCATTGATAAAAATAAACCTCTAGGCAAGGATGAAGATGGACAAGCTGTGGATGTCAAGCTTTACAGATCTATGATTGGTTGTCTTATGTACTTAACTGCATCAAGACCTGACATCATGTTTGCTGTTTGCTTATGTGCAAGATTTCAGGTTACACCAAAGGTTTCCCATATGTACTGCTTCAGCAACGTACTGCTTCAACGTACTGCTTACGTGGACGTACTGTTCCAACGGTCAAAAATTGTGGGGCTCACGGTTAATTAATTCCTTACGGCGGAGATAATAAGTTAATCCAAACGGTAACTTTATTATTAAGAGTTTGATTTGTTTTCATCCTATTTAAAGAAACTCACTCCTATTTCCCCGCCTTTTTTACGTATTTGAGATCCCTCATTCGCTTTTACACCACAATCTTTTTATCAAAACACACACTCAAAGCAAATTCTTCTCTACCAACTCATCATGGCTAATCGCCTTACTGTTAGCAAACATAATATGATCGCTAATTTGGACAAGACAAGGGATAATCTTGATTTTCATGCGATCATTGATTTCTTAACTGGGTCTTCCATCAACTACTCTATTTTAGTTGACCCTGATGTTATTGGTCCCTGGATGCAAGAATTTTGGGCTACTGCAACGAAAGAAGATGATTCGTTGATTAGGGCTACGGTTGCTGGACGAGCTATTAGGATTACTGAGGCCACGATTAGGGATGTGTTGATGTTTGATGATGAAGGGGGGCTGTTCGTTTTGAAAAACAAGTGCTTTGGGACACTTTAAGTGATTTAGGTTATGAAGGTGATCTGACGAAGCTTACTTTTCAAAAGCCTTTGTTTTGTTCTCATTGGCAGTACCTAATTCACGTTCTACTTCATTGTTTGAGTCCCAAGAGTACTTCTTTTGATCAATTTGGTCAAAATATTGCATCTGCATTAGTGGGTTTGGCTACCGATCGAAGATTCAATTTCTCAAGACTCATTCTGGATGGTATGCTTACACATATTGGTAATGGTTCACCATTTTTGATGTATCCAAGGTTTGTTCAGTTATTCTTGAACAATCAACTTGAGGATGTCCCTAAACCTCAAAGTTTTCTACCCACTGTCAAACTTCCATCAAAGGTGTTTACTTTTCTATCTAAACAAAGTGCCAAGTTTTCTGGAACCAACACACCTTTGACTGCTCATATATTGGGAGTTGCACAAGTTGTAAGAGATGCAGAGCAAGAGCAAGAGCAAGAAGCAAATTCTGAGTCAGCAAGCCAAGAGTCTCCAGTTTCTAGAGAAGTTAGTATTCCTCAACCCACTGCTTCTCATCATACTGCTTCTCCACATTCTGTTACTAGGGAAGGTACTGCTCCTATGGACATTCCTACTCATGAGGAGTCAGCCCAAGGTATGAATAATCCACCATCTCCTATTGATGATTCTTCCACAAATGTGTCTAAGCAATTTGAAGAAGAAGAGGTAGAATTGGACAATTATGCTTTAACAAGGGAGTTAAAGAGGTTGAAGAAGGAGAGTGAGGCTCAAGCTGCTAAGATAGACAAATTAAAGACTAAGTTTCAGAGATTGAAGAGGTATGTTTGGCCACTAGTTCAACACCATAGATTATGGGTGAAGTCTCAGAAGAAGAGTGGCAGGATACCTACAAAGATTTCTAAGAAGAAAAAGTCTAAGAAGCAATCTTCATTCCAAATGGGGAGGAATTTAGAGAATTTGAATGAAGATGATGCTGGTTTTGAACAAGATTTTGAACAAGATTTTGAACAAAATGCTGGATTTATGGATGATACTCAGAGGACACCACCTGAAAATATTCCTCAAGATACTGTTGAGAGGAAGAGTGATGAAACAGAGCAAATAAATTTAGAAGAAGCTACTGTTGAAGTGAGAAGTGGTGATACTGAGGAAATAAACTTAGAAGGAGCTGAAGTTGAAAGTACTGCTCAACAAGGTACTGAGAGGCAATTCATTGTTACACCTAGAACCTTAGATTTTGAAGAGGATATTGGTCCTTCAATTCAAGTTCAAGAGGAAGTAGGTCCTTCTAAACCAGCTCAGGAAGAAGATGATATAGCTCATACTAACAGTGATGATGAAACAATTGCTGATATCATGCTTAATATGTCAAGTCAAAGAGGTATTAGTATTCATGAGGTTGAACAACAACATCATACTTCTTCTCAACCTGCACAAGAGATAGATCCAAAAGATAAAGGCAAAGGGATCTTGGTAGAAAAGAAGAAGAAGAAGATGACATTGGCACAGTTAAGACAAATTCAGGTTGCCAAAAATGAGGAAGCAGCTAGAATATTACAAGCAGAGATAGATGCTGAAGAATCAAGAAAGAATGTTCAATCAAGAAGGCCAATTAGTAAAGCTAGAGAAAGGAATGATATGATGGCTTATCTGAAAGGTCAAGGATACACAGGTTTGGTTAGATTGACATATACAGAGATGAAGGATCTGTATGATGCTGTTAGAGAAGCTATTCAAAGAGATCTTGCAGGCATTATTTCTTTTGAAGATGACAAGCTTGAAGATAAAAGAAAGGAAAGAGCTGCTACAAGAAGCTCAAAGAGGAAAAGAGTCACTGATGAACAGCCATCAAAGAAGTTCAAGGAAGCTGTTGAATTAAGAACAGACACAGTTGATGAGCTCAGAAATTATCTTAGAGTTGTTGACTTTGAGAATCCAAAAGAAGATACTGATAAGAAGTCCAAGATATCTACTTTTTCAGTTGTAGAATCTAAAGAAGGAGATTATCTAATCTTTCATAGACTAGATGGAAGTTTTAGAGTGTTTAATTCATTATGGGATATTCTACATCTGATTGATAGAGATGATATGCTTCAGTTATATCTCCAAGTGCAAACTTATTTTGAGCATATTCCACCACAAGGAATAGGTTTGATATTGTTAGGAGATCTCACAACAATCTGGGACACAGAGGAGTCTAAGGACAGTGCTTTGTGGGAAAATCAAGACAACTGGGAGATTAACAGATGGAGATTCTTTGGATCAGTTGGGATACATGTTTTAGAGTTAGAAGATGGCACTATGATTCATATGCTAGCAGAACAAAGATATCCACTCACAAGAGATCTGATGATCAGAATGCTAGAGCATGGAATGGAAGTGGAACAAGAGGATAAAGTAGCATTGATGGTCATAAAATTATTCATCAAGTGGACTACTGAATTTGAAGATTAATGCATAACTACTGGTATGGTTTCATTATTATATAAATCTTTTGAAAAATAAAGTACTTTCTTCAAAGTACTGCTGGTCAGACAGTACTTTCTCAAAGTACTGCTTACAGCATAAAACCAGTAAAGTCTTTTGATAAAATTAGTAATTTTTTATAAGTGCAAAAACATTTTGAAAGCACAAAGATTAAACAGCAACAAATGGTTTTGAAAGCAACAGCATGGTGTTAGTACTTGTACTACACAACAAATGGTAATCAACTCACCATGTTTAATAAACAAGAAAGAGTTTGACTCATCATGAGGGTACGGCTCTGATGTGATTATCAAATCCATTTTTAGTTGGCAATTTACTAAAAATTGTATGGTTTTCAACTCACCATATCTATATTAGTGAAGAGTTGGCTAGCCCACAAGATAATGGCTTTGTGGTAAAGGCTGTGGAAAACCATTATATGGTAATTAGTTCACCATGGTAGTGATCTCTGATACCACTTGTAATCCCATCAGATATAGAAATAATGCCTGTTTGCTTTCTTTTTATCTTCCAAATTCTCCATCTTTTTATAACTTTCCTCCTTGTCACATTAAGTCCTTCATGTTTCATTATATGGTAATTAGTTCATCCATCAAGAACAACATTACCATTGACAATTACATCCCATAGAGCATGGTCAGTAATAGCAAGGTACTGTCTCATCTTCATGCTCCAGAGATCATATTCTCCCTTCTTGATGATAGGAATTCTAAGTGAGGTGATGGATGGGATAGGTGCAGCTTCAGTCGACATTGTTAAGGGTTTGTTGATAAATCGGTTTTAAGGGTTTCTTCTTAATCAGAGTCTCCACACAAGCAGTACTTCTTCTTGTTTAAACTTTCTACTGAGACTGGTCCAAACAGATCCATGTGTAGCAACTCCAAAGGTTCTCTAATATCTCTTTCCCCAAGCTTCTTACATGAAGCTTTATGTTGTTTACCCTTCTTGCAAGCCAAACATGAATGATCAGCCTTGAATGTTTTGGAAGGTAAACCTTTAACTAAATTTCCTTTGACCAGCTTGTTGATGTTCTTAAAATTAACATGACCTAGTCTTCTGTGCCACAGATGTGCTTCTTCCAATGATGCCTTTGCTACTAAACATGTTGCTCTTCCAGCAGAATTGAGACTCTTTAAGTCTAAACTGTATACATCATTGGTTCTTGGTACTCTCAATGTCACCAAGTGATCATCAACAAATTTGAACTCAGGGGAGAGAATGAGACATTCTGTATCAGTAAACAGAATTGGATACTTCTTGTCACAAATTTGAGATACTGACAATAGGTTGAACTTGAGCTCCTTTACATATCTAACATTCTGAAAATCAATACATCCAGCCTTGATTGTTCCTTTGCCAGTGATTCTTCCTCCATCAGGATCATTACCAAATGCAACTCTTCCTCCATAATATGCCTTAAAGTCTGACAGGATCTCCTTGTCCCCTGTCATGCTGCCAGAGCAACCACTATCAACAATAATATGATCTTTACGATCCAACAAGTGGTATCAGAGCTTGTGTGGAGACTCTGATTAAGAAGAAACCCTTAAAACCGATTTATCAACAAACCCTTAACAATGTCGACTGAAGCTGCACCTATCCCATCCATCACCTCACTTAGAATCCCTATCATCAAGAAGGGAGAATATGATCTCTGGAGCATGAAGATGAGACAGTACCTTGCTATTACTGACCATGCTCTATGGGATGTAATTGTCAATGGTAATGTTGTTCTTGATGAACCTCTACAAATTGAAGGACAACCCAAACCACCTCAACCACCCTTACCAGCAGCTACAAAGAGAAATCAAGATAAGGCTCTCAACATACTGCTGTCTGCTATTCCTGATGGTCACCTATTGAAGTTTCATGATGCTAAGGATGCAAAACAATTATGGGCTGCTATCAAGACAAGATTTGGAGGTAATGATGCTTCCAAGAAGATGCATAGAAACTTATTGAAGCAGCAATTTGAAACCTTCACTGTTGGTGAAAGAGAAAGTCTTGATGCTGCCTATGACAGATTCCAAAATCTACTTAGTATGCTAGAACTATATGGAGCAGAGGTATCTGTTGAAGATGCAAATTTGAAGTTCTTAAGGAGTCTGCCATCTGTCTGGCATGTGGTTGCTACTATGATTAGAGGCCAACCTGGATTAGAGTCTATGGACTTTGATGATCTCTATAACAATTTGAAAGTCTACGAGCAAGAGATGAATGGTCACAGTTCTCAGAAAACTCACAACATAGCTTTTGTATCTTCTGAAAACAGAAGCAGTACTTCCACTAAAAGTACTGCTTATTCTTCTCAAAGTACTGTTGGTGATTCACAGCATGTTTGCACAACCACAACTACCCCCAACCCATCACCAACAAACAACACCAATTCTGATGAAATTGTATGTTCCTTCTTTGCACAACAAGCCACTTTACCTGTTACCTATCAAGAAGACTTGTTGCAGATTGAAGAAGATGCTTTAGAAGAGATTGACATAAGATGGCAAGTAGCTATGATTACTGCTAGGATCAAGAAGTTCATGAACAAGACAGGAAGGGGAATTGATTTCAAAGCCAAACAAGGTATCACTTTTGACAAATCTAAGATTGAATGTTTCAATTGTCAAAAGCTTGGACACTTTGCAAGGGAATGCAAGTTTGCAAAATATCAGGCAAACAGGATGATTGAACAACCCAAGGTTGAAAGAAAGGAGGTTCCTATTACTGAATCACAACCAAAAGCTTTGGTGGCTCAAGAAAATTTAGCAGAGATTGACTGGAGTGCTGAATTTGATGATGAACCTGTAACCTATTCTATGGTTGCAATGGAAGAGTTTGATTGGGGCACAGCTTTTGATGAGGAACCTGGATATGCTGCTTTGGAATCAAGAGATGGTCTTGGAAGCTTTGACTGGAGCATGGAGGATGAAGATGAACCTGTTCAGATTGCTATGGTAGCCACTTCACCAAGTTCATCCAATGTCTCTGAGGTATGCTCTAAGTGTAATGATGTTTATCAAAAGTTGCTTAAAGATTATGTGACTGAAAGAGATAATTGTAGAACAGCTAGGTCTGAGGTAGCTGGTTATCAATTAACTTTAGAGTCAATGGAAGCCAAAATTTTAACACATGAAAATAATGAAATAGCTTGGGCAGAAAAATATGAGCAACAAGATTACCAATTGAAATTAAGTGAATGGAAGTTAGGATGTAAGGTGTCTGAATTAGAAAAGATTACTAAGGAAAGAGATACTTTGTTAGAAAGACTTGGTAGTATTAAACAGGCTGGTCTATCACATGTTCAATTTGTTGAAAAACAAAGAGTAATAAACAGTAGAGCTGGACTAGGTTATGGTGAAGCTAGTAGTTCAGATGAGACCTCACCTAGTGATAAGGAAGAAACTCCACCTAGTGCTAAGGAAGAGATTCCACCTAGTGATGATGACCTTACAAGCTCAGAAGAAAACACATCTAGGAATGAGGAACCAATTAGTGAATCACCTCCTGAGTTTAAGAAAGATAAGGAGTACCATTCAGTTCCTCCACCCACTGGTCAGTTTCAACCTCTTAGGACAGATGTTTCTCGTTATGGTGTAGACAACCTAGAGTTTAGGAAGAAGCTTAATGGTAGAATTAGTTCTGAGAAGCCTAAGAATGATTTTCAAAGGGGTCATGATCAAAAGTTTCCTACAGCCTTTCAAAAACAAGCAGTACCTCCAAAAACTTTTCAAAGTACTGCTGGACATTCAGCAGTACCTCCAAGAGAAACTTTTCAAAATACTGCTTACTACAGGAAACCTTTTAATCATAGAAGAGGATTTGGGAATATGGAGAGAAAGTTATGTTATGTATGCTATAGTCCTGATCACTTGATTAAGCACTGTGACTTTCACTCAGAATACTTAAGTCAGTTTCCAAAGAAAAGACCTCCCACCCATAAGCCAAGAGAGACTAGACCAGTTTGGAATCACTCAAATAGGGTCAACCATAGTAACTTCTCAAAAGACTATAGGTACCCTCACCAGAAAAGAATGTTTTCCAAATCACCAGTACCTTCACAATCTGATAAGTCTCAAGAAATACCTTCTCAAAGGACTGATAAGTTTTCACCCACTCATGGTACTGCTCATACTTTTTCACATAGAAGACCTAAGAGATTCAATTCATATAAAAGGTCTTCCACCTCAAGCAGAGTACCTCGCTCAGAGAAACCTAAGGTCAAACGAAATTGGGTTAAGAAAGAAAGTACTGATGGGGAACAAGAAGTACTTTCATCAGATAAGGGTGAAACAGGGAGTGTTGTTGATATTGCAACACAGGACATGGGACCAACTCAAATAATCATTGACCATGCCTTTAAAACCAGTGGAGATTACATACTGAAGGAATTCAAGTATGTCACTCCACAAGGGGAACACAAGTCAGTAATGGCTTGGGTTCCTAAAAGAAACTAACCCTTTTCTTTTATGTGCAGGGCAACCCAGAGGAGGAGCTTAAAGATCATATTATTGTTGATAGTGGTTGCTCTGGCAGCATGACAGGGGACAAGGAGATCCTGTCAGACTTTAAGGCATATTATGGAGGAAGAGTTGCATTTGGTAATGATCCTGATGGAGGAAGAATCACTGGCAAAGGAACAATCAAGGCTGGATGTATTGATTTTGAGAATGTTAGATATGTAAAGGAGCTCAAGTTCAACCTATTGTCAGTATCTCAAATTTGTGACAAGAAGTATCCAATTCTGTTTACTGATACAGAATGTCTCATTCTCTCCCCTGAGTTCAAATTTGTTGATGATCACTTGGTGACATTGAGAGTACCAAGAACCAATGATGTATACAGTTTAGACTTAAAGAGTCTCAATTCTGCTGGAAGAGCAACATGTTTAGTAGCAAAGGCATCATTGGAAGAAGCACATCTGTGGCACAGAAGACTAGGTCATGTTAATTTTAAGAACATCAACAAGCTGGTCAAAGGAAATTTAGTTAAAGGTTTACCTTCCAAAACATTCAAGGCTGATCATTCATGTTTGGCTTGCAAGAAGGGTAAACAACATAAAGCTTCATGTAAGAAGCTTGGGGAAAGAGATATTAGAGAACCTTTGGAGTTGCTACACATGGATCTGTTTGGACCAGTCTCAGTAGAAAGTTTAAACAAGAAGAAGTACTGCTTGGTTGTGACAGATGATTGTAGCAGATTTAGCTGGGTCTTTTTCTTGGGATTCAAAGATGAAACCTTTGATGCTATCCATGACCTGATAGTAGCCCTTGAAAATCAATTAAGACTCAAGGTAAGAGGTATTAGATGTGATAATGGAACAGAATTCAAGAACAAGCATATGGATGAATTCTGTGCCAAGAAAGGGATCAAGAGAGAGTTTAGCATTGCTAGAACACCACAGCAGAATGGTGTTGCAGAAAGAAAGAACAGGACTTTGATAGAAGCAGCTAGAACAATGCTTGCAGATTCCCAATTACCTATTCTCTTTTGGGCTGAAGCCATAAGTACTGCTTGCTATGTGTTGAATAGAGTTTCAGTAACTAAACCTCAGATGAAGACACCTTATGAGTTACTCATGGGAAAGAAACCAAATATTCGTTTTCTAAAACCTTTTGGCTGCTCTCTGACTATTCTAAATACCATTGACTATCTGGGTAAATTTGATGGTAAGTCAGATGAAGGATATTTATTGGGATATTGTACAAATAGCAAAGGATTTAGAGTTTATAACAGGAATACCAGAAAGGTACAAGATTGTCTTCATGTTGAATTTTTGGAAGATAAGGAAACTCAGAAAGGTAAAGGTCCTGATTGGATGTTTGATCTTGATCTCAAGCTTACACCATCTATGAATTATGTCCCTGTTAGAGAAGAGAATCAGGCTAATTACAAAGAAGATGATTCACAGTACATTGTTCATGGAGTCAATGTTACACCAGAAGAAGTTCCTGACAAAGAACCTGAAGTTACTGTTGAGGAACAAAGTACTGCTCAGCCAACTCATACAGTATCTGATGAAGATCAAGCCATACAAGATGAACTTAATAGGATGCTTTTTCAAGAAACTATAGCACAATCCTATGAAGATGAACAAAGGAAGGCTTATGAGGCTGCAAAGAAAAAGAGTAACTTTCAAGATACTGCCCACAGTACTTTAGATCAAAGTACTGCTGATCCTTTTGACAGTACTTCTGATGTATTAGAGCAATCAAATTGGAACAATGCTGATGATTCCAATGTTGATGATGATGATTTAGTTAATGCTAACATTCCTGGATTAGAAGAAATTGATGATGAGCTTATTCAAGACGGTATTTTCTCCAATGAAGGCATTGATTTTACTAACTTGGAGTCTGATCTTCCAGTACCACCAACTCCTACATTGAGAATTCATAAAGCTCATCCTCAAAGTAATATTATTGGATCACCCTCTTCAGGAGTGGTTACAAGGAAAAAAGTTAAAGGGCTTTCTAAGCAACATACTGCTTTACTTAGCTTTGTTTACAAACAAAACAGGATGAATCACAAGGATCAACAAACATGCCTGTTTGCTTGCTTTTTATCTCAAGAAGAACCCAAAAAGGTAGCTCAAGCTTTAGCAGATGAAAGTTGGGTTGAAGCCATGCAAGAGGAGCTTCTACAATTTAAGCTTCAAGAAGTCTGGGTATTATGTGATTTACCAGATGGCAAAAGAGTCATTGGTACAAGATGGGTTTTCAGAATCAAAAGAGATGAAAGAGGGAATGTTATCAAAAATAAAGCTAGATTGGTTGCACAAGGATATCGCCAAGAAGAAGGAGTGGATTATGATGAAGTGTTTGCTCCTGTTGCAAGGATAGAGGCAATAAGGTTATTTCTTGCCTTTGCATCATACATGGGATTTCCTTTATGGCACAATTTCTGAGGAAGTTTATGTTAAACAACCTCCTGGTTTTGAAGATCCTGCACATCCAAACAAAGTCTACAAAGTGATCAAGGCACTATATGGCCTTCATCAAGCTCCCAGAGCTTGGTATGAGAGACTCTCAAATTTTCTATTACAACATGGTTATAGGAGAGGAGCAATTGATAAGACTTTGTTCATCAAGAGGGATAAGAAAGACATTATGTTAGTCCAAGTATATGTGGATGATATTATATTTGGAGCTACAAAGAAGTCTATGGTGAAAGAATTTGAAGATCTTATGCAGAAGGAGTTTCAAATGAGTTCTATGGGAGAATTAACCTTCTTTTTGGGTCTTCAAGTTAGACAAACAAGAGATGGAATCTTCATTAACCAAGAAAAGTATGTTGCAGACATACTCAAAAGATTTGATCTTCCAAATCTCAGGCCTGCCACCACACCCATTGATAAAAATAAACCTCTAGGCAAGGATGAAGATGGACAAGCTGTGGATGTCAAGCTTTACAGATCTATGATTGGTTGTCTTATGTACTTAACTGCATCAAGACCTGACATCATGTTTGCTGTTTGCTTATGTGCAAGATTTCAGGTTACACCCAAGGTTTCCCATATGTATGCAGTCAAGAGGATTTTTCGATATCTCAAGCATCAACCAAAGTTAGGATTATGGTATCCTAAGGAGTCACCTTTTCACTTAGAAGCCTTTTCAGATAGTGACTATGCAGGGGATAACTATGATAGAAGATCAACCTCAGGAGGATGTCAATATCTTGGAAGAAGATTAGTCTCCTGGCAATGTAAGAAGCAAACCATTGCTGCAACCTCCTCTACTGAAGCAGAATATGTTGCTGCTGCAAGCTGTTGTGGACAAGTTTTGTGGATGCAAAATCAACTCTTGGATTATGGATTCAATTTCAAGAATACTCCTATCAACATTGATAATGAGAGTACCATCTGCATTGTGAAGAATCCTGTTTATCACTCCAAGACCAAGCACATTCAGATTAGGCATCACTTTATTCGAGATTGTTATGAGCACAGGCTTATAAATGTGGTTAAGGTTCACACAGATGATAATGTAGCTGATCTACTCACTAAGGGATTTGATGTTTCAAGATTCAACCACTTAGTTGTGAGCATTGGGATGATTAACTACTAGGCTACATTTGAGGGGAGGCTTTAGTATTAGTTAGTATACTTTCTATTCGGTCTTAATGAAAGTATTGGTTTTAATAGTTTAGTTTAGCCTATATGTTGTATTTGAGGGGAGGCAACATTAGCTATTAGTTAGAACTTAAGCATGAATCTTTTACAAGTTCTTGGTTTTAGTTTGGAGTATCGATTGTGGATAACAAGATGGAACGTACTGCTTTGTTGCTCAAAGTACTGCTTCAGCAACGTACTGCTTCAACGTACTGCTTACGTGGACGTACTGTTCCAACGGTCAAAAATTGTGGGGCTCACGGTTAATTAATTCCTTACGGCGGAGATAATAAGTTAATCCAAACGGTAACTTTATTATTAAGAGTTTGATTTATTTTCATCCTATTTAAAGAAACTCACTCCTATTTCCCCGCCTTTTTTACGTATTTGAGATCCCTCATTCGCTTTTACACCACAATCTTTTTATCAAAACACACACTCAAAGCGAATTCTTCTCTACCAACTCATCATGGCTAATCGCCTTACTGTTAGCAAACATAATATGATCGCTAATTTGGACAAGACAAGGGATAATCTTGATTTTCATGCGATCATTGATTTCTTAACTGGGTCTTCCATCAACTACTCTATTTTAGTTGACCCTGATGTTATTGGTCCCTGGATGCAAGAATTTTGGGCTACTGCAACGAAAGAAGGTGATTCGTTGATTAGGGCTACGGTTGCTGGATGAGCTATTAGGATTACTGAGGCCACGATTAGGGATGTGTTGATGTTTGATGATGAAGGGGGGGCTGTTCGTTTTGAAAAACAAGTGCTTTGGGACACTTTAAGTGATTTAGGTTATGAAGGCGATCTGACGAAGCTTACTTTTCAAAAGCCTTTGTTTTGTTCTCATTGGAAGTACCTAATTCACGTTCTACTTCATTGTTTGAGTCCCAAGAGTACTTCTTTTGATCAATTTGGTCACAATATTGCATCTGCATTAGTGGGTTTAGCTACCAATCGAAGATTCAATTTCTCAAGACTTATTCTGGATGGTATGCTTACACATATTGGTCATGGTTCACCATTTTTGATGTATCCAAGGTTTGTTCAGTTATTCTTGAACAATCAACTTGAGGATGTCCCTAAACCTCAAAGTTTTTTACCCACTGTCAAACTTCCATCAAAGGTGTTTACTTTTCTATCTAAACAAAGTGCAAAGTTTTCTGGAACCAACACACCTTTGACTGCTCATATATTGGGAGTTGCACAAGTTGTTAGAGATGCAGAGCAAGAGCAAGAGCAAGAAGCAAATTCTGAGTCAGCAAGCCAAGAGTCTCCAGTTTCTAGAGAAGTTAGTATTCCTGACCCCACTGCTTCTCAACATACTGCTTCTCCACATTCTTTTACTAGGGAAGGTACTGCTCCTATGGACATTCCTACTCATGAGGAGTCAGACCAAGGTATGAATAATCCACCATCTCCTATTGATGATTCTTCCACAAATGTGTCTAAGCAATTTGAAGAAGAAGAGGTAGAATTGGACAATTATGCTTTAACAAGGGAGTTAAAGAGGTTGAAGAAGGAGAGTGAGGCTCAAGCTGCTAAGATAGACAAATTAAAGACTAAGTTTCAAAAATTGAAGAGGTATGTTTGGCCACTAGTTCAACACCATAGATTATGGGTGAAGTCTAAGAAGACGAGTGGTAGGATACCTACAAAGATTTCTAAGAAGAAAAAGTCTAAGAAGCAATCTTCATTCCAAATGGGGAGGAATTTAGAGAATTTGAATGAAGATGATGCTGGTTTTGAACAAGATTTTGAACAAGATGCTGGATTTATGGATGATACTCAGAGGACACACACCTGAAAATATTCCTCAAGATACTGTTGAGAGGAAGAGTGATGAAACAGAGCAAATAAATTTAGAAGAAGCTACAGTTGAAGTGAGAAGTGGTGATACTGAAGAGATAAACTTGGAAGGATCTGAAGTTGAAAGTACTGCTCAACAAGGTACTGAGAGGCAATTCACTATTACACCTAGAACCTTAGATTTTGAAGAGGATATTGGTCCTTCAATTCAAGTTCAAGAGGAAGTAGGTCCTTCTAAACCAGCTCAAGAAGAAGATGATATAGCTCATACTAACAGTGATGATGAAACAATTGCTGATATCATGCTTAATATGTCAAGTCAAAGAGGTATTAGTATTCATGAGGTTGAACAACAACATCATACTTCTTCTCAACCTGTGCAAGAAATAGATCCAAAAGATAAAGGCAAAGGGATCTTGGTAGAAAAGAAGAAGAAGAAGATGACATTGGCACAGTTAAGACAAATTCAGGTTGCCAAAAATGAGGAAGCAGCTAGAATATTACAAGCAGAGATAGATGCTGAAGAATCAAGAAAGAATGTTCAATCAAGAAGGCCAATTAGTAAAGCTAGAGAAAGGAATGATATGATGGCTTATCTGAAAGGTCAAGGATACACAGGTTTAGTTAGATTGACATATACAGAGATGAAGGATCTGTATGATGCTGTTAGAGAAGCTATTCAAAGAGATCTTGCAGGCATTATTTCTTTTGAAGATGACAAGCTTGAAGATAAAAGAAAGGAAAGAGCTGCTACAAGAAGCTCAAAGAGGAAAAGAGTCACTGATGAACAGCCATCAAAGAAGTTCAAGGAAGCTGTTGAATTAAGAACAGACACAGTTGATGAGCTCAGAAATTATCTTAGAGTTGTTGACTTTGAGAATCCAAAAGAAGATACTGATAAGAAGTCCAAGATATCTACTTTTTCAGTTGTAGAATCTAAAGAAGGAGATTATCTAATCTTTCATAGACTAGATGGAAGTTTTAGAGTGTTTAATTCATTATGGGATATTCTACATCTGATTGATAGAGATGATATGCTTCAGTTATATCTCCAAGTGCAAACTTATTTTGAGCATATTCCACCACAAGGAATAGGTTTGATATTGTTAGGAGATCTTACAACAATCTGGGACACAGAGGAGTCTAAGGACAGTGCTTTGTGGGAAAATCAAGACAACTGGGAGATTAACAGATGGAGATTCTTTGGATCAGTTAGGATACATGTTTTAGAGTTAGAAGATGGCACTATGATTCATATGCTAGCAGAACAAAGATATCCACTCACAAGAGATCTGATGATCAGAATGCTAGAGCATGGAATGGAAGTGGAACAAGAGGATGAAGTAGCATTGATGGTCATAAAATTATTCATCAAGTGGACTACTGAATTTGAAGATTAATGCATAACTACTGGTATGGTTTCATTATTATATAAATCTTTTGAAAAATAAAGTACTTTCTTCAAAGTACTGCTGGTCAGACAGTACTTTCTCAAAGTACTGCTTGCAGCATAAAACCAGTAAAGTCTTTTGATAAAATTAGTAATTTTTGATAAGTGCAAAAACATTTTGAAAGCACAAAGATTAAACAGCAACAAATGGTTTTGAAAGCAACAGCATGGTGTTAGTACTTGTACTACACAACAAATGGTAATCAACTCACCATGTTTAATAAACAAGAAAGAGTTTGACTCATCATGAGGGTACGACTCTGATGTGATTATCAAATCCGTTTTTAGTTGGCAATTTACTAAAAATTGTATGGTTTTCAACTCACCATATCTATATTAGTGAAGAGTTAGCTAGCCCACAAGATAATGGCTTTGTGGTAAAGGCTGTGGAAAACCATTATATGGTAATTAGTTCACCATGGTAGTGATTGTACTAAAAGAACTAGCTAGTCCAAAAGCAAACGGCTATTTGGTAAAGACTACTCAAATCCGTTGATAGCTGATGATTTGCTAAAAATCATATGGTTATCAATGTACCATGGTTTTTCCTAAATCTAAACATTGGCTACTCCAGAGTTAATGGCTTTGGTAAAGAGACACCAAAATCCATTAAGTTTTCAGTGATTCACCTCTCACAGGAGTTAACACACCTGGAAGTGATGAGAATAGTATGAAACTCTTAAGATCTGATGTACATATTGCCAATATGATGCTGAGTTGCTGAAAAGATCTGATGCTGAAAAGAATTGTTGCTGATGAAGATTGAAGATACTGTTTGCATTGATGATGACAAAACAATAACGAGTCAGGTTTGAAGAAACAACCTTTCCTTGAAGATAAAGTATTGAAGTTAAAGACATACAAAGAAACTTGAAATCAAGCAAGTAGAATTCAAGTTAGGGGAGGATTGTTGGGCTATAAAAGTCAAAGTACTGCTACTCAAGTCAAAGTACTGCTATTCGATTAAAGTACTGCTGCTCGTTAAAGGACTGCCATGCAAATAGTTTAAGGACTAATGTGTAATTCTAGAATATTCGTATTAGATTAGAGTTATAATTAGAATTTACTTGTCGTTCAAGTATTGTAAACCGACTAGGGTTTTCCTTGTGCCTATAAAAGGATCCCTAGGTTGGCATTAGAGATATATGTGTTTTAGAGAGACAAGTATATGCGATTAGTGATATACGATTATTAGAGTTTAGAGTTTGTTAGTGAATCTGTGTAAGAAAGCAGGTTCAAGGTTTTAATAATATTCAAAGTCGTTTATTAAATTCTTCTTAGCTTTGTTGAAGTAGATTTCGCATACTTAGCAAAGTATATCAGTGTTTCACTATTAATAGTTTTGAATTCATTCAAAGCTGTTAAACCGTAGACAAGCTACAAGTTAGTTTGGTCAGAGTATATCGATCCAACACACTCCATCAGAGATAGTGGATTTTTCCACTATCTCAATTTTGGCGCCAAAAGTAGTTTTAACGACTGAGATGATGTCAGAAGGATCCAAAGGTCAAGAAAGGATCAGAGAAGAAGAATAGATAAATCCCACTTAGTTTTTGTATAAATAGATAGCAATGTAAGCCTTAATTGGCAAGTAGTTAACTTAGTTAAATCGTAATTTTAATTTCAGTAATCATAGCTTGTAATTTTCAGTTCTCAGTTGTAATTCATGTTATAATCAATCAAAGTAATCTTGTTTTAATCACTGTTGTTCTAAATTTCAAGTAATGCTAAGTTTCAAGTTGAATGTTAAATCGTATAAGCTCTAAGTCACTCTAAATCAATATCAAAAGCTCCAAAGTACCTTGCAATAAGCTTATAAAAGCTTTACATAGCTTTGTGTAAGCTTATTTAGTGTTAATCAGTTCTAAATTCCAAGTGATCAAGAAAGTCAACAAAAGTCAACTTGAAGCCAATAAGCTGTTCAAAAGGGTATAAGCTAATTTTGGAAGGCTTTTTGTGGTTTTCTAGCTTGTATTAACAAGCTAGATTGGTTCTGTTCTAGTCCTGCTATCCCAATAGCCCCATCTCAGTTGTAAGCCAATTTCTCATATTTTGGCATTCTACTGTACAAGTGCTTATTCCCAGCTTATTGATATTGTTTCTTGCTTATTACTAGTTTGTGATCATATTTCATCAATAATATCAGTCTCATATAGCTTTTGTTTCAGTTCTACTAAAAAACACTTAAAAGTTCAAAAATAGCTAATAGTAGCATAGCTTATTAGATTGCTTATTTCTGTGTTGAAAGTTGCTCATTAGTATTTAAATAAGTTAGTCAATCAGTAAAATCAAGGTTTCTAGTTTAAAACATTGTGTTTCATTTGAAAAATCACCACAGACCATATCAAAGGGGTGTTTGGTTTATGCAGTCAACAAGGTCAACTGAGCTTGTATTGTTCATTGACCACTTTCCAAACTTTGATCTTGCTTAAATAAGTCATATTAAGCTGTTCCTAATTTATTTTAAGCTAATTTGATAGGTTGTGTAGTTTTGAACCATCTGTGCAAATTTTAGAACCTCAAAAGCTCAAATAAGCCATTTTAAGCTATAAGCTCTTTATGGCCTTTTTCTTGGCTCAACTGAGGTCTTTTGGATTCATTTAGAGTAAACACAAAAGTTGGTTTAAAGTCTTTTGGCTTGTGCACCTCTGCACACCAACTCTGCTGCTCAGTATATACTGAGCAGACATAGCTGATTTTCTCAGCTCATTTGTAGCTTATCCAATTAAGCTGTGAACCTGATTTTTGGTTTATGAGTAGTTTACATAGCTAGTTTTAAGATTATCATATGGTATTCCATTTCATAGCTTATTTGATTACTTAAAAATAGGCCTGCACTTTTCCCCAACTCTGCTGATTCAATTTCTGATTCTGCTGATTCAGTTTTTGGTTCCTAAGCTCACCTGTTCTAGTGCTTAATTGGACTTCAATTGGCCTGTTTATGATAGGTTTTTTTGCATTTTAAGATACCCAATAGTACTAGCTAGCTTTTGCCCCCATTAGTTTGCATCTCAGTAGCTTATTGGTCTGCTTAATCTACCTTGCAATTTGGCCATTTTTCTGCTGTTTCTGCTGATAGCTTTGGAACTGCCAATCTGCTTATCAGCTTAATTTCTTGTGCTTATTTGTATTTTTCAGTTATTTTAAGCTTCTATAAGTTGTTTGTACTTGTCCTGAGCATTTGGTTAAGTTTTGAGCTTATTAGCTTATTTTTAGCTTATTAGCCCAACTGCTTATTTGCCCATCTGCTTATCAGGGCTTATTAGACTTTTGATTTTAATTTTCTTATCTTTTAAATAATATTTTAGACTTATCCTGAATTTTTCAGATTTTTCCTAAGTCATTTGATATTTTTAATCTTTTTAATTAGTTTCTAATAGTAATTAAATCATAATAAATAGAATAATAATCAGAAAAATATAATTTTAATTTTAATAATTTTCTTTTATTAATTATAATCCAGGAAAAATATAATCATATTTTTAGACCTTAAGAAAAGCAAAATAGAAAATAAGTGATAGCTTTTATTTAATAGATTTTATCTTTTTAAATTTTTAATTAAGCATTTTTCATTTTTATAATTTTCTTAGCTTCTTTTCACTTAATAATATTTATATAAAAAGTTTTAGATTTTTCTTTGTTTATTTAGTATTTTTCATAAATTTAAATAGTTTAAATAATTATTAAATAATAAATAATTAATAATAATTAGATAAAAAGTGTTAAAAATATAATTTAAGTTTTAAAATAAGTTTTAAGTAATTTTACATTTTTAGGTTTTAAATTTCATATATTTCAGTTTTAGTCCCATTTTAGCTTTCCCGTTACGCGTTTTAGTTTATTTTTATTCGCGTTTAATTTTCTTGTGCATATTTGTTTCTTATTTGTTATTTAGAATTATTAAAAAAAGCAAAATCTCATATCATATCATCAGTCACTCTAATCCTAACTTTTCACAGTTTGCCCATTCACACCTCGTTGGGAAACGATTCGGGTAATTACTTACCTGTCTTCACACTACACACGAACGTGAGTTTTTGCAAGTATCCTTTTTCACAAAAGGGTGATTTGTAATTATTCACGCGTATCCGCTGTCTGCATTTATTTATTAGTGTATTCAGCCCGGATCAAATTTTGGCGCCGCTGCCGGGGAGGTTGTGTTGCGACAATTGTGTAGAATTTAAGCGATTAGTGATTCGAGATCCTTCTTCCAGAAGTTCCTATTTCCCATAAACCATATAAAAAATAAAAATATTGTTCTTTTCTTTTCTATATATATTATCGTATAAAAATTAAAAACACCAAAAACATTTTCCGTTTTCTTTAATAATAACAAACAAATAAAATTAACCATCGAGAACCAAGACATAGTACTACCTAACTGGGGGTACGACCATAATAAGTTCCCAAACATCAGATTTAAAACTTGCCTTTGTATCACTTGCGAATATCGGCTCACCTTTGATTGATAAACAAACTATAACGGAGGTTTAAGGATAGTTTGACATTAAATTGTCGAACTAAAAGAAGCGGGTTTTTAAGGAGCATTTAATTGCCCACCTCTGCTTCTCCGCCACTCTGTGCGTTTATCTTTTAGAGAGCTACCGTACGCTTGTTGATTATTGGTTTAAGTTCAATTGTGTTTTGCTTCGTTCTTGATTTAATTAAAATATTTTACTAAGTGCATGCGCACTCGTTCTTCTAGGTCATCAAGCCCTTTTCGTGAGCTTGGAAACATACCTCGAAGACGTCGTAGACGTTCTGCTCCATCAGTCGTACCCGAGATACGTACTGATCCCATAACCACTGTCATCATGGCAGAAGACCGTCCTATGAATGAGCTTCTCCAAGCTCCCACCGAGGGTTATGGAGATGCCATTATTGTTCCAGCCATCGTGGCTGAGAATTTTGAGCTTAAAACCGGGTTGATAAACCTTTTAACATCGCGTCAATTCTATGGTTTTGAAAGGGACGATCCTCAAGATCACGTTCGATGGTTCAATAAAATCACATCCACCATCAAATGTAAAAATGTTCCGGAGGAATCGATCAAACTTCTTCTTTTCCCGTTTTCCATCGATGGGGCAGCCCGGATTTGGCTTGACAAACAACCCCCTCGATCAATTAGAACATGGGAAGATTTAGTTCAAAAGTTCGTAAATGAATTCTTTCCTCCTTCTAAAACCACGCATCTTAAAAATGAAATCATGAAATTCTCTCAAAGGTTTGATGAACCATTTGGAGAGGCATGGGATCGTTTCAAAGAATTGCTCCGCAAATGTCCTCATCACGGTTTCACCGATTTGATGCAAATGGACACTTTCTACAGTGGGTTAAACCCATCTGACCAAGATTCTCTCAATGCCTCAGCTGGAGGTAATTTTCTGAGCAAATCCACTAAGGAAGCCATTGCACTCATTGAAAATAAGTCTAAGGTCCGCACTGCACGAAACAGGCCATATAATTCCCAGGCTAGTGCCGGTCCTTCCACTTCATCTCCCGTGAGTTCTTCTAATACTGATACTCAGCTTGCTGAACTCACAAAGGCTATTCAAGCTTTGGTTTTCTCCACACAAAAGAAAGAGTCCGCTCCGCAAACTTCTCACATTGCTGAAGTAAAAAAAATAGAAGTTTGTGTTACTTGTGGTGATCCTCATGCTTACTATAATTGTACTGCCACCGATGGCAATACATTTGATGTTAATGCTATAGCCGGAACATCCAATCAAGGAGGTAATCAATACCGTCCTCAAGTGGACCCAAACCACCGAGCTAGCAATCAATTTGGACCACCCAGATTTCCTCCTCCCAAAAATCCAAATAGGATTAATCCTAATCAACAAAGAGGGCAAAACATGCAAAATCAATTTCATGCCCCAAACAATCAATACCCACCCCAGAGGGGTAATCAAGGGTATTCAGCTCCTAATTACCAAGGACCTCTCCCAAATGAACTTGATAACTACATCAAGTTTAATGAGACCAAAATAAAGGCAATACAAAATCAGATCTCTGGTTTGAAGAATGAATTTCAATCTTCAATATACAAGCAAGGAACTGAGCTAAAGAATGAGCTTTCAAATAAAATTGATCACTCTCAAAGCGAGGTTAAGAGTATGCTTGCCAGTCTCATGAACCATATCAATCCACCTTCTACCTCGGGAGGTCTCCCTGGTAATACCATTCCAAACCCAAAGGGTGAACTCAAAGCTGTCACCACACGCAGTGGTAAAGCTTATGATGGACCCACTATTCCTACTACCACTTCTTCTCCTCTCCCCAAGGTAGTGGAAAGTGAACCTGAGGTGACTAAGGACAAGGAATTTCCTACTAATAACGGAGGTGCCGAAAACGTCCAACCTCAAGTTGTCCCGAAACCAAAACCCAAACCAGGAGTTGTTTTTGAATCGCATGAAATCCCTGTTAAAAACCCTAAATCCAAACCTTCTATTCCTTACCCATCACGTCTACATGAGCAAAAGCTCCGTGAAAAGGCTAGTAAAAAAATGGATAAATTCTTTCAAATATTTAAAGAATTACACTTTGACATAAGCTTTGCGGATGCTATCATTCTGATGCCCAAATTTGCATCCACCATCAAACACTTGTTAAGCAACAAGGAAAAATTGTTTGAAATGGCGAAAACTCCATTAAATGAGAACTGCTCAGCAGTTATCTTGAAAAAGCTTCCCGAGAAGCTTGGAGATCCTGGAAAGTTTCTAATACCTTGTGTATTTCCGGGAATGGTTGAATGCTATGCCTTGGCCGATCTAGGTGCAAGCATCAACCTGATGCCTCATTCAGTATGGAAGAAACTTTCTCTTCCGGCTCTTACTCCTACATGCATGACTCTTGAGCTTGCAGATCGTACCATATCTCATCCATGCGGCATTGCCGAAGATGTATTTGTGAAAGTAGGGAAGTTCCATTTTCCAGCTGACTTTGTGGTTGTTGAATTCGACGCAGATCAAAAGGTTCCTCTCATTCTTGGAAGAGGATTCCTAAGAACGGGCCATGCTCTCATTGATGTATTTGAGCATGAAATCACATTACGTGTGGGTAATGAAGCTGTTACCTTTAACCTCGATCAAACTTCGAGGTACTCCTCAAATTATGATTCTGAATCGGTTAACCGAATCGATGTCATTGATGTTGCTTCAGAGGAGTACTGTCAAGAGTTTCTTGGTTATTCTCATAATTCTGTGAGTGGGAATCCCACCACATCTTCTCTGCCTATCATTTCCGACTCTTCCCCTTCTCTCACTCCGTTTGAGGGAAGTAATTTCAATTTGGAAGAGATCGAGGCTTTTCTCAAGTATGATTCATTTCTGGAAGGAATTGATGACGCTGAGATTGATCTGGAGGGAGATATTCTTCTTCTTGAGAAATTGTTGAATCAGGACAATTCTCCTCCACTCCCTCCCGTTGAACTTCATAATGAGGAAATCAAATCAGTTGAGAAAACTGATGAATTTCCTGTGGTCGAACTCAAAAACTTACCACCTCATCTTGAGTACGCATTTTTGGAGAGTGATGATAAATTACCCGTCATTATTGCTAAAGACTTAAGTGATGAGGAAAAGACTGCTCTAATAAAGGTCTTGAAGTCACACAAGCAAGCCATTGCTTGGAAACTCTCTGACATAAAGGGTATCGACCCTGAATTTTGTACTCACAAGATATTAATGGAGGATGACTTTAAACCAGCAGTCCAACACCAGCGAAGGGTGAATCCCAAAATCCACGATGTTATCAAACAAGAGGTTCTCAAACTTCTTGATGCAGGATTGATTTACCCCATCTCTGATAGTCCTTGGGTTAGTCCCATTCACTGTGTTCCAAAAAAGGGTGGCATAATTGTTGTCACAAATGAGGAGAATGAGTTGATTCCAACTCGATTGGTTACGGGGTGGCGTGTTTGCATTGACTACCGTAAGTTAAATGATGCCACCCGCAAAGACCATTTTCCTCTACCTTTTATGGATCAGATGCTTGAGAGATTAGCAGGAAACGAGTACTATTGTTTCCTTGATGGTTTCTCGGGCTACTTTCAAATTCCCATTGATCCGCAAGATCAAGAAAAGACCACCTTCACATGCCCTTATGGAACCTTTGCTTATAAACGTATGCCTTTTGGCTTATGCAATGCTCCAGGCACATTCCAAAGGTGCATGATGTCCATATTCACCGACATGATCGGGAAAACAATGGAGGTCTTTATGGATGACTTCTCAGTCATTGGGGATTCGTTCCAAGCATGTCTCTCCAATTTAGAAAACATGTTGAAAAGGTGTAAAGACACCAATCTTTGTCTAAATTGGGAGAAGAGTCACTTTATGGTCAAAGAGGGCATTGTCCTCGGCCATAAGATATCAAAGAACGGGATTGAGGTTGACAGATCTAAAGTTGATGTCATTGGTAAATTACCTCATCCCACTACAGTCAAAGGTATTAGGAGTTTTCTGGGTCATGCCGGTTTCTATCGTAGATTCATACAAGATTTTTCTAAAATCGCCCGGCCTATGACTCATCTTCTTGAAAAAGAAGCTCCTTTTATTTTCTCACCCGAGTGCATCGAAGCTTTTGAAACATTAAAGAAAAAGCTTACTGAAGCACCCATTCTGGTTGCCCCCGACTGGGATTTTCCCTTTGAGCTCATGTGCGATGCAAGTGATTTTGCTATCGGTGCAGTCCTGGGGCAACGAAAAGCCAAACACTTTCAGCCTATCCACTACGCAAGTAAAACCATGACTGAAGCTCAAACTCATTACACCACTACAGAAAAAGAATTATTAGCTGTGGTGTATGCCTTTGAGAAGTTTCGGCCATATTTGATCTTGACAAAATGTGTAGTGTATACGGATCACTCGGCTCTCAAATATCTCTTTGCAAAACAAGATGCAAAGCCGAGATTGCTCCGTTGGGTTCTCCTCCTGCAAGAATTTGATATCACCATACGTGATAAAAAAGGAGCTGAGAACCTAGCTGCTGATCATCTATCCCGATTAGAGAACCCACACCAAGATGTTTTCGAGAAAAAGGAAATTAATGAGACATTTCCTCTCGAGACACTCAATGCGGTTGCTTTTCGTGGAGACTCTACTACCCCGTGGTTTGCAGACTTTGCAAATTACCATGCGGGTAACTTCATAGTGAAAGGGATGTCGACCCAACAGAAGAATAAATTCTTCAAGGATGTTAAACATTACTTCTGGGACGACCCCTACTTGTTCAAAATCTGTGCGGATCAAGTCATCCGACGGTGTGTTTACGAACAGGAAGCTATTGACATTCTCAAAGCTTGCCATGCTGGACCCACTGGGGGCCATCATAGTCCAAACTACACCGCCAAAAAGGTGTTTGATTCCGGGTTTTATTGGCCCACAATCTATAAGGATGCCCAAGATCTCATCAAAACTTGTGAAGCTTGTCAGCGTCACGGAAATATTTCACAACGAAATGAAATGCCACAAAATGCTATTCAAGTTTGTGAAATCTTTGATGTCTGGGGCATTGACTTTATGGGGCCATTTCCATCATCTCGAGGAAATAAATACATTCTCGTGGCTATTGACTATTTGTCAAAATGGGTTGAAGCAAAAGCTTTACCCACTAATGATGCCCGAGTGGTTGTAAAATTCCTGAAAGCTCTGTTTGCACGTTTTGGAACTCCACGTGCTATAATCAGTGATCGTGGTACGCATTTTTGCAATGACAAATTTGATAAAGTCATGCAAAAGTATGGTGTAACTCACCGTCTTTCTACTGCGTATCACCCACAAACAAGTGGACAAGTAGAAGTTTCAAATCGTGGTATTAAAAGAATCCTAGAAAGGACTGTAGGTGAAAATCTTGCATCCTGGTCGGATAAGTTGGATGATGCACTATGGGCCTTCCGTACAGCTTACAAAACACCCATCGGGTGTACACCTTACAAGCTTGTGTACGGAAAGGCATGTCATCTTCCGATCGAATTAGAGCACAAAGCCTACTGGGCCTTGAAACATGCTAACTTTGACCTCCAAACTGCGGGTGATAACCGTAAAGTTCAAATGAATGAATTAAATGAACTCCGTGATCAGGCCTACGAGAACTCATTGATCTACAAAGAAAAGACAAAGAAGATTCATGACTCTAAAATCATGAACCGCGTTTTCAACATTGGTGATCGAGTCCTTCTTTTCAATTCAAGATTAAAGATCTTCTCAGGCAAACTCAAATCCCGTTGGTCTGGTCCATTCACTATCACAAAGGTTTATCCATATGGTACCGTTGAGTTATCTCAAAATGACGGTCCAAATTTTAAAGTGAATGGTCATCGTTTAAAACACTACTTTGGAGAGGACATACCACCCATGGTTGTCCCGGATCTTCAAACTTTCCCCATGAACCAATGAATGCGGGGTCGAGTCAAGCTAGTGACTCGGTGAACAAAAACATTAGCACAACATGGGTCCTCACTCGTGTCTCTGTTTTCTTTCTCTTTTCTACCACCTAGTGTGGGGGAGATGCCCCACATGTTGTATATATGTTTCAAAAAAAAAATGGTGTATGTATAAAATAAATGGCTATTAGTATTTCCCTTTCACATTCTAAGTGTTGGTTTAACAGCCGGTGCTTTGAATATTGAGGGCAATATTCAGTTCTAAGTGTGGGGGGGAATTCTAGCGAATTTGATCAAATGTACCATCTAGTACCCCCATTTTAGCCAAAATTTTAAAATTTTTTCTCACTTAGAACGCAATAAATGGTTATCAGTTCGCCATGTCTAACCCACATAAGGATTGGCTAATCCGAGAGCAAACGGCTCTTGGTAAAGATATCTCAAATCCGTTGATGGCTTACAATTTGCCGAAAATTGTATGGTTTTCGACTCGCCATATCTTTATAAGTGAAGAGTTGGCTAGCCTGCAAGGTTATGGCTTGTGGTAAAGGCAGTGGAAAACCATGATTGGTAATCAGCTCACCAAAGATAATAACTGTATTTTATCTAAGAGTTGGCTAGTCCAGAAGCAAACGGCTTTTGGTAAAGACAAATCAAAACCGTTGACAGCTGATGGTTTGCTCAAAATCATTTGGTTATCATTGTACCAAAGTATCACATACTAAAACATTGGCTACTCCAGAAGTAATGGCTTTTGGTAAAGAGAAAAATCCATTAAAATCTTCATAAATGATTGCTAGGGACTAGCAATAGTTTAGTGTGGGGGATTGATGAGTGTCTAAATACTCATCATTTCTGTCACATTTTATCTGCAAAAACATTTAAAAACATGCAGATATGCTTCAAAATACTGAAAATATCATAAAATGTGTTTTTATATGACTCAGGAACAAAAAAGATTGAAAACAAGTGAAAAACATGCAAAGTTCACAAAATTGTCATTTTCAGTCCCTGAAGTTTCACAAATTGGCAGATTTAGTCCCTGAAGGTTTAAAATGAAAGAAAAGTCAACTTTAGTCCTTGGGATATCAAACATACTCACTTTTAGTCCCTGATGAAAGTTTTCTAAAAATGACAACTTTTACCCCTCAAGTTTCAAAATTGGCAAATCTAGTCCTCGGGTTTTAAAAAATTATAATTTATCAAATAAAACCTTTGTGCTATTTATAATTGGCAAAATAGACCCTTTTGATAACTTTGGTAAAATTACAATTTCAACCCTTCAATTTCAGAATATTACAAAATTGGTCCTTGTGTTTATTATACAAACCAAACCGGACCCTTTTATATTACAAACCCAAAAATAAAACCCAATCCTATTACCCAGCCCAAGCCCAATCCATAAACAAACCCGACCCATCCCTTCTTATTTAAACCCAGAGTTTGACTTCGGTCAAACTCATCCCTTCCAATACCGCCCCGCCAAAACCAATACCACCATCTCCACCGCCTCTCTGACAATCCCACCACCTTCCACCTATCCACCTTACCTAACATGCCAAATTGCATTAATTGCTTCTTCTCCAGTACACTCCATCAAGAGATAGTGGATTTTTCCACTATCTCAATTTTGGCGCCAAAAGTAGTTTTAACGACTGAGATGATGTCAGAAGGATCCAAAGGTCAAGAAAGGATCAGAGAAGAAGAATAGATAAATCCCACTTAGTTTTTGTATAAATAGATAGCAATGTAAGCCTTAATTGGCAAGTAGTTAACTTAGTTAAATCGTAATTTTAATTTCAGTAATCATAGCTTGTAATTTTCAGTTCTCAGTTGTAATTCATGTTATAATCAATCAAAGTAATCTTGTTTTAATCACTGTTGTTCTAAATTTCAAGTAATGCTAAGTTTCAAGTTGAATGTTAAATCGTATAAGCTCTAAGTCACTCTAAATCAATATCAAAAGCTCCAAAGTACCTTGCAATAAGCTTATAAAAGCTTTACATAGCTTTGTGTAAGCTTATTTAGTGTTAATCAGTTCTAAATTCCAAGTGATCAAGAAAGTCAACAAAAGTCAACCTGAAGCCAATAAGCTGTTCAAAAGGGTATAAGCTAATTTTGGAAGGCTTTTTGTGGTTTTCTAGCTTGTATTAACAAGCTAGATTGGTTCTGTTCTAGTCCTGCTATCCCAATAGCCCCATCTCAGTTGTAAGCCAATTTCTCATATTTTGGCATTCTACTGTACAAGTGCTTATTCCCAGCTTATTGATATTGTTTCTTGCTTATTACTAGTTTGTGATCATATTTCATCAATAATATCAGTCTCATATAGCTTTTGTTTCAGTTCTACTAAAAAACACTTAAAAGTCCAAAAATAGCTAATAGTAGCATAGCTTATTAGATTGCTTATTTCTGTGTTGAAAGTTGCTCATTAGTATTTAAATAAGTTAGTCAATCAGTAAAATCAAGGTTTCTAGTTTAAAACATTGTGTTTCATTTGAAAAATCACCACAGACCATATCAAAGGGGTGTTTGGTTTATGCAGTCAACAAGGTCAACTGAGCTTGTACTGTTCATTGACCACTTTCCAAACTTTGATCTTGCTTAAATAAGTCATATTAAGCTGTTCCTAAGTTATTTTAAGCTAATTTGATAGGTTGTGTAGTTTTGAACCATCTGTGCAAATTTTAGAACCTCAAAAGCTCAAATAAGCCATTTTAAGCTATAAGCTCTTTATGGCCTTTTTCTTGGCTCAACTGAGGTCTTTTGGATTCATTTAGAGTAAACACAAAAGTTGGTTTAAAGTCTTCTGGCTTGTGCACCTCTGCACACCAACTCTGCTGCTCAGTATATACTGAGCAGACATAGCTGATTTTCTCAGCTCATTTGTAGCTTATCCAATTAAGTTGTGAACCTGATTTTTGGTTTATGAGTAGTTTACATAGCTAGTTTTAAGATTATCATATGGTATTCCATTTCATAGCTTATTTGATTGCTTAAAAATAGGCCTGCACTTTTCCCCAACTCTGCTGATTCAATTTCTGATTCTGCTGATTCAGTTTTTGGTTCCTAAGCTCACCTGTTCTAGTGCTTAATTGGACTTCAATTGGCCTGTTTCTGATAGGGCTTTTTGCATTTTAAGATACCCAATAGTACTAGCTAGCTTTTGCCCCCATTAGTTTGCATCTCAGTAGCTTATTGGTCTGCTTAATCTACCTTGCAATTTGGCCATTTTTCTGCTGTTTCTGCTGATAGCTTTGCAACTGCCAATCTGCTTATCAGCTTAATTTCTTGTGCTTATTTGTATTTTTCAGTTATTTTAAGCTTCTATAAGTTGTTTGTACTTGTCCTGAGCATTTGGTTAAGTTTTGAGCTTATTAGCTTATTTTTAGCTTATTAGCCCAACTGCTTATTTGCCCATCTGCTTATCAGGGCTTATTAGACTTTTGATTTTAATTTTCTTATCTTTTAAATAATATTTTACACTTATCCTGAATTTTTCAGATTTTTCCTAAGTCATTTGATATTTTTAATCTTTTTAATTAGTTTCTAATAGTAATTAAATCATAATAAATAGAATAATAATCAGAAAAATATAATTTTAATTTTAATAATTTTCTTTTATTAATTATAATCCAGGAAAAATATAATCATATTTTTAGACCTTAAGAAAAACAAAATAGAAAATAAGTGATAGCTTCTATTTAATAGATTTTATCTTTTTAAATTTTTAATTAAGCATTTTTCATTTTTATAATTTTCTTAGCTTCTTTTCACTTAATAATATTTATAGAAAAAGTTTTAGATTTTTCTTTGTTTATTTAGTATTTTTCATAAATTTAAATAGTTTAAATAATTATTAAATAATAAATAATTAATAATAATTAGATAAAAAGTGTTAAAAATATAATTTAAGTTTTAAAATAAGTTTTAAGTAATTTTACATTTTTAGGTTTTAAATTTCATATATTTCAGTTTTAGTCCCATTTTAGCTTTCCCGTTACGCGTTTTAGTTTATTTTTATTCGCGTTTAATTTTCTTGTGTATATTTGTTTCTTATTTGTTATTTAGAATTATTAAAAAAAGCAAAATCTCATATCATATCATCAGTCACTCTAATCCTAACTTTTCACAGTTTGCCCATTCACACCTCGTTGGGAAACGATTCGGGTAATTACTTACCTGTCTTCACACTACACACGAACGTGAGTTTTTGCAAGTATCCTTTTTCACAAAAGGGTGATTTGTAATTATTCACGCGTATCCGCTGTCTGCATTTATTTATAAGTGTATTCAGCCCGGATCACATACCTCAAAAGTTTTGGTGTCACGCTGTAGATACTTCCACATATATCCTAAATAGAGTTTTAATTAGACAATTTTTAAATAAAACTCCCTATGAAATTTATCGAGGTAAAAAGCCTACATTAGGATATTTTAGAGTTTTTGGAAGCAAGTGCTTCATTTTGAACACAAAGGATTATCTCACCAAGTTCGACCCAAAGTCGTATGAAGGTGTATTTCTTGGGTACTCACAAAACAGTAAAGCATACATAGTATTAAACAGGAAAAAATCAAGAGTCGAGGAATCGTTGAACGTAACATTCAACGAAAGTCCACCTCCCTCTAAGACATCACCTTTGGTAGATGATGACTTAGTTGAAAGTCAAATGGCTAATGATATAGAAAACATTGAAAATGACAATGAACCCGTAAAAGGAGAAATAGTCAATATTAAAGAAACTAAAAGTCATCCATTAGAAAACGTCATAGGAAAACTTAATGAAAGAACATTAAGATCCAAAGCTCAAAATGAAAGTAATTATTTTTGTTTTATTTCAACGGTTGAGCCTAAAAATATAAACGAGGCAATAAAAGATGAATCTTGGGTAATTGCTATGCAAGAAGAACTAAATCAATTTCATTAGAAATGATGTTTGGACATTGGTCCCTCCACCTAAAAACCAAACCATAATCGGCACCAAATGGGTCTTTAGAAATAAAATGGATGAAAATGGTATTGTATCTAGAAATAAAGCTAGGCTAGTAGCTCAAGGCTACAATCAACAAGAAGGTATAGATTACGATGAAACTTTTGCACCCGTAGCTAGACTTGAGTCTATTAGGATATTACTTGCATATGCATGTGCACATGATTTTAAGTTATTTCAAATGGATGTCAAAAGTGCTTTCTTAAATGGTTTTATAAATGAAGAAGTATATGTTGCACAACCTCCCGGCTTTGCCGACTTTGAAAAACCAAATTATGTTTTCAAACTTAAGAAAGCTTTATACGGACTTAAGCAAGCACCAAAGGCTTGGTATGATCGACTTAAGACCTTCCTAGTTGACCATAAGTATACCATGGGCCTAGTAGATAATACTCTCTTCACCAAGAAAAAGGGATCACATATTGTCATAGTCCAGATATATGTGGATGACATTATATTCGGTTCAACTTGTCAAGAGTTATGCGACGATTTCTCAAAAATCATGCATGACGAGTTTGAAATGAGTATGATGGGGGAACTAAACTTTTTCTTAGGTCTCCAAATTAAACAATTAGAAGATGAGATATTCTTCAACCAATCAAAGTATATCAAAGATATGCTTAAGAAGTTTGGTCTTGAAGACTCAAAACCCATGAGAACACCCATGTCCTCCGAAACCAAACTCACAAAGGATGAAGAAAATGAATCCGTAGATTGCACTAAATATAGAGGAATGATTGGTAGTTTACGCTATCTTACGGCTAGTAGGCCTGACATTATGTTTAGTGTTTGTCTATGTGCACGTTTTCAAGAAGATCCAAAAACATCCCATCTTGAAGCCGTTAAATGGATATTTAGGTACATCAAAGGTACTACACACTTAGGATTATGGTATCCCAAAGGAACGGGTGTAGAAACCATAGTGTATACCGACTCAGATCATGCCGGTGACTATGTTGATAGGAAAAGTACTAGCGGTATTTGTACTTTTGTAGGATATTGTCTCACATCATGGTTCGCTAAGAGACAAACTGCCCTCGCAATCTCAACAACAGAGGCAGAGTATGTGTCTGCAGGAAAGGCGAGTCAACAAGTACTATGGATGAAACAAGCTCTCGTCTACTATGGAATTGAACTCAACAACATTCCCATTCTTAGCGACAACAAAGGTGCTATCGATTTAAGCAAAAATCCAGTCCAACATGCTAGAACCAAACATATTGAAATACGCCATCACTTCCATCGCGACAATGTACAGAAGGGAATCATCTCAATTGAGAAAGTTTCCTCAGAGGACAACATTGCCGATATTCTCACAAAACCACTTAAACGAGAACCTTTCAACTATCTTAGACTTGGATTAGGATTAATGGAACCTAGTGATTAGGAAAAACATTAGTGTAAATATTAGTTTAACCACACTCGACACTAAACCAAAAATTGTGTTCTGCTCCGCGGATCCAAACGATGACAAGCACGGATCCTTTGTTTTGGATCCGCCGGATCCGTCGCATGCACAGTCAAGTTTATTATTTAATAAACAAGAACAAGTACTATTCATTCCTCACTCCAAAACATATCACCCTACTGTATTCGACACACACTCAATCTCCATTACAATTTAGACCATTTTCTTCCACAAATTTGTGCTTCTAACACCACTGTAAGTATTCTTATCATATTTATACTCCTGATCTGCGTCTAGGATTTCTATTTCATGCACAAAACCGAAACTTGGGGTATATGCATAATTCTTGAAAAATCATGAAGCATACCTACTGCATTATACTTAAAAACATATTTTTCTTAGTTAGAAATTACATGTCATAGCACATTGTCTTAATTTAACAAAAACCCCATGAAAATTTTCTTACTAAAATCTTCTAACGACTAGGTAAAATGATCTTTTTGAACATTGTTCATACAAATGCAAAAATGTTATCTTTTAGACTTCACTTGCATAATGTCTCTTGAATGCTAAAGGGAATACATAATTAATATGTATTTTCGGGTACATTCAACCGTAGCTACATTGAAATAGGAGCGTTTGGGTTATCTCTTATTTTTAACACAAAACTTGCATAAACTAAATTTTCTTGCATCAAAAAGGGTCGAGATAACCCACCTCCACATTGTCCCCATGTAGGCACACACTAGGAATTTTACACTTAATTTGATCATTTCAACTAAAACTATGTAACTTTTGTATTTAGGAAAATCTGCCTCCCGCAACCAACTACGATTACAAAAGAACCGTTAACTACTTATCCGAAGTCCACAAAACCAAAGGTCTAACCAATGCCCAAATCGAAATTTTCGAAGCTTTAGAGAAAAAGTATGTCCATGAGGGTAGAGTCGTAGATTCCTCGTTCTATGAAGGAACACAACTTAGGGAACAATTAGCCGCCATACGATTTGATACTCTTTTGGATATAGATGAACCAATCGTCCCTAGGTTCATTCTTGAGTTCTATGCTTGTGTAGGTCTTAGTTCATGTGATCAAGGTTTCTTAAGTCTTCAGTTTACTTTAAATGGAAATTTTGTCAACATCCCTCTTGATCAATTTGGTGAGGTCTTGGGCATTCCAAGTCAAGGGATATGTATTTACTCGGACAAATGGTCCTTAACAATCTTAGAATCCAATCTCGATAGGACGGCACCATATGTCACTCCTCTCGCATCAAAAGAAGAGATTAGGGAACATCTCTTCATTCCTAAGAACAACCCCACAAGGATGTATCGTGGCCGTGAAGTTGCTAGAGATCCATTTGCAATGGAGCTAAATGAACTCAAACCCGAATTCAAGAAAATGGAAGACGTCTTAAGGGCTAATGTGATGTGCACCATAGGAAACCGTGATCACTGATTGCTCCTAAAACAGTCAACTTAAATTAACCACGGATATGGTCAAACAAAGTCAAACCAATTAAGGACAATTAACCAAGGAGTATAGTTTTATCCCCGGGTCGTTTAAGTCCCAGCGAGATGTGAAATTGTGCTTTTAAAAACGTCTTGTGATCAAGTGTAATTTGAATGGGAAAGGGTTTTGGAATTATTGAACTAAGGAAATAAAAGAGAATAGCTTAAAACAAGCTATTGAAATAAATAAAGAGAACCAAATTACTTAAAACGTCTAAAATCTAAAAACGTACGTTTAAATTTAAATAAACGTAAACGTACAAAATAAAAAGTGAAATTTGATAAATAAAAGGCCTACGGATATGAAAATTATATTTTTACAATCCTAATAATAAAAGAAAATTATTGGAAAAAGAAAATTATTTATTTGACTTATTAATTAATTATTATTAATTAAAAACTATTTAATAATTATTTAAACTAATTAAAATGCTAATAATTACTAAAAGATCAAAGAAAAATCTGAAATTTTTTTATATAAATACTATAAGGTAAATAGAAGCTAAGAAAATTATAAAAATGAAACTTGCTTAATTAAAATTTAAAAAGATAAATTCTATTAAATAGAAGCTATCACTATTTTTCTATTTTTGGTTTTTCTTAAGGTCTAAAAATATAATTATATTTTTCCTAGATTAAAAATGACAAAAGAAAATTATGAAAATTAAAATTATATTTTTATGATTATTATTTTATTTATTATGATTTAATTACTATTTTAAACTAATTAAAAAGATTAAAAATATCAAAACTATTCAGAAAATTATGAAACTTTTTCCTAAATTATTTAAAGGTGACAGGAAGATAAGAAAATTATAAAGAAAAAAAGTGATTAATTAAAAAGCAGAAAAATAAGCTAAAAAGCTCAAGCTTTTTAAATAGAAGCTATCACTTTCTTAAAAGTGGTTTTTATCTAAAACTTTATACTACAAACTTGTTACACTACTGAAAATGAACAAATTTAATGAAGAAAAAAATTTTAAAACTTAAAAATAAGCAGCTTGCAACTTAATGAGCTAAACAGTTGAGCTTATGAGCTCAAAATGGGAATTAAGCTCAAAATAAGCTACAATCTTGAAACAAAGGGAAAATAAGGTGTAAATAAGTTAACTGAACTGGAAATGAGCAAAGAGGGACAAAGGGATTCACTGATAAGCTCAGATTAAGCCAATAAGCAATCCAAATCCCACTCAGTTAAACACTCAGGCCTGCAGTCTTTTTTGAAAGCAAATTAAGCTAGGGGCAAAAGCTCCTAAGCCTAAAATAAGCACTGAGGTGTTTAGATGAGCTGGTGGGGTGTTCAAAAAGCTAAAGCTCTCACTGTGGGGACCACTAGAGAGCTCATGAATAGCTTTTGAAAATGGGTCAAATATACTGATCAGTATACACTGATGAAAATGGGACAAAATAGAAGCTGATTGCAGCCCTATCAAATAAGCTAGAAATTAGAAAATTATTATTGGAACTTGAAGATGGACTGATAAGCTTCACAAAGAACTAAAAATCAAAAGCTAAGGCAAAGGAATGAAGCTTATGCAAGCTTATGAAAATCTGACTTTTCTGGGTGCACAGGGCAAATGATTGACTTTCTAAGCAAAACTAAACAGTTGACCTTTATGAACTTTAAGCTAGATTCTCTTACTGATTATGTTATATTATGATATAATGAGATGAGATTAAGCTATATTACCAAGTTTTACACAACTGTGATGAATTTCACAAGTTAAAATCCAACAGTGATCAACTTTATGTGAGATTAAAAGTGATTTTGACTATTTTCTTAAGAACACTGATTTTTAAGGACTTGACTATGCTAATATGACCTTATGTGAGTTGTAACAACAACAAACAACAACTAGCATGCACTTGAATGCTGTTTTATCAGCAATTCCAAACAACCCTTTAACTGAACCAATTTTTGATTTTCAAAACAAATACTAGATCAAGACCATGAAATTGATTTCTAACAACTTCTGATGGAGTATTAAGCTAAAACAAATGCAGAAACACAAGCTTAAACTACAAATACACAAGGATCACAACTATGCTAATTAGACAGTCAAATGAGAAAAGTTGAGCACAAGGAAATTTAATGAACAAGCTAACTGTTCTAAGCTAGATTATAACTTAACAATACCACAGAGACTTGAAAACACAAAGATTTTAAACAAGAACTAACTTATACAGTGAAATGCAAATATTGAGTATAAGGCTTACAAGAACTTTCCAGCTGAAAAACAAAGAACCAAGGACTTAAGATCACACCTATGGGCTTTCCACAAAGCCTCTAACCCAGGGCAATCCAAAATTCACCCTGCTCCAGCCATGATCATCATGAAACCTGAACTTTGACTTTTGTTGACCTTTTTTTGTATTTTTGATTTTTTATTACTAACTGATTTTTAAGGATTACTAATAGCTTTTATAAGCTATATAGGAGCTTATATGATCCTAAGAGTCCAATAACAATGTTAAGAACAACATTCACACTATATGAGATTTTTGAACATGAAATTTGCATAAACTGAAATTGATTGTTACACTGAAATTAAAACTTACAAGAGATTTAGTACATACTGATAACACTAATAAAAGTGATTGAAAGCTTAACTTAACACTGGAATTTGAAAAATATTAAAAACGACCTAAATAAAATAAAATTACACTAGATACTCTATTACATTGCTTTCCATTCTTTCTTTATAGACTTTTATCCCATTGTCGACATCTCTGAACAATTCCCACCACATCTTGACCTTTGATTTCATCAATTTCATCATAATCGTACAAGTGTCATTTTGGCGCCAAAACGTACACAAGTAGCTTGAGCAGGTTTTTACAATTAAAGAAATTTAGGTGTTTGTGGAGGTGAAGGGGAGAGATTAGTGAGCTGGGATGATGAGGTGGGGGGTTGAGGTGTAAAGGTGAGGTGGTTTCTGGTATTGATGGTGGAAGGGTGGTTTTGGCGGGGTTGTGTGAGAGGGAGAAGGGTTTGACTGGGGTCAAACCCTGGTTTTGGTTATTTAAGTTGGGATTGGGCCGGGTCAAGGGTTATGGTGGTTGGGCTGGGTTTGTAAAATAAAGGGTATTGGGTTTTATTTAATTCAAGGGTCCGGTTTGGTTTTTTTTTTAGAAATAAGCACAAGGACCATTTTGTAATTTTTGGATTTTGAGGGGCTGAAGTTGTAACTTTCCCAAAGTATCACAAGGAACCAATCTTGCCAAGTTTCAATAGTACAAGGATTAAATTTGATAATTTTCCAATTTTGAAAACCCAGGGACTATTTTTGACATTTTTCAAACTTGGGGGACCAAAGTTGTAATTTTGAAAACTTGAACTTTAAAGGACTAATATTGAAAACTTATGAATCCCCAAGGACCTTTGATGATATTTCTTATAAAATAAATGCCTAGGGACTAATTTTGACAAGTTTTGAAAGTTGAGGGACTGAAACTGCCAATTAAGCAAACTTTGTTTGTTTTTCAATTGTTTTCAAACATTTTGTATTTGAAACTTATAAAACACACTCCTGGGATATTTTCAGCATTTTGATGCATTTCTGAGTGTTTTTGGATGTTTTGGCAGTTCAGATACGACAAAAATGATGAGTATTTACACACTCATCAATCCCCCACACTAAACTATTGCTAGTCCCTAGCAATATTTTTGAAAATTTAATGGATTTTATCTCTTTACCAAAAGCCATCACTTCTGGAGTAGCCAAATGTTTCAGCTTAAGTAAGAACTATGGTACACTGATAACCATATGATTTTGAGCAAATCACCAGCTGTAAACGGTTTTGATTTGTCTTTACCAGAAGCCGTTTGCTTCTGGACTAGCCATTGTTTTAGTATGTGATACTTTGGTACAATGATAACCAAATGATTTTGAGCAAACCATCAGCTTTCAACGGGTTTGATTTGTCTTTACCAGAAGCCGTTTGCTTCTGGACTAGCCAACTCTTAGATAATTTATCAATATTATCTTTGGTGAGCTGATTACCAATTATGGTATTCCAATGCCTTTACCACAAGCCATAACCTTGCGGGCTAGCCAACTCTTCACTTATAAAGATATGGTGAGTCGAAAACCATACAATTTTTGGCAAATTGCAAGCCATAAACGGATTTGATATATCTTTACCAAGAGCCGTTTGCTCCTGGATTAGCCAATCCTTATGTGGGTTAGACATGGCGGACTGATAACCATTTATTACGTTCTAAGTGAGAAATTTTTTTTAAAATTTTGGCTAAAATGGGGGTGCTAGATGATACATTTGATAAAATTCGCTAGAATTTCCCCCCCACACTTAGAACTGAATATTGCCCTCAATATTTAAAGCACCGGCTGTTAAACCAACACTTAGAACGTGAAAGGGAAATACTGAATAGCCATTATTTTATATACACACACACTTTTTTTTTTTTTTTTTTTTTTTTTTTTTTTTTTTTTTGGTACTATACATATATACAACTTGTGGGCACTCCCCCACACTTGGGTGTTAGAAAAGAGAAAGAAGTCAGAAATATGGGTGAAAACCCATATGGTGCGGGCTAATGTTTTTGATCACCGAGTCACTAGCTTGACTCGATCCCCGCATTTATTGGTTCATGGGGAAAGTTTGAAGATCCGGGACAACCATGAATGGTATGTCCTCTCCAAAGTAGTGTTTTAACCGATGACCATTCACTTTGAAATTTGGTCCGTCATTTTGAGATAACTCAACGGTACCATATGGATAAACTTTTGTAACAGTGAATGGACCAGACCAACGGGATTTGAGTTTTCCCGAGAAAATCTTCAATCTTGAATTGAAAAGAAGGACTCGATCACCAACGTTGAAAACGCGGTTCTTGATTTTAGAGTCATGAATCTTCTTTGTCTTTTCTTTATAAATCAAAGAGTTCTCGTATGCTTGATCACGCAGTTCATTTAATTCATTCATTTGAACTTTACGGTGATCACCCGCAGTTTGAAGGTCAAAGTTAGCATGTTTCAAGGCCCAGTAGGCTTTGTGCTCTAATTCGATCGGAAGATGACATGCCTTTCCGTACACAAGCTTGTAAGGTGTACACCCGATGGGTGTTTTGTAAGCTGTACGAAAGGCCCATAGTGCATCATCCAATTTATCCGACCAGGATGCACGATTTTCTCCTACAGTCCTTTCCAGAATTCTTTTAATACCCCGATTTGAAACTTCTACTTGCCCACTTGTTTGTGGGTGATACGCAGTAGAAAGACGATGAGTTACACCATACTTTTGCATGACTTTATCAAATTTGTCATTGCAAAAATGCGTACCACGATCACTGATTATAGCACGTGGAGTTCCAAAACGGGCAAAAAGGGCCTTCAGGAATTTTACAACAACTCGGGCATCATTGGTGGGTAAAGCTTTTGCTTCAACCCATTTTGACAAATAGTCAACAGCCACGAGAATGTATTTATTTCCTCGAGATGATGGAAATGGCCCCATAAAGTCAATGCCCCAGACATCAAAGATTTCACAGACTTGAATTGCATTTTGTGGCATTTCATTTCGTTGTGAAATATTTCCGTGACGCTGACAAGCTTCACAAGTTTTGATGAGATCTTGGGCATCCTTATAGATTGTGGGCCAATAAAACCCGGAATCAAACACCTTTTTGGCGGTGTAGTTTGGACTATGATGGCCCCCCGTGGGTCCAGCATGGCAAGCTTTGAGAATGTCAATAGCTTCCTGTCCGTAAACACACCGTCGGATGACTTGATCCGCACAGATTTTGAATAAGTAGGGGTCGTCCCAAAAATAATGTTTAACATCCTTGAAGAATTTATTCTTCTGTTGGGTCGACATCCCTTTCACTATGAAGTTACCCGCATGGTAATTTGCGAAGTCGGCAACCCATGGGGTAGTAGAATCTCCTCGAAAAGTAACCGCATTGAGTGTCTCGAGAGGAAATGTTTCATTTATTTCCTTTTTCTCGAAAACATCTTGGTGTGGGTTCTCTAATCGGGATAGATGATCAGCAGCTAGGTTCTCAGCTCCTTTTTTATCACGTATAATGATATCAAATTCTTGCAGGAGGAGAACCCAACGGAGCAGTCTCGGCTTTGCATCTTGTTTTGCAAAGAGATATTTGAGAGCCGAGTGATCCGTATACACTACACATTTTGTCAAGATTAAATATGGCCGAAACTTCTCAAAGGCATACACCACAGCCAACAATTCTTTTTCTGTAGTGGTGTAATGAGTTTGAGCTTCAGTCATAGTTTTACTTGCGTAGTGGATAGGCTGAAAATATTTGGCTTTTCGTTGCCCCAGGACTGCACCGATAGCAAAATCACTTGCATCGCACATGAGCTCAAAGGGAAAATCCCAGTCAGGGGCAACTAGAATGGGTGCCTCAGTAAGCTTTTTCTTTAATATTTCAAAAGCTTTGATGCACTCGGGTGAAAAGATAAAAGGAGCATCCTTTTCAAGGAGGTGAGTCATAGGCCGGGCGATTTTAGAAAAATCTTGTATGAATCTACGATAGAAACCGGCATGACCCAGAAAACTCCTAATACCTTTGACGGTAGTGGGATGAGGTAATTTACCAATGACATCAACTTTAGCTCTGTCAACCTCAATCCCATTCTTTGATATCTTATGGCCGAGGACAATGCCCTCTTTGACCATAAAATGACTCTTCTCCCAATTTAGACAAAGATTGGTGTCTTTACACCGTTTCAACATGTTTTCTAAATTGGAGAGACATGCTTGGAATGAATCCCCAATGACCGAGAAGTCATCCATAAAGACCTCCATTGTTTTACCGATCATGTCGGTGAATATGGCCATCATACACCTCTGGAATGTACCTGGAGCATTACATAAGCCGAAAGGCATACGTTTATAAGCAAAGGTTCCATAGGGGCATGTAAAGGTGGTCTTTTCTTGATCTTGTGGATCAATGGGAATTTGAAAGTAACCCGAGAAACCATCAAGGAAACAATAGTACTCGTTTCCTGCTAATCTCTCAAGCATCTGATCCATAAAAGGTAGAGGAAAATGGTCTTTACGGGTGGCATCATTTAACTTACGATAGTCAATACAAACACGCCACCCTGTAACCAATCGAGTTGGAATCAACTCATTTTCATCATTTGTGACAACAGTTATGCCACCTTTTTTTGGAACACAGTGAATGGGACTAACCCAAGGACTATCAGAGATGGGATAAATCAATCCTGCATCAAGAAGTTTAAGAACTTCTTGTTTGATAACATCGTGGATTTTAGGATTCACCCTTCTTTGATGTTGGACTGCTGGTTTAAAGTCATCCTCCATTAAAATCTTGTGAGTACAAAATTCAGGGTCGATACCCTTTATGTCGGAGAGTTTCCAAGCAATGGCTTGCTTGTGTGACTTTAAGACCTTTATTAGAGCAGTCTTTTCCTCATCACTTAAATCTTTAGCAATAATGACGGGTAATTTATCATCACCCTCCAAAAATGCGTACTCAAGATGAGGCGGTAAGTCTTTGAGTTCGACCTCAGGAAATTCATCGGTTTTCTCAACTGATTTGATTTCCTCATTATGCAGTTCAACGGGAGGGAGTGGAGGAGAATTGTCCTGATTTAACAATTTCTCAAGAAGAAGAATATCTCCCTCCAGATCAATCTCAGCGTTATCAATCCCCTCTAGGAATGAATCACACTTGAGAAAATCATCGATCTCTTCCAAAATGAAATCACTTCTCTCAAACGGAGTGAGAGAAGGGGAAGAGTCGGAAATGATAGGTAGAGAAGATGTGGTGGAATCCCCACTCACAGAATTATGAGAATAACCAAGAAACTCTTGAGAGTACTCCTCTGAAGCAATATCAATGAAATCGATTCGGTTAACCGATTTAGAATCATAATTTGAGGAGTACCTCGAAGTTTGATCGAGGTTAAAGGTAACAGCTTCATTTCCCACACGTAATGTGATTTCATGCTCAAATACATCTATGAGAGCACGGCCCGTTCTTAGGAATCCTCTTCCAAGAATGAGAGGAACCCTAGGATCAGCATCGAAATCAACAACCACAAAGTCAGCTGGAAAATGGAACTTTCCTACTTTCACAAATACGTCCTCAGCAATGCCAAGTGGACGAGATATTGAGCGATCTGCAAGCTCAAGAGTCATGCAGGTAGGAGTAAGTTCAGGAAGAGAAAGTTTCTTCCATACTGATTTAGGCATCAGGTTGATGCTTGCACCAAGATCGGCCAAGGCATAGCATTCAACCATTCCTGGAAAGACACAAGGTAGTAGAAACTTCCAGGATCTCCAAGCTTCTCGGGAAGCTTTTTCAAGATAACTGCTGAGCAGTTCTCATTTAATGGAGTCTTTGCCATTTCAAACAGTTTTTCCTTGTTGCTTAACAAGTGTTTGATTGTGGATGCAAACTTGGGCATCAGAATGATAGCGTCCGCAAAGCTTATGTCAAAGTGTAATTCTTGAAAAATTTGGAAAAATTTATCCATTTGTTGACTAGCTTTTTCGCGGAGCTTTTGCTCATTTAAACGAGATGGGTAAGGAATAGAAGGTTTGGATTTAGGGTTTTCAACCGGGGTTTCAGGATATTCAAAGACAACTTGAGGTTTAGTCTTGGGTTTCGGGACAACTTGAGGTTGGACGTTGTTGGTACCTCCGTTATTAGTAGGAAGTACCTGGTCCTTAGTCACCTCAGGCTCACTTTCCACTACCTTGGGGAAAGAAGAAGAAGTGGTAGTGGGAAAAGTGGGTCCTTCATATGAAACACCACTTCGGGTTGTGATCGCCTTAACATCGCCCTTCGGGTTAGCGATCGTGTTGCTCGGAAGTTTTCCTGAGCCCGAAGGTTGATCATTTAAAGATTTTTTAATCTCAGAGATCTGGCTGACCAATAACCTGTTTGTGTCCTCTTGAGCTTTCATGAATTTCCTCAACAACTCATCAGATGATGGTTGTGGGCCTGGAATGGCTTGATGTTGATTAGGGAAATTTTGGATTCGGTTATTTTGATTATAACCTTGATGTTGAAAATTCCCTTGATTTGGATTACCATTTCCCGGAAAATGATTTCCCTGGTTGTAATTGTTTCGGTTAAAGTTTCCTTGGTGTTGGAAACCTTGATTATGTCCAGAATTGAAATTCCCTTGGTTTTGATAACCTTGGTTCATTCGAGGTTGGTTTTGGTTTCGGTTTTGCAAATTCTGGTTCTGATTAAAACCGGGTGGTCCTTGGTAGGTGCTAGCTCGGTAACTTGGTTCCATTTGAGGACGGTATTGATTACCTCCTTGATTTGAAGTACCGGCTATAGCATTAACTTCAAAAGGACTACCATCGGTGGCAGTACAGTCGTAGTATGCATGAGGGCCACCACAAGTAACACAGACTTCCACTTTCTTCACTTTAGCATGTGAAGGATTTTGTGTGAAAGTGACTTTCTTTTGGCTTGAGAGAACCAAAGCTTGAATAGCGTCCGTGAGTTTATCAATCTTAGCATCGGTGCTAGAAGTACTCACGGGAGATGAAGTAGAAGGACCAGCACTAGCCTGAGAATGATATGGCTTTGTTCGTGCAGTACGGACCTTAGACTTATTTTCAATAATCGCTAAAGCTTCTTTGACAGTTTTGCTCAAAAAGTTACCTCCAGAGGAGGCATTGAGAGAATCTTGGTCAGATTGGCTCACACCATTATAGAAAGTGTCGATTTGCATCAACTTCGGTGAAACCATGATGAGGACATTTATGAAGCAATTCTTTGAAACGATCCCACGCGTCACTAAACGATTCATCAAATCTTTGTGTAAATTTGATGATTTCATTTTTAAGACTTGTCGTTCTAGACGGTGGAAAGAATTCGTTTACAAACTTTGTAACTAAGTCCTCCCTATGTCTCAATTGAACGAGGGGGTTGTTTTTCAAGCCATATCCGGGCTTGTCCCTCGAGAGAAAATGGGAATAGAAGAAGTTTGATTGAGCTAGACGGGATGTTCTTGTATTTGATGGTAGATGTAATCTTGTTAAACCATCGAATGTGAGCATGAGGATCATCCCTCTCAAAACCGTAGAATTGGCTAGAGGTTACAAGATTCAGTAACCCGGTTTTGAGCTCAAAACTCTCAGCTACAATAGCTGGAACAACAATGGCATCTCCATAACCCTCGATGGGTGCTTGGAGAAGCTCATTCATCGGCAAATCTGCCATGACGACAGGATCAGTACGTTCCTCAGATACGACTGATGGGGCAGAACGTCTACGACGTCTTCGAGGTATGTTTCCAAGCTCACGGAGAGGGCTTGATGACCTAGAAGAACGAGTGCGCATGCACTAAGACGAGTCTAAGAATCCTTTATAGTGGAGGAAACTTAGAAAAAGGAAAGAAGATTCTTTTTGGGTTTATATTATTTTGTTTTTGAAAAGTTCAAATCAAAACAAGATCGAGATAAAACGACAGTGAACTTAAACCAATAATCACAAGATAAATGGTTTCTTTGAAAAAGGTACACCACTCACAAGGATACAAAGGCAAGTTTTAATCTTTTGTTTGGGAACTTATTATGGTCGTACCCCCAGTTAGGTAGTACTCTGTCTTGGTTCTCGATGGTAATTTTTATTGTTGTTATTTATTAAGCAAAGAAAACGGAAAATATTTTTGGTGTTTTTATTTTTTATATGATAATATATATATAAAAGAAAAGAAAAATATTTTTGTATTTTATATTGTTTAGGGAAGATTGAAATACGATATTTTTGGTACTCGATCCGTTAAATGAATTAACTTCACGAGCGTTTTGCTTTATATATGATGAATATACAGGAGAAAGAAGATATACACAGATTGGGGTTCAAAAACACGATACTACAAAACGTTTAGAACACGCAGCACACCTCCCCGGCAGCGGCGCCAAAATTTGATTGCTCCTAAAACAGTCAACTTAAATTAACCACGGATATGGTCAAACAAAGTCAAACCAATTAAGGACAATTAACCAAGGAGTATAGTTTTATCCCCGGGTCGTTTAAGTCCCAGCGAGATGTGAAATTGTGCTTTTAAAAACGGCTTGTGATCAAGTGTAATTTGAATGGGAAAGGGTTTTGGAATTATTGAACTAAGGAAATAAAAGAGAATAGCTTAAAACAAGCTATTGAAATAAATAAAGAGAACCAAATTACTTAAAACGTCTAAAATCTAAAAACGTACGTTTAAATTTAAATAAACGTAAACGTACAAAATAAAAAGTGAAATTTGATAAATAAAAGGCCTACGGATATGAAAATTATATTTTTACAATCCTAATAATAAAAGAAAATTATTGGAAAAAGAAAATTATTTATTTGACTTATTAATTAATTATTATTAATTAAAAACTATTTAATAATTATTTAAACTAATTAAAATGCTAATAATTACTAAAAGATCAAAGAAAAATCTGAAATTTTTTTATATAAATACTATAAGGTAAATAGAAGCTAAGAAAATTATAAAAATGAAACTTGCTTAATTAAAATTTAAAAAGATAAATTCTATTAAATAGAAGCTATCACTATTTTTCTATTTTTGGTTTTTCTTAAGGTCTAAAAATATAATTATATTTTTCCTAGATTAAAAATGACAAAAGAAAATTATGAAAATTAAAATTATATTTTTCTGATTATTATTTTATTTATTATGATTTAATTACTATTTTAAACTAATTAAAAAGATTAAAAATATCAAAACTATTCAGAAAATTATGAAACTTTTTCCTAAATTATTTAAAGGTGACAGGAAGATAATAAAATTATAAAGACAGAAAGTGATTAATTAAAAAGCAGAAAAATAAGCTAAAAAGCTCAAGCTTCTTAAATAGAAGCTATCACTTTCTTAAAAGTGGTTTTTATCTAAAACTTTATACTACAAACTTGTTACACTACTGAAAATGAACAACTTTAATGAAGACAAAAATTTTAAAACTTAAAAATAAGCAGCTTGCAACTTAATGAGCTAAACAGTTGAGCTTATGAGCTCAAAATGGGAATTAAGCTCAAAATAAGCTACAATCTTGAAACAAAGGGAAAATAAGGTGTAAATAAGTTAACTGAACTGGAAATGAGCAAAGAGGGACAAAGGGATTCACTGATAAGCTCAGATTAAGCCAATAAGCAATCCAAATCCCACTCAGTTAAACACTCAGGCCTGCAGTCTTTTTTGAAAGCAAATTAAGCTAGGGGCAAAAGCTCCTAAGCCTAAAATAAGCACTGAGGTGTTTAGATGAGCTGGTGGGGTGTTCAAAAAGCTAAAGCTCTCACTGTGGGGACCACTAGAGAGCTCATGAATAGCTTTTGAAAATGGGTCAAATATACTGATCAGTATACACTGATGAAAATGGGACAAAATAGAAGCTGATTGCAGCCCTATCAAATAAGCTAGAAATTAGAAAATTATTATTGGAACTTGAAGATGGACTGATAAGCTTCACAAAGAACTAAAAATCAAAAGCTAAGGCAAAGGAATGAAGCTTATGCAAGCTTATGAAAATCTGACTTTTCTGGGTGCACAGGGCAAATGATTGACTTTCTAAGCAAAACTAAATAGTTGACTTTTATGAACTTTAAGCTAGATTCTCTTACTGATTATGTTATATTATGATATAATGAGATGAGATTAAGCTATATTACCAAGTTTTACACAACTGTGATGAATTTCACAAGTTAAAATCCAACAGTGATCAACTTTATGTGAGATTAAAAGTGATTTTGACTATTTTCTTAAGAACACTGATTTTTAAGGACTTGACTATGCTAATATGACCTTATGTGAGTTGTAACAACAACAAACAACAACTAGCATGCACTTGAATGCTGTTTTATCAGCAATTCCAAACAACCCTTTAACTGAACCAATTTTTGATTTTCAAAACAAATACTAGATCAAGACCATGAAATTGATTTCTAACAACTTCTGATGGAGTATTAAGCTAAAACAAATGCAGAAACACAAGCTTAAACTACAAATACACAAGGATCACAACTATGCTAATTAGACAGTCAAATGAGAAAAGTTGAGCACAAGGAAATTTAATGAACAAGCTAACTGTTCTAAGCTAGATTATAACTTAACAATACCACAGAGACTTGAAAACACAAAGATTTTAAACAAGAACTAACTTATACAGTGAAATGCAAATATTGAGTATAAGGCTTACAAGAACTTTCCAGCTGAAAAACAAAGAACCAAGGACTTAAGATCACACCTATGGGCTTTCCACAAAGCCTCTAACCCAGGGCAATCCAAAATTCACCCTGCTCCAGCCATGATCATCATGAAACCTGAACTTTGACTTTTGTTGACCTTTTTTTGTATTTTTGATTTTTTATTACTAACTGATTTTTAAGGATTACTAATAGCTTTTATAAGCTATATAGGAGCTTATATGATCCTAAGAGTCCAATAACAATGTTAAGAACAACATTCACACTATATGAGATTTTTGAACATGAAATTTGCATAAACTGAAATTGATTGTTACACTGAAATTAAAACTTACAAGAGATTTAGTACATACTGATAACACTAATAAAAGTGATTGAAAGCTTAACTTAACACTGGAATTTGAAAAATATTAAAAACGACCTAAATAAAATAAAATTACACTAGATACTCTATTACATTGCTTTCCATTCTTTCTTTATAGACTTTTATCCCATTGTCGACATCTCTGAACAATTCCCACCACATCTTGACCTTTGATTTCATCAATTTCATCATAATCGTACAAGTGTCATTTTGGCGCCAAAACGTACACAAGTAGCTTGAGCAGGTTTTTACAATTAAAGAAATTTGGGTGTTTGTGGAGGTGGAGGGGAGAGATTAGTGAGCTGGGATGATGAGGTGGGGGGTTGAGGTGTAAAGGTGAGGTGGTTTCTGGTATTGATGGTGGAAGGGTGGTTTTGGCGGGGTTGTGTGAGAGGGAGAAGGGTTTGACTGGGGTCAAACCCTGGTTTTGGTTATTTAAGTTGGGATTGGGCCGGGTCAAGGGTTATGGTGGTTGGGCTGGGTTTGTAAAATAAAGGGTATTGGGTTTTATTTAATTCAAGGGTCCGGTTTGGTTTTTTTTTAGAAATAAGCACAAGGACCATTTTGTAATTTTTGGATTTTGAGGGGCTGAAGTTGTAACTTTCCCAAAGTATCACAAGGAACCAATCTTGCCAAGTTTCAATAGTACAAGGATTAAATTTGATAATTTTCCAATTTTGAAAACCCAGGGACTATTTTTGACATTTTTCAAACTTGGGGGACCAAAGTTGTAATTTTGAAAACTTGAACTTTAAAGGACTAATATTGACAACTTATGAATCCCCAAGGACCTTTGATGATATTTCTTATAAAATAAATGCCTAGGGACTAATTTTGACAAGTTTTGAAAGTTGAGGGACTGAAACTGCCAATTAAGCAAACTTTGTTTGTTTTTCAATTGTTTTCAAACATTTTGTATTTGAAACTTATAAAACACACTCCTGGGATATTTTCAGCATTTTGATGCATTTCTGAGTGTTTTTGGATGTTTTGGCAGTTCAGATACGACAAAAATGATGAGTATTTACACACTCATCAATCACATCAATGCTTTTTTGTGTCATATGATGTACAAAATCTCTACTCATCAACCCTTCAATCTTGCTTATTATGTTGCCAAATGAATGTGTGACATTCCGGTTCTAGGAAAGATTGCAATGCCTTATGGAATGCTCTTAACCTGACTCTATAGAGTCTTTGCACCCGCCCGTCCAAACCCGTTAGGTTTTTCTCCTGAATACAATGAAATTGAACATACCTTCATTCCTTTGAGTAACTTTAGGGTTAGTGTTGATAAAGGTAAACGTCCTCGTGTACCAACATCATCCTCATCATCTTCAATGAGTGAAGATGATGGTTTGCCAAATTCTAGAATTCCTCCACCCGAATACTTGAGTCATCTTCCTCCAATTCCAAATGAATCCGCTGAGTATCGTAACATTAAAGGAATGGTAAAGAATCTTGGTCGTTGGATGATGAAATTGCACAAAGGAATGAAGAAGTTGAAGAAGAAGCTTAGTTGAAGGAGTGTTTGGATTTGAACAATGTTAGACTATGTGATGTTAAACTTCTATGTGTCTCGACTTTATCTGATAATACTTGTTATGTACGTGTAATAACTAACATTTGCAGGTAGATAACCGTCATGGTTATCAATTTTCCGGGTTATAGCCTATGTTTGGCATAACACCTAAAACGGTAAGTTTCTAAGAACGGATTAAACTGTGTTCAATCGTGTGTTAATATTATCATATTTGGTTGTTTTGCTATACATATTAGATGTTAAGTAAGGTCTAGGTGAATTTTCGGGTTTTCGTCGAAAAATGCAAAATATGACAAGTCTTCTGTTTAGTTTTAGCAAATAGGACACGGATCCGGCGGATCCAAAAACTTGGCTCCGCCAAGGCTTATCGTTGTTTCCGCCATCCACCTACCTGCGGATTTGGCGGATCCCTCAATTTGGTTCCGCATTTGATACAACTTGGATCCGCAGCTTTCTCAGTAAGTTTCTAAAACTCTTTCGACTCATCCCGATTCTTAGATTTTCACTTCTAGTACCATATAGGACTCACTCACTGATCATAAATCATCTTAGAAGGATTTAGAAACTCTTAGAAAACTAACAACAAAATTTCCCACCAAAATTTAAATTTTTGAATTTTAGGTGTGAGTTACCAAACTGATACAAAGAAGGACCCCTTTTTAGGGATCCGTCAAATCCGTGGAAATATCAAATCATAAGATTTTCCACTATCTCCTTGTATTTACTGCATATCCACAACAAATTACTCAACCCAAGCTCAATGGATTGACTTCCTTGATATGACCTGCACAAATTTTTTTCCAAATCATTAGAAACCAACATTCTCTATTGGATTCACATCAAATCCAAACACACAGACTCACAAACCTTCTGTCTATAAATTAGCACTTTAGGATCTTCAATTCACATCACAACCATTTCTTCTCCTGTACATTTTAGCTATCATACTTCACTAAAAAGTCTCAATGACAAAATCAAACAACTCCTCCACATCCAAGCCACTAAAACGAAAAGCCCGTATGAGTGTGAAACCTTGTTGTTTCATCAACATCCACAATTCATCCTCTGAAGAATCATCACCACTAAACATCTCCTCACCCATTGCTAGTGAAAACTTTCTTACTTTAACCACTCCAACTCCCTCACATGTAGTCATAAAAACATCACCTCCTACCATTACTCCTGTAGCAACCACACCACCACCCGCTCCCGCTCCATCACAGTCTGAGAAGTCTGCCTCATCACCATCCTCACCAAAACTCCAACCCATGAAACTATTTAGGACTCTTTATTTCTTTCTAAGATGTCTTTATATTGTACTTGTAACATCATTTCATCATTGTGACTTTTGTCACAAAATTTTCAATATCTATGAATGTGATGTTTTATGCTTATGAGTGATCAACATATTGCATATTATCATTATCATTGTGAACTAACATCCTTATATAGCCTATATTATACCTTGATTATGATTGCTTTAGGTACAAATAATGATCAGACACTTACTTTGACTTTTAAAAGTCAAAACATATTGAAAGGCTTGTTTGGAAGAATACTTCACAAGCATTCTACTTCTTCATTGAAGTCATTCATTACTAACACTTCATTTGCAGCATATCATACCCTTCAAAGTATACGTTGGTACTCGAGAAGTGAGGAGTATACATCGAGGGGGAGCATTTCATATACTAACCGTTTGTTTTGTAGATTCATGCATCATTTCCTTGATTACTCCATCTAGGGGGAGTATAAAACAAGGGGGAGCTTTAAAGTTCTCAAAATCGCATTCCGCTACGCTACTCTTTTTGTTTCGACAAAAAGGGGGAGAAAGGACTAAGTTTGCATTAACTGTGATTCATAACAGTACATACATTTTTACAAAACTTTTCTTTAATAAACAAACTTAATATATACTTTTAAGAACTTATACTATATTTATTTTCTTGCTCAAAAATATACCTTATGTTTTGTCATCAACAAAAAGGGGGAGATTGTTAATACAAATATCGTCTCAAAAACATTATTTATATTCTTTGATCTTTTCTTAGTTTTGTTAATGACAAATAAAAGGAATATCTTTTAGCAAATAATAAATACTAGCTTAAGTCTCTTGAGTACACATTTTACACTTCACATAATAACCAAGAATTACAAGTTTGCTTATTTAGTAACTTGTTTCCTTAAAAGGAAACTTTAATTCTAAAATCATTCCATGACATCATTGCATACATCACATATAATATCTTTGATATATCTTGTTTAGATTTACAAGTTACATAGTTGACATTTGAGGATCTTGGATGATTTGGTAAGATGTGGAAGATTTGGTAAGATACAACAAATCCTTAGCTGTCATCTCCCACGGATCCAAGTCCAGTGAAGGACGGATCCCTATTATGGGATCCGTGGGATCCGTCAGCTGAAGATCAGCTTGCCTATAAATAGCAAGCTGATCATTTGGCTTTCTCATCACTCATATAGCTTAACACACATATTCATTCAGTACATATCTTACTAACATCATTCATAGTTGCATTTCACTTTGATCTTTCATTTTGTAGAAGAGAGATCAAGCTTTCAAGGATCTACAGAACCGTAATCCTTTAGTTGCATTACTGTGTGATATTGTAGTTTGTTTCACACATCATATCTATCATTTGTAATCAGTGAGTGTGGTTAGTGCTTTAGTCCTTAAAGAACAAAGAGTGTAGGGAGTGGTTGTACCCTTGTAAAGAACTCGACATCTAGCTTAGTGTCGGTAAAGTAAATAGGCGACGTTAGGTTGGTTCTACCTTGTGAAAGAACCCGGTGTTTAGCTTAGTACCGGAAAAGGAAGTAAGTGACGTGTAAAGGTTTTCTCCGCCTAGTAAAAGAGTTTGTTTCTTAGTGAAAGATAAACTCTCGAGTTGGAAGCTCGGGGAGTGGAGTAGGGCAAGGAAGAGAGTCCTTGTAGCCGAACCACTATAAACAATAGTGTTGTGTGGTTTGATCTTTCCTCTCTTTATCTTTTTTTTTATATTGTGTGATTATTTATTTGTGATTGTTTCCTTTGAATTAACATATAGTAACAAAGCAAATAAAACTTGAAAAACGGTAAAAACTATTCAACCCCCTTCTAGTTTTGCACATATTCTTCCTCAATTTGCTTAAGAAACTCAACCTTGTTTTCTAATGATTTTAGGCCATGTTGATATCCTAAATTATCAAGTTTGAGTTTTTCAAATTCAACTCTTAAATTATCATACCTAGTTTTCAGTTCCTCTATAGTATCTGAGCAAGATTTAAATGAACATGAAGATTCATTTGATACCTCAGAGTCTGATCCAGAGGAGGAATAACCCATAAGAGCAAAGTGTTGTTCTTTGGGTTCTTCATCAGCTATCAGTGCATAGTTGGGACCATCATCAGCTTGGTCACTCCAGTCAAAGTCTCCCAAGCCGTCACATGAGACCATAGCAGTAGTAGGTTTAGCCTCTTCAATGGGAATCTGCCTTGGATTTTCTTTATTCTGCTTTGTTGCTCTGCACTCCCTTGCAAAGTTCCCCTTTCTGTGGCAGTTATAACACTCAAACTTTCATTTGTCAAATCCCACATTGTTCTGCCTTCTATACTTGAGCTCTTTTCCAGTTCTCTTCAAAAACCTCCTAGCCCTCATAGTCAACATTGCCATCTGCCACTGTAAATCAATCTCTTCTAAATCATCAGGATCAATTTGATCTAGATCCTGACTCATTACTGGAGTACTTGTAGTGAGTGCAGCTAAGTAGGCACAAATAGCAGAATCACTGATGGTGTCACTATTTGTAGAATCAGCAGCAGAAACTTGTGAGCTAGCAGCAGAAACCATATGACCAGCAGCAGTATGAGTTTCTTGAGAGTTTCTAGAAGACTTGTTATTAGAAGACATAAAAGCAAGGTTGTTTGAACTTGAAGAACTGGTTGAACCCTTGACTTCAGTTTCATTGACCTTCAAGTTGTTGTACAGATTATCCAAAGTCATGGTTTCAAAGTCAGACTTGTTCCTCCAGCCGACTGTATGAGTATTCCATTCTGGTGGTAGACTCCTTAGAAACTTCGGATTAATATCTTCCTGTGCAATATTGACACTCAGAAGAGCCAACTGTTAGACCCGTTTCCCGGGTATTGGGACCCCACCCTAGATGAAAATAGATAAGGGTCTTTCGTGATTGGCTAGTCAACATATGTGGTGTTTTAGTCAAACCCGATAGTCAAAATATGACTAAAGTGGTTATATAATATGATGTGTAACTAAAGGGGCCTAAGTTGCCAAGTATTAAACTTGTGTTATAAGTTAATTGTGGCCAAAATAGAAGAAAAAGGAATTGAAGGGCCATTCTTGCCAAGTGCCCAAAGTCATCACCTAACTAAATAACTAGGGAGTTCTAGATCACTCCACCATTTTGTAGATGGGACTTGAAGTCCGGTTTTTAGTGAGAGGAGAAAAAAGGAGGGAACTAGCTAGGTGATGATCCATGAAGAAGATGATGAAGATTATGTGTCTATAGCCTTCCCTCATTAATAATCATCACAAGTAAGTAATCTATGTCTTGTTATAGATGAGAAGGAAAATGGGTTTTCATCATATGATCAAGATATGATCATATGATGATATGGGTTAGAAGATGATTATGTTTTGATGGGTTTGGTAACCCTTGTTTATGTATTTGAGTATTATGTGATTAGGTTTTGATTATTGAATGATGATGATTATGATCGATGATGATGATGTTGATGGAAGCTTGTGATGATGATGATGTTCTTGTTGTTAATTAGCTTGGATTGAGGTAAGTAAAATGATGATAGCATATGTTATATGGATTTCTTCATTATGTGTTATGTATGTTTATGTTGAGAAGATGAGCTTGGATATGCTTATGTGATGCCATGTTTATGGCTTATGTGTTGAGATGAAGCTATGGATATGTTGATGTTATGTGCTAGATGAGACTTGAGTATGTAAGCCTTGATGTAAGTGTTTTATGTATATGATGCATCATGTGGATTGAAGTATGATTTATGTTATAGTCGTTTTACTTACTAAGCGTTATCGCTTACGGTTTAGTTGTCTAACCGTTTTGTAGGTTGGCATGTTCTTAAGGTTGGCTTGGATATGTGAGATGAGGCTTGGATGTGTTGGTTGAGGCATGGTTATGCAAATGGGTAGATTTGGTAAGGATGTAGAGCTTAGGTAGATACCGAGCTCATGTGTAAGTTTGTACCCCCGTTGGTCTAGTCATGTTTGTTAAAGTGTAGCCGTATGGCAAATCGTATGTCAAGAGTTGTATGACAATTTGGTGGTCATTTGATAAGTTAAAGCATGGTTTTTATGTTTATGAGTCAAGTTAAAGGGGCGTTTGGCTAATGTGTAAACGTACCCATTTTGGGATGTAAACGGGTCAAGTACCCTTGAATCATGTTTGTTACGTTAAATGAATGATTTCTGGAAGGTTTGGTGTAAAACGGAAGTGGTATAAGTATTTTGATGTCATGAATGGGTCAAAATGGGTTTCTAGTGATGAAATTGCAGTTTTTGTTCTTGATGGCCTTCTTGACGGCGTCCCCTTTTAATCCTCCAAAACCTTTCTGGCGCGTCAAGGTCTGACGGCGTCACCCTGGTGCTTGACGGCGTCACGGGCACTATTCCAGCAACTTGACAGTTTTCGAAAAATCATATCTTTTAATCCGTAAGTCGAAATGGGTCGTATGACCTATCGTTTTGAAGCTATTTGAGTCTACTTTCATTTAAAAATAGTCTCAAGGTCTGAAAGTTTATAGATTTTTGTCAGTGGTTAAAAGAGTAAGCAGATGTCCGTAAAGGTGAGTCGTTTCCGCGTAAAAGTCAAAGTTTTTAGTATAAGCGGGCACGGGGTGTTACAAATTGGTATCAGAGCTTCGGTTTAAGTGAATTAGGTTTCCACTATAGGGTGCCTAGTCTTAAACCACTCGTAGAAGCTTGAACTTAAAGTATTAGTTGCGCGGAAATTAGTTGCTAAGTGTTAGGCGGATTATGATTTATGCTAGTTAAGCTTGTTGAGGATAGGTGATGTATGTGGGTTATAGTGTTATTGTGTATGAGATTCAAGTCCTTGGGGACTTGAGATGCTTAGATGATTAGTCGGCCGAGTACCTTGGTTGGTGCCGGTGTTGGTATTGTGATTGTGTGAAGTAAGTCCATAGAGGACTTGGAATGTTTATGTGATTAGATAGCCGTGCACCTTGGTTAGTGTCGTGGATTGTATTGCGATATGTGAAGGTATGGTAGAGCCATAGTGATGTATTGTGAGTAGCTATGCTAAGCGGTATTAGAGATGGGTTAGTAAATGGACTAACATATGATGCCTTAGTTATGAGTTCGGCTATTGCTTGCGGCTAGTTAGATGATGATGCTTAGACATTGCTTGGTTATGCAATGTGATATATGATGCCATAGACTATGTGATTTGATTTTATGTTATGAATGTTTTAACACTTGTCGGACAAGTGTTAAGCGTTATGATATGATTGCATTATATGATGTTAAGTGTTGTTGTTTATATGATGATAAGTCTATGGTAAGTTTATTGTATGTTTAAGTTTTATGTGATGTGCTTGAGAGCACGTTTGTGTAGTTAGTATATGAGTGAGATAGATGCATTAGAATGCGTATTATGTGTTGACCTAGTTGTGGTCGGTAAAGCTAAAAAGAAAACATTGATATGTAAAGAGAGTTAAGAAGCATGCTAATAAATTGAAAAAGCATAAATGCTTAACAAGACAAAAATGAGGAAGAAGTGAATAGCGAAGTATGTTTATAGCTTGAATGCTTTGAAGACGTGTTGAGTCTAATTGTGATTGTTGTTTTGAAATGAATGAATAGATGCTTGAAGCATGATTTATTATATGCTAACTAAAATGAGAGAGAAAAGAGTATAGATAAGACGTGATGAGATCATGTTGCATATCGAACAAGATAATTAAAATGTGTTAGTAATGAATGAGTAGAAGAGATAAATGAGATATAGATTGCGCTAGAAGTCATAAGTGACTTGAAGTGTGCTAGAAAGAATGGTAAAACATGAATATAATCATGCTAATCTATATATTGAAATGTGTATGATGAGATTTGTGATAGTGTTAAAGAATAAACCTATGTAAGGTTTATATGTGTAAGATTTGGATAGACTAAATGAAGTGATAGTCTAATTTGAGAATATGGTCAACAAGGGGTTGACGGGTATTAGTAAGAGTGTGTTGTAAGAACACGTAGAGATGTGTATGTTGTAATGGATAAGCATTACATATAAATTGTCTAAATAAAGATGGCACATAGTGAGTGTATGAGTCAACTTGGGGTTGACGGATGAATGATAAGTAGCATCGTGAGAATGCAAATATAATAAATCGACAAGTGTTATATAGAAACTTGTCTAGATAATAGAAATCATGATAGTGAATGTTGAGATTGCGTAAGGCAATGAAAATTGAGTATATGATAGTGTGCTTAATGATAGAAGTGCATGAAAGATAAAGCGAGTAAAGATGATAAGATAAATATAGCTTGGATCCAATGCTCTATGGCACGATGGTAAGGTGTCTTTATGACACAATGGTAAGGTGTCTTTATGACACGATGGTAAGGTGTCTTTGTGACACAATGGTAAGGTGTCTTTATGACACGATGGTAAGGTGTCTTTATGACACGATGGTAAGGTGTCTTTATGACACGATGTAAGGTGTCTTGATGGCACGAGGTTAAGTTGCCTTTACGGCATAATGTTAAGTTGCCTTTATGGCATAATGTTAAGATGCCTTTACGGCATAATGTTAAGATTGCCTTATGGCATGAAGGAAAGTTAGTGAGATTGGATCCAAGGCTAGTAAAGATGGAAAGTATAACAAGTACGAGTGTGATGTCGGAAGCGTATAAGTAGGATGGTTTATAGTTTCTTGATTTAAATGGATTGGGACGCCTTTTCATTTAAATGAAGAAATTGTAAATCACCGAACCATAAATTTGTATTTCTTGATTTACATAGATCGGGACGCCTTTTTATGTAAATGAAGAGTTACAAATAAGTGGGCTTATGTGTAACCGATATGCCACGAGTACGGATAGTGATATGAGAAGTGAAAACTAAAACATGTTAGACGTCATAAGAAAAGATAAATATGAATAAAATTTGTAGCGGAGTTATAGTAACGTGTAAAGTCTTAAGATAGACGTCTAAAATCGAGTTATGTTTTAATTTGATAAGTTAATTGGTGAGTAATTACCAAGAATTTATAAAGAGATTGCTTAAGTGTTGTGAGGAGTAGGTTTTTGAAGGTGCCGTTGTTTGGTACTTTGTTTATTTTTGGAGATGAGTTGCCGGTTTTTGGTATTGATATGTGTTTTGGTTTTATGTGTATGTGAGATTAGCCGGTATACGATGTTATGTTATGATTAGTGCATTGTTGAATGTCGTGTTATAGTGTTGAAGTTTGACACATATAGAGTCAAAGTAGTAGATGTTCCCGTATGACAAGGCGTCAATTGTGGGAAATTTTGGATAAGTTTGCGATGAGAAGTTGTTTATAGTAGATTATGAGTTATGTTTATGTATAGTGAGTTAGAATTTGCAAGATCATTTAGATCTTTGCAAGATTGTGGCTTAGAAGAGCATGAGAGCAAGGGCATGTATATGTTGTGAATTTAGTTTGGATAGTTTTAGACGAGAGATTTCGGGGACGAAATCTAAATAAGGGGGGTAGAATTGTTAGACCCGTTTCCCGGGTATTGGGACCCCACCCTAGATGAAAATAGATAAGGGCCTTTCGTGATTGGCTAGTCAACATATGTGGTGTTTTAGTCAAACCCGATAGTCAAAATATGACTAAAGTGGTTATATAATATGATGTGTAACTAAAGGGGCCTAAGTTGCCAAGTATTAAACTTGTGTTATAAGTTAATTGTGGCCAAAATAGAAGAAAAAGGAATTGAATGGCCATTCTTTCCAAGTGCCCAAAGTCATCACCTAACTAAATAACTAGGGAGTTCTAGATCACTCCACCATTTTGTAGATGGGACTTGAAGTCCGGTTTTTAGTGAGAGGAGAAAAAAGGAGGGAACTAGCTAGGTGATGATCCATGAAGAAGATGATGAAGATTATGTGTCTATAGCCTTCCCTCATTAATAATCATCACAAGTAAGTAATCTATGTCTTGTTATAGATGAGAAGGAAAATGGGTTTTCATCATATGATCAAGATATGATCATATGATGATATGGGTTAGAAGATGATTATGTTTTGATGGGTTTGGTAACCCTTGTTTATGTATTTAAGTATTATGTGATTAGGTTTTGATTATTGAATGATGATGATGATGATCGATGATGATGATGTTGATGGAAGCTTGTGATGATGATGATGTTCTTGTTGTTAATTAGCTTGGATTGAGGTAAGTAAAATGATGATAGCATATGTTATATGGATTTCTTCATTATGTGTTATGTATGTTTATGTTGAGAAGATGAGCTTGGATATGCTTATGTGATGCCATGTTTATGGCTTATGTGTTGAGATGAAGCTATGGATATGTTGATGTTATGTGCTAGATGAGACTTGAGTATGTAAGCCTTGATGTAAGTGTTTTATGTATATGATGCATCATGTGGATTGAAGTATGATTTATGTTATAGTCGTTTTACTTACTAAGCGTTATCGCTTACGGTTTAGTTGTCTAACCGTTTTGTAGGTTGGCATGTTCTTAAGGTTGGCTTGGATATGTGAGATGAGGCTTGGATGTGTTGGTTGAGGCATGGTTATGCAAATGGGTAGATTTGGTAAGGATGTAGAGCTTAGGTAGATACCGAGCTCATGTGTAAGTTTGTACCCCCGTTGGTCTAGTCATGTTTGTTAAAGTGTAGCCGTATGGCAAATCGTATGTCAAGAGTTGTATGGCAATTTGGTGGTCATTTGATAAGTTAAAGCATGGTTTTTATGTTTATGAGTCAAGTTAAAGGGGCGTTTGGCTAATGTGTAAACGTACCCATTTTGGGATGTAAACGGGTCAAGTACCCTTGAATCATGTTTGTTACGTTAAATGAATGATTTCTGGAAGGTTTGGTGTAAAACGGAAGTGGTATAAGTAGTTTGATGTCATGAATGGGTCAAAATGGGTTTCTAGTGATGAAATTGCAGTTTTTGTTCTTGATGGCCTTCTTGACGGCGTCCCCTTTTAATCCTCCAAAACCTTTCTGGCGCGTCAAGGTCTGACGGCGTCACCCTGGTGCTTGACGGCGTCACGGGCACTATTCCAGCAACTTGACAGTTTTCGAAAAATCATATCTTTTAATCCGTAAGTCGAAATGGGTCGTATGACCTATCGTTTTGAAGCTATTTGAGTCTACTTTCATTTAAAAATAGTCTCAAGGTCTGAAAGTTTATAGATTTTTGTCAGTGGTTAAAAGAGTAAGCAGATGTCCGTAAAGGTGAGTCATTTCCGCGTAAAAGTCAAAGTTTTTAGTATAAGCGGGCACGGGGTGTTACACCAACTGACTCACTAGCTTTTGCAGTCTGTCATAAGTACCATCAATGCTTTCATTTCTTGAAGCAGTGAAAGTTTCAAATTCCTGCTTTAGCATATTCTTCCTTGACTTTTTGGTGGCTTCATTTCCACCAAATCTGAGTTCAATTGCTGCCATCAACTCCTTGGCAGACTTGGTGTTGCTGAAGCTCAATTGGTACTCATTTGGTATCCCCATTAAGAGGATAGTGTGAGTTCTAATCTCCAGTTTCCTTTGAGCCTTTTCTTCATTGGTTTTGATGGGCAATACAGACCCATCAGCACCCTTCCTAGGCAGAGTATCTCTAGTTTCTATGATCTCCCACATGGTGTAGTCACACATCTTCATGTACTGCTCCATCCTCATCTTCCAGAGTTCATATTCTCCAACCTTGAGCATTGGAACCTTGGACGCAGTAACCATATGATGAGATTCAGACTCCATTGCTTTAGTTGATGATGAACAGATCTAAGCTTTTCAAAATTCTTCTCGGTATCAGTTTCTAGATCACAAGCTCTGATACCACTTGTTGATCCCAGATGAGCTTAACGACCTTGTCAATAATCTTAGATATAAACTCCAAGACAATTAGTATAGAAACTGTTCTTGAACGATTTATTAAATATTATGCGGAAACTAATATTTAATCTTAAGAAGAATAATGAACACACTTGAATTCTCAAATAACACTTCAATATATTAATACGGTTACTCAAAAGTAACAGGGTTACAAAAACCTTGAAGTGATCGAATTACACAAAGATACGTACTTTAATCCTAACCCTAGATCCTCCTTTTATACTCTAAGGAGTCCTAGTCGGTTACAAAACTTTCTATACAAGATAATATCAAATCGTATCTTTTCCTAAAATATCTTAACAAACTATACATTATCTTATAAGCAGCAGCATCATTACTCTAGCAGCATTATCATCGAAAGCTAGCAATAGTATGATACTTAGTTAATTTCTTCAGACATCAGCAGCATTATGAATACATTAGCAGTAGTATGACTTTGCCTAGCAGCAGTATCATACTTAGTGTATTTTCCTCTAAGTACTCAGAGCAGTAGCATGAACTTCAAGCAGCAGTATCTTCAAAACCCAACATGCATCATATAGTTTACACTTGCATCATTTTATAAAACATTGTATAAACTTTTAAAAGTTTACTTACACTTATGTAATAAAGTTTTGATTAAATATCATTTACATACCAAACCTTTTTTACATACCAAGGGATCAATCTCCACCCTACATCTTTATTTGATCTAATAGATGAGATTAATCCAAACAATTTAAAAAAACCCACTTTCATCTTTTTTTTTTCAAATATTAATATCTTTCAAACCGTTAATTGTTAAGCGAAAAAAATATGTCGTTACGATGAGCATTTAATTATCTTTCTATAGATAGGCACTTTGATATACTTTCGACAAAATTATTTTTTTTCATGTTTTTCACCTTTTTTTTTTTTTTTTTTTTTTTTTTTTTTTTTTTTTTTTTAATCTTTTTTTGGGTTTTCTTCGTTACTGAAAGTTGCACGAAAAAAATCATATGTGATTTAACACTAATATCACATGTGATATTACATATCATATGTGATTTAACACTAATATCACATGTGATATTACGTATCATATGTGATTTAACACTAATATCACATGTGATTTTTTCATGCAGATTTTAATAATGAAAAAAAAATGAAAAACGAGAGAAAAAAAAGATTTTTTTTTTTTTTTTTTGTTGTTGTCGAAAGTATATCAAAGTGCCCGTCTATAAAAAGATAATTAAATGCTCGTCGCGATGGTGTAAATATTTTCGCTTAACGATTAACGGTTTAAGAGATATTTAAATTATAAAAAATATGTGAAATATTAAAATGCTTTTAATCTCAACTAGGGGTGTAATCGAGTCGAGCCGAGCTCGAGCTTAACAGGGCTTGAGCTTGGCTTGAAATTTATAAGTTAGGATTGAGATTGGCTTGATAGCATGGTGAGCTTTAATCATCCAGGCTTGAGCTTGGCTTAAAAAATTCAATTAAAGCTTGAGCTCGGCTGGAAAAGCTTGAATGTATATAAAAATATTGGATCTAATAGCCAAACTCATCAATTAATATATGTATAAATTAAAACAAACTTAAACCATAATAGTCAAACTCACATGCGTATCATATAGATGATGTTAACACATAGCATTATTGAATAAAATTGTTGATAAAAAAGAAGTTTTGGACTTACTAAGTTACTGGTTGAATGATTGGAGATTTGGAGAAGATCAAAAGAGAATGTAGCCAAGTAAAGTGAATAATACAAAAGGTAGAATACAAAACGTTTGGATTAATTAGGTTTAAATAAAATCCCTAGCTTCTTGCTAGCGTTTTAATAAAATCCGCCGTTCAAAAAAAAGGTTTAAATGACTTTCGAGAATATATGTTCAATTATTTACAAAGTAAGTCCTTATAATTATGTTAATACTCAAATTATCCCTAGTTAGTTATATGAATTTATAATGGAAATATATTTATATTAAAGCTCGAAAAAGCTTGATAGGAGCTCGAGCCGAGCTATCAAAAGCTTGAGCTTGGCTTGTGTAGCACCCCCAAAATCGGGTTTAGTGGAAGCATACATGTCATTAGGGTGCTACTCAATTGGTATCACAACACAGAGTATAAAGAACGGTTTTAACTCAACCATTTAAATTAAATTTCATATTCAAAAATGATTTGTTTATAACATTTCAAAATAGTGCGGAAATATAAGCCCATAAAAGATTTTAAGTGGTCCCAATATATCAGAGTCTTCTATGACTATGCCATGCCCTGCCAAAAGTCTTCGCCACTAAATTATCGCCTTAAACCTGAAAATACATGCTAAAAAGGGTCAACACTAGGTTGGTGAGTTCATAGGTTTGATTAAAATAGATTATATTACACATAATATCATAAAGTTTAGTATCAAAGTCTGGTAAATCAGTACGCTTGCCATGACCAGTATGCCTGCTAATGAAACCGTTTCGCCCGGTCAATGTAACCGGTACGCCCAGTACTGCTAAGTACGCCTGGACTATGAACATGTCATGTATACAGATAAAGCATTCAAGTAAACCACTCTTATACATATCTGACCAGTACCCCTGGTCTATGTATATATCATGTATCCAAATAAGGCATTCAAGTAAACAGTCTAGCATATAACACCATTCACATTTCAAGTACAACAATGAATTCTAGATTTCATATTCCAAATAAACAGTCATTGGATTTCGTTTAAAACAAGCATGTATCCTCCCCCAAAACAGTTATAAAACAAGTAAAAGAAAGGGCCATGAACTTACCTTGGCTTACAGCAACGCAAAAACATCACAACGGTCACAACTGGCATCAAGGGCAAGGGCACAACGATATCGAGGGAATGGACACAATGGTGTCGGATCGGTACAACCTATTATATATAAATATATCTCAGAATACGCCTCGAGAGTTTTAGTTTTCGTGGATTAACTGTATTAAAGGTTGTATAAATTTAGTGTTAATGTTTCATGTGGTGGTAAAAATATAGACTCAAGAATAGTCACGCCAAAAGGAATAGGAAATCAACACAGTCGAAAGAAATGACAAACGAAGTCGAGAAAAACAGTGACAAAAGAAGAATGTCTATAATTAAGTCAATTACTATGTTCTCGATGTTAATACTTCATTAATTGTCAATATCAGTCAAAAGTATGTCCAATTATTCCAATTCCATTACCAAATATTTTTGTCCAACGTTCCTTATATAATTTAAGTCCGTTAAGTAGTTATATCCGTCATCAAATATTTAACCTCATATATCTCAGACATGTTACCAATGTCCCAAAACTACAACTAGTTAGTTTTATATGTGACGATCCTAAATGTTAACCCTATATAACTTTCGACACAATGTTTAATAATCCATTTAATAATGTCCTGTTTCATTTTTTTCAATATTATCGCATATTAGACTCGAATAGTTGTTGATAAAATGTGTTTATTAGTGGTCGGGTTTTATGACTTGTTAGTAGTATATTTTAGTCGCTTGGAGCCCATTAAATCAAGTCAATTATGTTTAGTCCATTTTACAATATTTGCATTTACACTTACTGTCAACCAAATATATCCTCATCACAAGTCCTCTAAGATTTCGACTAAACTCCTTTTACTTGTACTTGGGTTTGTAACTCTTTTTCAATACCAGATTTATTTTAAATGCCACCACCTAATACCGTTAGCTTGTATTAACGATCCATTTGCCTAAATTATGGTGGGCTATGGTTTGTAACAAAAATACTAACCCATCTCCTTTGGGCTTTTGAGCCTATTAGCCCAATGGCAAAATAAAAGAACTAACGCACCCTTATTGTAAGGTTTTTAATATATAATTATGCGGTTGTTATATTGGTGGCTTTGAAGAGATGAATTTGATTGATCCTTGACTATGGCAAGTATGTGTTGTTCAACGGAATATTACAACTAATTGTCTACACTAAGGAGAAGAATGCGTTTTTGTTTACTTATCCTCAGGTGGTAAGTTTTATCGTATACGTACTTTTGACATTTTATTGATATTTGGCTCTTGGTGAATTGATTTGAAGTCTTAGTATATATGGAATCCGTATTATGTTTTAAGGTGATATCATGGTGGACATGTAATGTTTGCGCATAATTTAACTTAATGAAATTTCCTGTAATTGGCTATCTAATTTCGACAATTTAAACTCACTGTTAATCCCAAAAGCACCTTAATTTGATCATAGCTTCTTCAGGTTCAAGTTCACTCATAATTTACTATGTTATGATTTTGTTGCCGTTTAAACAAACGCCCCCTTTGCACTATATATACTTCCCCCTTTTTATTTTCCTCTTTCGTTATAAGAATGACGCCGAAAATGAGACACACAATATTAACACCGAAAATGAGACACACAAGATAACACACCCTCTTGGGGTTTAAGGAACTGAGTACAACAATAACTCGAATAAGAATTCTGACCAAGCTAAAAGAATAACCACGACCCTAAAACAAGCTAGTCAAATATCACAACAACGGCCAAGGACACCAAAAATTCACAATGATGAACACAAACAGAAACTGGTTTGACGCCGGGTTGGCTGACCCGATCCGAATCCAAAAACAACCACACAAACATCATTCCTATTCAAGATTACCACACGAATAAATCACAATCTTATCAATACCATGTTTTTAATCCGGATTTAACCACGAAAACAAAAATAATGATCGGTTTAATTCAAGTGAGAAACAAAATGAGTTAAATGATTACCAAAACAAGAATAAGGGGGAGGGAGACGGTGAGATGAGAAGCAACATATGAACCATAACTCATTAGCAGAAGTGAAATCCTAATCGACCCCTTTTCTTCAACCCGTATCAAACAAATTGATCAAACAAACCCTTAATCTTTTCTATTTATTGGTGTGGGTGGTGGATATGGTGGCATGGTGGCGGTGTATCTACAGCAGGAGGGGGGGCTGTTGAAGGTGATGGTGATGGTGGTTGGAAACTTATGAGAGGGATGTGAGTGGGGATAAGATTGGTGTTGGAGGCTTGTGATGTCTCATGGTTATTCGAACAGGATTAATGGGCGCAAAAGAGGCAGCTCCAAGACTTTCTTTTGTGGTCAAAACCGCGTGGATGGACGATCCTAGTTGAAGTCGTTTTCCCCTTGAAGAGTTTTAGAGGTTCTCGTGAATATGTGTTGGGAAGAAGAGAGGTAGAAAAAAAAATAAAATAGTGATTATGATGTATCGCTGGTGCTACAGGGAAAGGAGAAAAAAGAAAAGAAAAAAAAAGGGAAAGAAGAAGATAAGAAAGAAAGTGAGAGCAGAAAGGAGATAAGAAAAAGAAAATGGACGATGGTTCATTTATTTAATAGAAGGGTAGAATGGTTTTATTAATACCCCGTGTACCCCGTGTCCCGTTAGGTTAAATTCTAAATGTGGTCCATCTGTTAGCAAAAATATATTTCTGTAAACGTTTTTATAAATATCATTTAAAAACAAGTCGCATGAAATCTGGGCTAGAATTGTTACACATGTCACACGAAATCATATGTTATATGCCCTATTGAAACTTGTTTTGTGTCGCGTTGGGGTGAACTAATTCGAGGTCGGTTGTACCAGCTTGTACTCGACCTGTCATACCCCTATACGAACCCTAAGATTATATAAATAACACGAAATCAACGAGATTCTAAATATAGAAAAAAAACTTAGATGCATGCTTGTGTAACGAGGGCTGTTGTGGCTAGGAGTGCAAGGGTCGATTTCATGTTTTCCTTTTGTTCGATCAGATTGTAAAAATGTGTGTTTTGTGTGTGTCGTTTATGAGGGCTATAATCAGGTGGGTTTTTAGCACGTGGGAGTATGATAAAGTCTAGTTCGAGTCAAAGAAAACTGAAGATAAAATCTTATTCGTACACAGTTAGTTTAATCGAATATATGTAAGTGATCGAGTCTAGTCCAATATCACCTCGTGTGACGTTGTAGTTCGAGCTTGTGTCGTTAATCCGGTTGATGTCGCGTTGTATTTTGTGTCGATTTGGGATGGGTAAACGTGAGTCATTTGGTGGTGTTGTTCTCGCTAACATAGATATTGAGAAAGTGTGTGTGTCTCGTAAATGTTTGAGTACGGGCATAGGTAATTTGGTGTGCATGGTTTTAAAGAGTGAACAAGGAGTGTGGAGTGCAAGTCGGTTTCAGTAATATTTTATACGATGGAGATGGAGAACAAGCATGCATATATATTATATGAGTACTATAGTTCAAGTCCACATTTTAAAATTTGTCTTCTAAATCCTGTCCACATAGTCGAATAGAATAACAGAATAGGCAATTTACACTTTAATCCAAAACATTGGTGGTTTTATGTTTAACCCTAGAATTTGCTAAATGACATATTAGACCCTAATCTTTGGAAAATTGTCCCAATCAACTCTAAACTATGATATTGGTGATATTAAGTTTTAAGTTTAATAAAATTGTCATTGTAATTCGGAAGGTTACTAATTCGGAGAATTACTATAATTGGAAAGTTACTAAAAATAGAAAGTTACTTTAAATGGAAAGATAACTAAAAACCACTTGTCGTTCTGTCTTCTACTCCCTTAGGTTCGAGGAAGGAGTAATTTGATCCTTGTCATTTGCTATCCTTGTGTTCTGCTAATAAGGTACAGATATTCTGCCCTTCTTGTAAGGTGCCTTCGTTCTCTTAATCTCTTGTTTTGACTCATTTACGATTTCCCAAAGCCATTGCTATGTTCCCTTGTATTGTGAATCTTAGAGTTGAACCTTTGCCTTGATCTTTTGTCTTGAATCTTGTCTTGAACCCTGCTGTGAACTCTGATAGGAACTTTGACTTGAACCCAAATATGTTGGATATGGTAAAGGGGATGAGAAAACCTTTTCGATTATTTATGAAAAACGTTTTAAGAGAACTATTGTTAAAACTGTCTCTATGAAAAACTGTTTTGAGAAGAACATTTTTATGAAGATCATTTTGTAAGATTATTTTTATAAGAAAACGTTTTAAAGGATTTTGAACCTTTGTCATTTACTTTTGAAATATCTTGACGTGAACCCTTTACCATGAACCTTTGATATTTGGACTCGACCACGATTCGATGACTTAGACTATTGGACCTTTGACCTTTGACCTTTAGTTTGATACCCGAGCCAAGTTCGTTTCCAAGCCATGAAGGTAACATGGCCGTGTCATTGATGCACCAATGACATGACTCCAGTGTGTTCGAGTGATGTTACACACCGTCCCCATATTGTTCGTAACGTGCACATTATATTTATCATAGCTTATATTATTGTTTGGGGGGCGTATGGATGCATCCTAGGTTCGTGTTTGTATTAATGGATATTATGTTATATTATATTGTTCGGTGATTGATGTTATGTGCAATACACGTCTCTCACAAAGTTCGGGAGCTGATCACTCCAATTTGATACATGAGGTCACCCCTCATATTATCTGGTTACTTGAGAGGCATCCCCTCTAGATTGCTACAGGGTTACTATATTTGATTTGTTCGGGCTCGTGGAGGATTACTGATCCTTTTTCTTTCCTTTTCTTTTTCATTTCATTCTTATTTATATTCTTTGCTTATGACTTATATATTCCAATGCACTAAACTATACATGTTCATTTTCTCTTGTTTTCGTTTCCGTTTATTATATATCTGTTTACTGGGCTTTTTAAGCTCAGCCGCGTTTCTTTTCCCGCGGAAGGTTTTTAGTTGGAAGCTGGGTTATGGGTGGAGAGAGCCTTGGACTTAGAAGACCTGGATAGTTATTCTGAAGTAGAGACTCTTAGAAGGATTTGCATTCGCAGACTTAGTATTTAGCTTTTTCTTCCTTGTTAGCCTTGTATTTCAGTATTTCATTTGTAACCTTTGAGAACTCTTGTATTACTAATGAATGTATGCTTTGTTTTAATCTGATATGAAACCATATATGTGATACTTCTACCCTTGCCGAGTTGGGGTATTACAATTATGGTTTTAGAGCGACAGGCTGCGATTCGTAATACGTATACCCTTGGCCTGTGTATGTTAGGACCACTAAGTTTTTCCTGTAGGCACTCGTAAGACAACCTTTGAAAATTTGCTTTAAGATTTCCCAATAGGAACGTAAGTTTTGACCGGTGAGGAATGGGTAGACTATAGGGTATTTGTTTACGTATCATTGCTTCCGCGTTACTCTGATTCGTGCCTTTACCTTTAGCTAAGCCTTATAAGAACTTTTGTTTCAGAAGCTAGAAAGCTTGCAACCTAAGTTTAGTAACCAAGCAAGTTTGAAATCCCTCGAGAACTACATGGATACCTTGCACCATTTAAGTTTCACTTCTTGACTTGGAATTCCCGTTTCCGATTAGGTTGATAAATGGTTTGATACCTTTTTGACCATCCAGATGGTCATCTAACCATAATGTGTTTGACACATTCTACGAATTCATTACTCATGTCGGATATGAAGTGTATCATCTGATACTACTCAGTTCTGAGTGATCCATTACTATTCCTATGAGAATCCTGACAATTATCACTATTGGTTAGATCCTGTTGATATCACTTTTGAAAATCGAAAGCTTATGCTTTGCACCACCTAGGTTTTGAAACCTATTTAGATCTAGAAGGCATTAAGAATAGCATAATAATTGCTTGACACTATTCGATCTTTATCTTCGAATTTTAACTCTGATCTCTAATCCTTTCGTCAACCATTTTGATGCCTCTTCGGTCATTATGAGAATCTCCATGGCGATGACGTACTTGATGTATTCCCTTTTTGTCCCTTGTTTTGATAAGTATCTATAAATCTTCCGACACTAGTTGATTTCGTTTCAACCATCTCGGCCCCTACGGGAAGTCTTGTAGTGTTTAACCACGAGTATAAGAATGTTTCCCTCTCACTTAAAAAAAAAAAAAAAAGATAAATTTTTTTTATGCTGATCTGTCTTTCTTCGGATAGTTGACTTCGATTTTATTCCTTCAAGGAATTGGTTGATTGATCATTCAAATATTGACAATTTCCCTTTCTATGTCTCACCTTTAACGTTGGCAACAATTATGAACTCTCTACCATGATTACCAATTGTTAAACTCTCTGCTATCACTATTACTTTGGAGACTCGTGTGTTAATTTCGCGGTTATGAAGTTTTCCTAGAACCCATCTCGTGCACCAATGAATGAACCTCATCTTGAGAGTTATTGGGCACCCTGAGTTTTCTAAATATAATTCCTGGTTGAACCACTAATTTTTTTTTTCCATCGGAGCGTGAAGAAGGATTTGACTTGATAGCGAGAGATTGTCTAGTCACCAAGCGAAGATGTCTTTCGGATGTGTCCGGTATCATACCAGTTGATTTGAGCAATTGGGAAGAGCAACAACCGAAGACCAGGAAGTGAGTTTACCTAAGTGTATATTCTGGGCGTGTTTTAGTTTCGTTCGCGATAAAGAAGAATGGTGACTGGAGATAGCTGAATCGTATTACTGTTAGGAGCCAATATTCATCCTCCCTGAAACGACTACGTGTTTGTTTAATTTCAGAGCGCGAAGTTTCCTTCTGATGAATTAATTTTATTCTTAGAATCGCCTTCTGTATTCGTAAACGGCTGCTATGACAATTAGGGACGCTAATAGTATTAGCTAAAGCTCTGACTGTTTTGTGAATTTGATAAATAATGTTTTTCTCATGAGTACTTGAGCAAATGGTCAGTGTATGACTAAATAGTACATTCGAAGACGAGGAAGAGCATGAAAATCATCTTTGCACTTTGTTAGTCATTTATGCATACTGAGAGATTGATAGTTGTTGAGACAACGATGTTCTTAATTGAGGATACCTCTTTAACTTCCGCGAGCTTTGAAAGCTATCACCGTGTGGTCAAAACCAACAATAGAATGGAGAACTGAAACCCTTTAAACTCTGCCGAAGAATTCTGGAAGATGTTTGCAACTTATGATACCATTGGACAGATAGAAACAACTTAGTTGAGAATGGAGTTTTGGAAAAGCTAAATTAGAAATTAGCTGCCATACCTTCAGGCGGAATAATTTTAGGATAAATCAGAAAGAGGCTCGGTGATACTCACTTATAGCACAGAAGGTTTTCGTATACATTAGGACAACTAGAGACATATCAGAAGAATTATTTCACTGCCTGACCTGGAGTTGACAACAACGGCGGCTACCTTGAAGAGTGAAGACATTCCTTACAAGGTAGAATTGTTAGCGATGCAGAAGAAGAAAATTTAGTCAAGATGGTGAACCTGGAGCTGATGAAGACATGCATTCTAATTTCCCTATTCCTCTTGGTTGTACTAAGATGAATTGAGAGCAGAAGTAGACCGGATGATGAAGAAATTCAAAGATCGTGCCAGAAATCCACATTACTCCATCACACTCCAAGAAGAACTGCTAGAGGCTCGACGAACCAGACACAAGTTCCCGATTTTGATTTCACTTTCCGATTGATGGACAAACGAAGACAGATTAACTGGACTTGAGGAGATTGGAGGTGTTGAATGGACGGAGTTTAGAAACATACCTTTATGTTTGGAAGAATTGATTCTGGGAAGACCGAAGATTTTGACGACTAACTTTCACTTCCGTAGACCCTCTTAAGTTTCGTTATATAGTACTAAGATTCTCTAATGATTCAAGTTCCCTAGTAGCATTTCAGTTTCGTGTTTCGTATGTTCGGTGATGGCTTTGTTTTGAGAGATTTTGGCGAATTGTGGAAGGTATGATGCTTGTGACGGCGTACTTCACTTCTGCTAGGAAACCTGGAATTCTGATACTCTTGCAAATAGTTTTGTTTTCCCTCCTGTCTATGACAATTGATCTTGTTGACCTTTGAGACTATAGAAGTACTAGGTGAATTAAGATAGGTGGTTTTGATTTTGAATTGAGATAAAGTATGACCATCATAAGGGCATATTTATATGATGCCGGTATTATGACGTCTAGCCAACGTGATAATACTTACATCATATAACGTGCACTTGTTGTAGGCATAGGATATCTTGGGGAGTACCTAAGGAGTTTAGAATTTGAATCTCCGTTGGATTATCCGCGATTAGTGAGACTTTAGGATCATTCTACCTATGCGTCTACTCTACTTCCGTTCGTTAAATACCAGGAGCTTGGACTCTCGTTTTCATTCTGTTGACCTTAGTGATAAATCTTGAATTCTTGTAAAACTCCTTACTGTCGATATAGTTAGTTTGATTTGAACTCTTGTTCATATTCCATATGAGATCCTGAAGATTCACCTATATTCCATTCTATGTTGCATGGACCTTTTGATCAAATAAAATTATTTTGTCTCCTTCTAGAAATTTGAACCTACTTCATTTTGATTCGATTCAAGGGAAATAAAGTTATTCAGTTCGTAAAGATTCTTTGGAAGAATCACCCAGAGCGTGAGGCTACCTGGGAAACCAAGGAATCGATACGAGCTAGTTATCCACATTTCTTATTTTGATCCGGTATGTCTTTGTTCGTTTTCCCGTTCTATTTCATTTCCGTTTCTTTGCAAATTTCGAGGACGAAATTTTTTTTTAGAGGGGAAGAAGTTGTAAAACCCGAAAATTGATACAATCCGAAATGACAAAAATACCATCAAATTTAAAATTTTAATAACTTATAAATATTCTACGAGTAACATTATTATACTCAACTTAAAATAATTATGACTTATGTTATGTGATGAAGTGGAGCTCCAAATAAAAAAATTATATTATAAAGTTATGTTACGAAATTAAAGATCCTACAAACTAGCTACACTAGTAGGAATTCAATATATTTAAGGGCACCAAAAATTCGGTTATGCTACAAGAAATAATAAGCCTACAATAAAGTAAAAGATACATTGTTATATTGGCCAAAGTTGGAGGATTTAATTCCCTATAAACTCTCAAAATTTTCGGTGTATACTCCTACAAAAATTCTCCAAAACCGTGTATATTGATCATTCCAAAAACAAGAACAAAGCTATCCCAACTCTTTCTATATATCCCATATATACGGTTCATAAAAACAAACCCTAACTCCAAAAAAAACAAACTTCGGCTGCTGTTCTCTTTTGTTCTTGCTGCTGCTCTTGTCGATCCAAACCAACACCAACAGAAAGTCTAACTTTTGTTCATAATCACCAAGGTATTCTCATCATACTTCTTTGTTGTTCTATCCATCGACCTATATTATAACATACAATCTGAAAATAAGCATGCTACTCAAATCTTTCGAATCTTATTGTCAAGATACTAATGGGTCTCGTTAAATGATCTAAATAATATACATGTATACGCAGCACGAAATCATGGATATAGGTATATATATAAGTCGACTGTGGTTCCTGTTTTGCTTTTCGAAACAGTCGTCATGCACTTATGTCTGATTATTGAACACTAGTTTTAACCACTAATATATGTACTAAAAACATGGTTTAAAACTGATAATGGCGTGTGTAATCTGGGCTAGAATTGTTACACATGTCGCATGAAATCATACGTTATATGCCCTATTGAAACTTGTTTTGTGTCGCGTTGGGGTGAACTGATTCGAGGTCGGTTGTACCAGCTTGTACTCGACCTGTCATACCCCTATACGAACCCTAAGATTATATAAATAACACGAAATCAATGAGATTCTAAATATAGAAAAAAAACTTAGATGCATGCTTGTGTAACGAGGGCTGTTGTGGCTAGGAGTGCAAGGGTCGATTTCATGTTTTCCTTTTGTTCAATCAGATTGTAAAAATGTGTGTTTTGTGTGTGTCGTTTATGAGGGCTATAACCAGGTGGGGTTTTAGCACGTGAGAGTATGATAGAGTCTAGTTCGAGTCAAAGCAAACTGAAGATAAAATCTTATTCCTACACAGTTGGTTTAATCGAATATATGTAAGTTATCGAGTCTAGTCCAATATCACCTCGTGTGACGTTGTAGTTCGAGCTTGTGTCGTTAATCCGGTTGATGTCGCGTTGTATTTTGTGTCGATTTGGGATGGGTAAACGTGAGTCATTTGGTGGTGTTGTTCTCGCTAACATAGATATTGAGAAAGTGTGTGTGTCTCGTAAATGTTTGAGTACGGGCATGGGTAATTTGGTGTGCATGGTTTTAAAGAGTGAACAAGGAGTGTGGAGTGCAAGTCGGTTTCAGTAATATTTTATACGATGGAGATGGAGAACAAGCATGCATATATATTATATGAGTACTATAGTTCAAGTCCACATTTTCAAATTTGTCTTCTAAATCCTGTCCACATAGTCGAATAGAATAACAGAATAGGCAATTTACACTTTAATCCAAAACATTGGTGGTTTTATGTTTAACCCTAGACTTTGCTAAATGACATATTAGACCCTAATCTTTGGAAAATTGTCCCAATCAACTCTAAACTATGATATTGGTGATATTAAGTTTTAAGTTTAATAAAATTGTCATTGTAATTCGGAAGGTTACTAATTCGGAGAATTACTATAATTGGAAAGTTACTAAAAATAGAAAGTTACTTAAAATGGAAAGATAACTAAAAACCACTTGTCGTTCTGTCTTCTACTCCCTTAGGTTCGAGGAAGGAGTAATTTGATCCTTGTCATTTGCTATCCTTGTGTTCTGCTAATAAGGTACAGATATTCTGCCCTTCTTGTAAGGTGCCTTCGTTCTCTTAATCTCTTGTTTTGACTCGTTTAGGATTTCCCAAAGCCATTGCTATGTTCCCTTGTATTGTGAATCTTAGAGTTGAACCTTTGCCTTGATCTTTTGTCTTGAATCTTGTCTTGAACCCTGCTGTGAACTCTGATAGGAACTTTGACTTGAACCCAAATATGTTGGATATGGTAAAGGGGATGAGAAAACCTTTTCGATTATTTATGAAAAACGTTTTAAGAGAACTATTGTTAAAACTGTCTCTATGAAAAATTGTTTTGAGAAGAACATTTTTATGAAGATCATTTTGTAAGATTATTTTTATAAGAAAACGTTTTAAAGGATTTTGAACCTTTGTCATTTACTTTTGAAATATCTTGACGTGAACCCTTTACCATGAACCTTTGATATTTGGACTCGACCACGATTCGATGACTTAGACTATTGGACCTTTGACCTTTGACCTTTAGTTTGATACCCGAGCCAAGTTCGTTTCCAAGCCATGAAGGTAACATGGCCGTGTCATTGATGCACCAATGACATGACTCCAGTGTGTTTGAGTGATGTTACACACCGTCCCCATATTGTTCGTAACGTGCACATTATATTTATCATAGCTTATATTATTGTTTGGGGGGCGTATGGATGCATCCTAGGTTCGTGTTTGTATTAATGGATATTATGTTATATTATATTGTTCGGTGATTGATGTTATGTGCAATACACGTCTCTCACAAAGTTCGGGAGCTGATCACTCCAATTTGATACATGAGGTCACCCCTCATATTATCTGGTTACTTGAGAGGCATCCCCTCTAGATTGCTACAGGGTTACTATATTTGATTTGTTCGGGCTCGTGGAGGATTACTGATCCTTTTTCTTTCCTTTTCTTTTTCATTTCATTCTTATTTATATTCTTTGCTTATGACTTATATATTCCAATGCACTAAACTATACATGTTCATTTTCTCTTGTTTTCGTTTCCGTTTATTATATATCTGTTCACTAGGCTTTTTAAGCTCAGCCGCGTTTCTTTTCCCGCGGCAGGTTTTTAGTTGGAAGCTGGGTTATGGGTGGAGAGAGCCTTGGACTTAGAAGACCTGGATAGTTATTCTGAAGTAGAGACTCTTAGAAGGATTTGCATTCGCAGACTTAGTATTTAGCTTTTGCTTCCTTGTTAGCCTTGTATTTCAGTATTTCATTTGTAACCTTTGAGAACTCTTGTATTACTAATGAATGTATGCTTTGTTTTAATTTGATATGAAAACATTTATGTGATACTTCTACCCTTGCCGGGTTGGGGTGTTACAGGTTTGGTGTCTGGGAAGGGACGTTGATATTCACAACCGATTTGGGTCTCGCCGGGCTGTTTAAGGGTTTTCTCTTTGTTGGTGGGAGGGAATCTAGGTTATCGGTCATTGGTTTTGTGATTTGGTGGGTTACAATTATTTCTGAAGATGGTTTAATAGGATGAGGGATTTGATTTAAAGTGGTAGAAGAGCACGACGCAAATTACGGGTAGACGGCAGCAACAGGGTTTTCATATAAATGGCGAAGTATAGCGGTGCCGGATGTATTACGGTTTGAGGTCCAAACTCAAACATAGCAAAAACCAATTCCAAACGCTCCAATAAGCTTCAATGGGCCTATTACAATCCCGAGGAGTTACAAATAGTCGACTCGGATTCAAACGGTGCCAATCTAATTGACTTGATGCAAATCACGGTCAGACGGCAGCAACAGGAATTTCATATAAATGGCAAAGTATAGTGGTGCCGGATGTATTACGGTTTGAGGTCCAAACTCAAACATAGCCAAAACCAATTCCAAATGCACCAATAAGCTTCAATGGGCTTACTACAATCTCGAGGAGTTACAAATAGTCGACTCGGATTCAAGCGATACTCATTGGGTCTAACCGACCTGATGCAAATCATGTTCAGACAGCAGCAACAGGAATCTCAGATGAATGGGGAAGTATAGTGGTGCCGGTTATATTATGGTTTGTGAGGTGTTGTGATGCCAGTGTGTTGTGTGTGAATGTGACTGCTTATGTTACACAAAATTTTGAGACCTTCAATAATCAATTACCAATTAATCTGGGCCTAACTTCTAGTACAACCACTCTGAGTATTGCAAAATTTACCTCTGAGTCGGACATAGGTGATTAAGCTATGTCCCACGGTCCCTGGTCGAATGTAGGTGATCAGTCTATATTCAACCGAGGTTCAATAAATTTTGGAATAGTCAGCTTAGTTACACCAGTAATATATCCCTTACTAATAGTCAGCTTAGTTACACCAGTAATATATCTCTTACTTATAGTCAGCTTAGTTACACCAGTAATATATCCCTTACTTTTAAATGAATATTTCTTATCATGAGCAAGGCAGCAGGCTTTGGCAGGCAGGCAGGCATGTGTCAGCCATAGAGTTTTGTTTTTGTAAAAGTGGTTATAGTCTAGGTTTGAAAAATACCCAGTTCTCTAAAACCTAGGCTCTGATGCCAATCTGTAACACCCCCAAAATCTGGTTTAGCGGAAGCATACATGTCACTGGGGTGCTACTCAATTGGTATCACAACACAGAGTATAAAGAACGGTTTTAACTCAACCGTTTAAATTAAATTTCATATTCAAAAATGATTTGTTTATAACATTTCAAAATAGTGCGGAAATATAAACCAATAAAAGATTTTAAGTGGTCTCAATATATCAGAGTCTTCTATGACCATGCCATGCCCTGCCAAAAGTCTTCGCCACTAAATTATCGCCTTAAACCTGAAAATACATGCTAAAAAGGGTCAACACTAGGTTGGTGAGTTCATAGGTTTGATTAAAATAGATTATATTACACAGAATATCATAAAGTTTAGTATCAAGGTCTGGTAAATCAGTATGCTCGCCATGACCAGTACGCCTAGTAATGAAACCGTTTCGCCCGGCCAATGTAACCGGTACGCCCGGTACTGCTCAGTACGCCTGGACTATGAACATGTCATGTATACAGATAAAGCATTCAAGTAAACCACTCTTATACATATCTGACCAGTACCCCTGGTCTATGTATATATCATGTATCCAAATAAGGCATTCAAGTAAACAGTCTAGCATATAACACCATTCACATTTCAAGTACAACAATCAATTCTAGATTTCATATTCCAAATAAACAGTCATTGGATTTAGTTTAAAACAAGCATGTATCCTCCCCCAAAACAGTTATAAAACAAGTAAAAGTAAGGTCCATGAACTTACCTTGTCTTACAGCAACGCAAAAACATCACAACGGTCACAACTGGCATTAAGGGCAAGGGCACAACGATATCGAGGGAATGGGCACAATGGTGTCGGATCGGTACAACCTATTATATATAAATATATCTCAGAACATGCCTCGAGAGTTTTAGTTTTCGTGGATTAACTGTATTAAAGGTTGTATAAGTTTAGTGTTAATGTTTTGTGTGGTGGTAAAAACATAAACTCAAGAATACTCACGCCAAAAGGAATAGGAAATCGACACAGTCGAAAGAAATGACAAACGAAGTCGAGGAAAACAGTGACAAAAGAAGAATGTCTATAATTAAGTCAATTACTATGTTCTCGATGTTAATACTTCATTAATTGTCAATATCAGTCAAAAGTATGTCCAATTATTCCAATTCCATTACCAATTATTTTTGTCCAACGTTCCTTATATAATTTAAGTCCGTTAAGTAGTTATATCCGTCATCAAATATTTAACCTCATATATCTCCGACATGTTACCAATGTCCCAAAACTACAACTAGTTAGTTTTATATGTAACGATCCTAAATGTTAACCCTATATAACTTTGGATACAATGTTTAACAATCCATTAAATAATGTCCTGTTTCATTTTTATCAATATTATCGCATATTAGACTCGATAGTTGTTGATAAAATGTGTTTATTAGTGGCAGGGTTTTATGACTTGTTAGTAGTATATTTTAGTCGCTTGGAGCCCATTAAATCAAGTCAATTATGTTTAGTCCATTTTAAAATATTAGCATTTACACTTACTGTCAACCAAATATATCCTCATCATAAGTCCTCTAAGATTTCGACTAAACTCCTTTTACTTGTACTTGGGTTTGTAACTCTTTTTCAATACCAGATTTATTTTAAATGCCACCACCTAATACCCTTAGCTTGTATTAACGATCCTTTTGCCTAAATTATGGTGGGCTATGGTTTGTAACAAAAATACTAACCCATCTCCTTTGGGCTTTTGAGCCTATTAGCCCAATGGCAAAATAAAAGAACTAACGCACCCTTATTGTAAGGTTTTGAATATATAATTATGCGGTTGTTATATTGGTGGCTTTGAAGAGATGAATTTGATTGATCCTTGACTATGGCAAGTATGTGTTGTTCAACGGAATATTACAGCAAATTGTCTACACTAAGGAGAAGAATGCGTTTTTGTTTACTTATCCTCATGTGGTAAGTTTTATCTTATACGTACTTTTGACATTTTATTGATATTTGGCTCTTGGTGAATTGATTTGAAGTCTTAGTATATATGGAATCCGTATTATGTTTTAAGGTGATATCATGGTGGACATGTAATGTTTGCGCATAATTTCGACAATTTTAACTCACTGTTAATCCCAAAAGCACCTTAATTTGATCATAGCTTATTCAGGTTCAAGTTCACTCGTAATTTACTATGTTATGATTTTGTTGCCGTTTAAACGAACGCCCCCTTTGCACTATATATACGTCCCCCTTTTTGTTTTTGATGAGTGGCCTTTTACTCATCATTTTATACCCGAAAAACCCCACAAAAATGACCAAAAACACCCAAATGGACCATATATTATTACAAATATCCTTGGATTGTGTTTTATGTGTTGCAGGTACAAAAGGATTGAAAATGGGGCAAACACGGACAAAACCGAGCGCGTTATGGAAAAGAGTCGAAAACCGAAGCCGGAAAAGACATTTTTTTTATTCGGATGAAATTCAAGCTCGGAAAATCCCAAACGGCCCTTGGATTATTTTTGTTTGGCAATATAAGTCCCTTGATCAACTTTGAAGATATGGCTAGATTGGTCCTTGAGGTTAACTATTATTACACGTTTGGTCCTTTGGTTTAATTCCCATCTATCCTACTAAACCCATTAAATCCACCCATTCAATAATATCACAACCGGATCCACATCAAAAAAATATAACCCACTACAACTTAAACCTCCCTAACCCACTACACCTTAAATTATACCGGCCCAACACTAAACTATCCCCAACCCACTTTACAAGCCCACCAAAAATACCCAACATTAAAACCGACCCACCCTCCTAAGTTTAAAACTAATACCGGTTCATGTTTGGTCAAAATCCCCAATAATTAGTCAAAATCCCTAACTCACACCCTTCTTCTTCTTCACCTAAAATACCGCCCCTAACCGCCCACTTAAACATAACCTTCGCTAATCTCCACCTCACCACAACCAGACAAACACCCACATGGACGTGTCTTCGGTCCCCTCCCCTCCACCTCATCAATCCGAGGCTACCAAAGAAGATCAACGGTTCAAGATTAAAGTTTTGGGGAGCACGTTTTGATCCAAGGGTCTACAAAGTAACACAAACGCAAGCAAGGGAACACTCTCACACAACTAGCACACTCGATGCTAGGGTTTCTTAGAATTTTTAGTATAAATATAGAAGTAGCAGCCGACCTTGTCTTTTTTTTCTAGGATTTATTTTAGCTTTTTTTTAAGGTATTTTTATTTTTTTAAGTATTGTAATTTATTTTTAATTTTAATTTTAATTCAGTTTTTATTTAAAGTTTAATTTACTGCTTATTTTTACCTTACTGCTTTGACTGCTAGCTTATTTTATCTGCTTACGAGTTTTTTTTTTATTTTGCTTATATTGCTTCATTTGATGTTTGATCACTTTTATTTACTGCTATTTGTTTTTTTTTTCTGCTCGTATTGCTTATGTGGTGATAGTGTTAGTTGATGTTAGTGTTAGTTGATGTTAGTGTTAGTCGATGTCAGTGTTAGTCTAATTTAGTGTTAGTTGGTGCACTCTTTCTCTAAATTCTTAAGATGGCATCACTGATTGATTAAAAAAAAAAGTTGTTTCTTAGCTTATTTGTGATCAGTTAAGCTGTTTAAGTTGAGCTTATTATTGAGTTTCAAATAAAATTTTTAGTTACAAAAATTGAATCTGTTTACTTATTTTGAAATTTTGTCAAGTTTAAAAAAGTATTTCTAGTTAAAAAAGTTTTTATTAGTTGCTGTTAGTTGAGTTCAAAGTAAAAAACCAAAAAATTAAAATGTTTCAAAAAAAAGGGTGACCCATGGGATTCGAACCTGGGTCCCCTGATACACAAACCAACAACCTAACCATCTGCCCTAGCCCCTTTTGTCATTAAACCTTTACAAAGCTTTTTATTTAAACTTGTTTTCCAATTTTAGCTTAATCAACTGAACTGCTTATAAACTGCTTATTTCAATAAGCTGTCTTTGAAATTTTATTTTTCCCAGCTCTAGTTTGTTACAAAGTATTTGTGATAAAATTTCCAGATTTTTCTTAATAGTTTAAATATTTTTAATCATTTATTTTCTTAAAATTAGTTTTTAATTCGTATTTAATTATTTAAATTTCAGAAAAATGCAATTTCTTTTTTTTCCAAAATTTTATTTTGTCATTTAGGTCGTAGGAAAATTAATTTGGCACCCGTAGGATTAGTTTTTCGTAGATTTTCACGTTTATGCTCGTTATTTAAATTTTCGTTCGCGTTTTTTATATTTTAGTTCGCGTTTTTTTTTTTTTTTTTTTGGTTTGTTCGTGTTACTTATTTACTTTCCTAGATTTAGAAACCAATCAACCCTCGTCTTTTCAAGCACTTTAATTACGAACCGAAAACGATATCCTCAATTTCACGCCTCGCAGGGAGAACGACCCGGGTACACGCTTATCCGGTTATTACAACTGGTTGTTTTTGCGTTAATGATTTTAAGTTGACTTTTCTTCGTGAGAAGTTTGACTTGTGATTCGTTTGACCCGAAGATAACCATTATCAAAATGGCACCGCTGCCGGGGAGGTGTGTTGCGACAATATCATCACGGTTTGACGATTAGTGACTTGAAGATCCTTCCTCGTGAAGTTTCGTAAATATCTTGTAAATATTTTCTATCCAAAATCCAAAAAAAATTGAAAAACCTTGAAAAACCCAAAAAGATTTTTATTTCAAAATTTATTTTTCTTTTTCTTTGTGTTTTTCAAAATGTTTCCAAAAATCCAAAAATATTCTTCGTATCCCCTCTATTCGTTTAATTCTTTTTCTCACCCTCTAAACGTTCAATTCTATCTTCTTAATCCTCTTTTCTGATGGAATCATTGATTCCTTGTGTCGGTTGTGGAGAGCCGCTTTTCGGTTTACCATGTCGTTGGTGTACGTGCGAACGATGTGGTAATGATATTCAGAATGGAAGTTGTTTGTTTTGCGGTTCAAGTAATTCAATTACTTATGATCCAAATCCAAATTCATTCAATGAACCGACAATTTTTTCCGACTACTCTCCACAGCCCCAAATGTCTACATCTTACAACTATGGTTGTGAATGGTGTGGGGGACCTCTAAATGGTGGAAATTGCTCCGGTTGTAGCATTGTGAATTCGGGAAACGGGTTTGTCTATGACCAAAATCCCAGCAATGAAACAACCAATTTCCTTAACCAACCCCCGCACCATGAGATGGAAACATATTTTTGTGAATATTGTGGAGGTAGTCCTCACCCGGTTTTTGATTGTCAAACAGGGAACACGTTTGTCTATGAACAAGTTCCATGTTATCAAAACTTCGGGTATGACCATTATCCATATAATTCACCGAATCAGTCACAACAATCATATTGTTGTGAGTACTGTGGAGGTCCTCACTATAGCTCTGATTGTCAAACAAGGAGCCCGCTTGTCTATGAGCACGGCCCTTGTGACACTTATGACTATTCTTATCATGACCAACCTCCACAGTACCAAATGATTCAGCCACCACCTCAGCCACCGTCTCAAGAACTTTCAGAAGACGTTCTTCATATTCTTGATTTACTACAAGAAGTCAGGGATTTGGGTAAAATACATACCCAAGAAAATCCTCATGAAGAGTCTATGGCAGAATTACTAGCCAGAGAACGAGGAGCAAAAATGCATTCCATATTTCTCAGGGCTGCCCTTCTTGATGACGATGATGAGGATGAAGAAGACGAAGAGGAGAGTTTTATTCCCTTAAATGATACCATTTCTCAACCCTCTCAGTCTAGACCCGAGGACTCTCTCAATATGGGGGATGAGCATCTTAGCACTGTTCCTGAAAAGGAATCGGACGAATTCATAAAGTCTAGTGCTGAGAACCTTGTCCCAACCCCAAGTGAGTCTGAGGAGATATTTGACAGAGAATGTGATTCTCCAATTTTTGGAGAATCTCTTGACATCTCTGTGGTTACTTCCGGGATTTTCTCTAACACTCTTTTTGAATTTGATGACGATTGCTTTTCTAGCAACGTTAATCCGCTGTTTATTGAAGTGTTAGAGAACAATGAGGTCAAAGACTCTAGTGTTTTTGAAAATATGACCTCAATTGTTAATCCCGAGAATCAAAAGAATATTCTTTCTCCGACATATGTGACAGTGCCTTTTGGGGATCGCCCTTATATTGACTTCACATATGTCGTTCGAGTTTTTCTACCTTTCTTCTCTTATAAGGTAGATTGTCCTTTCAGTCACTCGTTCGGGAGTGAGGACAAAATCTTTGACCCCGGCATCTCTCATTCTTTCAAGCCGGGTCTATCTCGTCGGAGTGGAACTTTCATATGTTTCAATGTTTATCCAAACATCTTGAATGAAAGTCCGATTGAGATTATCTCTTCCACTTGCTCCCCCAAGGACAATTAAATACGGGGTCGAGTCAAGCTCATGTGACTCGGTTACCAAAAACAAGCGCTTCGTGGGTGGCAACCCATGCTTATCCTTCTATTTTCTTCCTATTTTCTAACACTAAGTGTGGGGGAGTTCCTCTACTTGTTGCTTTCTTGTTGTGTGTTTGCCTCTGTTTTCAGGATTCCCGTAGATTGTGATGATTGACGCGCCTGTTTTCAATCCAGCCGCCCAATATCCTATCTTTGTGTTTATGTTTATCCAGGGATATCTTAAAAAATCCTTTTTGTGAAAACCAAGATTTCTTTTCCATACTTAGATTGTAGTGTTTCCTTTTTACGTTCTATAGTGTCGGCTTAGGCCGGTACTTTGAATATTGAGGGCAATATTCATTTCTAAGTGTGGGGGAGGAATTCTTGCGAATTTGACCCAAAATTTTAAAATTTTGAAAAATTTTCACAATTTGTACCTTCTAGTCTCCTAGCACCCCCGTTTTGACCAAAAATTTTAAAATTTTTATCGTATTTTTCGTCTAAAAGAAGTGCCTTGCACAATAAAAATAATTTGCTATACATTAATGCTTCGGTATTAATGAAAGTTTAGACTTGATTAGGCTAGAACAAGAGGAATCCCGACTCTGCTAGAGTGTTGATCTAGCTGCTACCCTTAACGTTTAGGCTAAGTTTTTACGAATTGTGCAAATGAAAATGCTAAGCGTGGAGTAGTTGGTTCTCTTTAGAGCTTATATAAGTAATCTATGGCTTTTCCTCCCAGGAGCTCCTAATCTGACTAAAATAAGTGCTATTTTCAAACTTTTGAACGCAAAAAACGTTTTTGTTAAGCAAATAAATTTTTTATACAATCTTGATTTAGAATACTAGTTCAAAGTTTTATTTAAATTTCGGAACAAGCAATCTTTCTTAAAAACACAATAAGAATGCAAAATGAAAGTGAGACGTTGCTTGAAAGTTGCAAAAGTTAAAGTTTTAAGTATGAATAAATAAGTGCTCTAAGCTACGGATTCGAGATCGGGCCTTGGATCCTTAATTCCAAAAGGCGTTTAGGTCTTGGCTACCCTCTTGCACCGGCCCTTGGACCCTTAATTCTGAAAGGCGTTAAGGTCTTGGAACTCTCCGTTGTAACGGCCCTTGGATCCTTTATTCCGAAAGGCGTTAAGGTCTTGGAACTAAACCGTGAAGCTCCGTCGTTTAGAGTACGCAAGTAAGAGTTAGTAAAAAAAAAAAAGTGAAAAAGTGATGAAAAAATGAAAAAAAAAATGTTTATGTCTGTTTATGAATAAGTGTGAGAAACTTGCTTCTTCTCAAATTTAAATCGAAAGTTGAACTAGTATTCGTCAAAATTGTCTAAAAGTTGGACGGTGATTTAGAAATTGTTGACTTCAAAGATCCCGTGAGCTCCGATACTATTCTCGAGGGTGTAAAAACCTAGCCTCCTAAGTTTACTAAGGATAAGCTGAGAAGAAAGTCGCTACATGGAGTGATCTCACCTTTGAATCTCTAATTTCTAAATCATTGTCGGTTTTTAACCCTAACAAATGTCGATTTTTACGATCAAAACTTTGAAAACAAGCACACACACCTAACTTATGAATAATTGTGGGAGTGAAAAGTTAAGTCTCGGCTTACATAGGTTGCTAATATAAGTAGTGTTAGCATTTTACAAAAACGTTTGCACAAGGGTTTTTAGACTTAGTTGGGAAGTATAAAAAGAGGATGACGATTACAATTCCCCGGAGTCACCCATTTTGTGTGATTCCCGTTCCATGATGCCACTTTTGAAAATCAAGCATATTATTTACGTTTTATCTCGTTTTAATTTACTTGCATTTTATAAAGTCAAATCGGGGTGTGATATTTTTGGTAACCTTGATATTTTTGATCCTTTCATTACTTTATATGATCGGATTGCTAGGGACTAGCAATTGCTTAGTGTGGGGGATTGATGAGTGGCCTTTTACTCATCATTTTATACCCGAAAAACCCCACAAAAACGACCAAAAACACCCAAATGGACCATATATTATTACAAATATCCTTGGATTGTGTTTTATGTGTTGCAGGTACAAAAGGATTGAAAATGGGGCAAACACGGACAAAACCGAGCGCGTTATGGAAAAGAGTCGAAAACCGAAGCCGGAAAAGACATTTTTTTATTCGGATGAAATTCAAGCTCGAAAATCCCAAACGGCCCTTGGATTATTTTTGTTTGGCAATATAAGTCCCTTGATCAACTTTGAAGATATGGCTAGATTGGTCCTTGAGGTTAACTATTATTACACGTTTGGTCCTTTGGTTTAATTCCCATCTATCCTACTAAACCCATTAAATCCACCCATTCAATAATATCACAACCGGATCCACATCAAAAAAATATAACCCACTACAACTTAAACCTCCCTAACCCACTACACCTTAAATTATACCGGCCCAACACTAAACTATCCCCAACCCACTTTACAAGCCCACCAAAAATACCCAACATTAAAACCGACCCACCCTCCTAAGTTTAAAACTAATACCGGTTCATGTTTGGTCAAAATCCCCAATAATTAGTCAAAATCCCTAACTCACACCCTTCTTCTTCTTCACCTAAAATACCGCCCCTAACCGCCCACTTAAACATAACCTTCGCTAATCTCCACCTCACCACAACCAGACAAACACCCACATGGACGTGTCTTCGGTCCCCTCCCCTCCACCTCATCAATCCGAGGCTACCAAAGAAGATCAACGGTTCAAGATTAAAGTTTTGGGGAGCACGTTTTGATCCAAGGGTCTACAAAGTAACACAAACGCAAGCAAGGGAACACTCTCACACAACTAGCACACTCGATGCTAGGGTTTCTTAGAATTTTTAGTATAAATATAGAAGTAGCAGCCGACCTTGTCTTTTTTTTCTAGGATTTATTTTAGCTTTTTTTTTAAGGTATTTGTATTTTTTTAAGTATTGTAATTTATTTTTAATTTTAATTTTAATTCAGTTTTTATTTAAAGTTTAATTTACTGCTTATTTTTACCTTACTGCTTTGACTGCTAGCTTATTTTATCTGCTTACGAGTTTTTTTTTATTTTGCTTATATTGCTTCATTTGATGTTTGATCACTTTTATTTACTGCTATTTGTTTTTTTTTCTGCTCGTATTGCTTATGTGGTGATAGTGTTAGTTGATGTTAGTGTTAGTTGATGTTAGTGTTAGTCGATGTCAGTGTTAGTCTAATTTAGTGTTAGTTGGTGCACTCTTTCTCTAAATTCTTAAGATGGCATCACTGATTGATTAAAAAAAAAAGTTGTTTCTTAGCTTATTTGTGATCAGTTAAGCTGTTTAAGTTGAGCTTATTATTGAGTTTCAAATAAAATTTTTAGTTACAAAAATTGAATCTGTTTACTTATTTTGAAATTTTGTCAAGTTTAAAAAAGTATTTCTAGTTTAAAAAGTTTTTATTAGTTGCTGTTAGTTGAGTTCAAAGTAAAAAACCAAAAAATTAAAATGTTTCAAAAAAAGGGTGACCCATGGGATTCGAACCTGGGTCCCCTGATACACAAACCAACAACCTAACCATCTGCCCTAGCCCCTTTTGTCATTAAACCTTTACAAAGCTTTTTATTTAAACTTGTTTTCCAATTTTAGCTTAATCAACTGAACTGCTTATAAACTGCTTATTTCAATAAGCTGTCTTTGAAATTTTATTTTTCCCAGCTCTAGTTTGTTACAAAGTATTTGTGATAAAATTTCCAGATTTTTCTTAATAGTTTAAATATTTTTAATCATTTATTTTCTTAAAATTAGTTTTTAATTCGTATTTAATTATTTAAATTTCAGAAAAATGCAATTTCTTTTTTTTCCAAAATTTTATTTTGTCATTTAGGTCGTAGGAAAATTAATTTGGCACCCGTAGGATTAGTTTTTCGTAGATTTTCACGTTTATGCTCGTTATTTAAATTTTCGTTCGCGTTTTTTATATTTTAGTTCGCGTTTTTTTTTTTTTTTTTTTGGTTTGTTCGTGTTACTTATTTACTTTCCTAGATTTAGAAACCAATCAACCCTCGTCTTTTCAAGCACTTTAATTACGAACCGAAAACGATATCCTCAATTTCACGCCTCGCAGGGAGAACGACCCGGGTACAACGCTTATCCGGTTATTACAATTGGTTTGTTTTTGCGTTAATGATTTCAAGTTGACTTTTCTTCGTGAGAAGTTTGACTTGTAATTACTTTGACCCGAAGATAACCATTATCAGTTTTCCTCTTTCATTATAAGAATGACACCGAAAATGAGACATAAAAGATCAACACCGAAAATGAGACACACAATATTAACACCGAAAATGAGACACACAAGATCAACACAACCTCTTGGGGTTTAACGAACTGAGTACAACAATAACTCGAATAAGAATTCTGACCAAGCTAAAAGAATAACCACGACCCTAAAACAAGCTAATCAAACATCACAACAACAGCCAAGGACACCAAAAATTCATAATGATGAACACAAACAGAAACTGGTTTGACGCCGGGTTGGCTGACCTGATCTGAATCACAATCTTATCAATACCATGTTTTTAATCCGGATTTAACCACGAAAACAAAAATAACGATCGGTTTAATTCAAGTGAGAACTTCTTTAAAGAATCAAGTAAGTAAACTTTTTCTTCTTCCTAGCATCTTAAATGATTACCAAAACAAGAACGAGGGGGAGGGAGACGACGAGATGAGTAGCAACATACGAACCATAACTCGTAAGCAGAAACGAAATCCTAATCGACCCCTGTGAAAACGTAGAGGGGGGGTGAATACGTTACTGTTTTAAAAACTTAAAACTTGTTGTATCAAATGTTCGTTTAAGCTTGTTCTAATATGAAAGATGTTTCTAACTTGCATAAGTTAAAACATGTTGTCACACAAGTATTATCAACAAGTCACACCACAATCAATCACATAATGCAAATATAAAAGTAAAGAGATAAGTAATGATTACAAGTAACTTGTACATTTTACGTTATGTATCAAGTTACATGTTTGTCATCAATCAAAACAAACGAGATTGCTTGCACTAACAATCTCCCCAACGAGACTGTTTGCACTAACAATCTCCCCCTTTTTGATAATGACAAAATATGTAAACGTGATAGAAAGTAAAATGCAAAAAGTTACTTGTGTCCGTACTTACTTACTTTCTCCTTGTGTCCATTTCTCCGTTTACACCTTTCTCCCCTTTCTCCTTGTGTCCGTAATTACTTACTTTCTCCGTTTACACCTTTCTCCCCCTTTTGTCGAAACAAAAAGGGTGTGTCCTTGGAGTTAACTTCATTTCTCCCCAAAATGGCGAGCTTGCATCATCCCTAGTGAAGTTAAATAGACTACACCAATCTCCTATGGTTGTTGCGTCCCTTAGGTTGTTAGCGGATCCATGGATCAAATTTAGATCCTTAACCTACATCAAGGTTAGTGTTGTGCAACGTAAAAAATATATGAAAAATGCATGATGAATGAAATGCACATAGCAAACGATACACGTCGGTAAGCTATGTTGGTCTATCTCCTCCTTTTAGTTGAAACACAAAAGTGTGTCGAAGAATGAGAATTCTTAAGAATGCGAGCATGTTCCCCCTTGACTGTAGCTCCCCCTAAATCAATACTCCCCGTTGCTAGGGTACCAACGTATATGATGTAAGGATTATGAATGCTACAAAACAATGATTAGTACATGATATGCTCCCCCTTGATCAATACTCCCCGTTTCTAGGGTACCGACGTATATGATCCAAGGATGAAGAATCCTACAAAATAAAGGTTAGTATAAAACAATATTTGTCCTTGGACAAGTATGTGATATACACCAATGCGTGTATATGATGCATCCTAAAAAATGTTTGACGAAGGCACCCCCTTGCTTTAGGGTGTGAAGATAAACCTACAAAACAAAAATTAGCACAATAGGGACTATGTCTTAAGACATATATGTCATATACGACCAATGTGTATAGATGATGCAATATGAGTGCTAGACTGATAATCCTCCTGGTTTGAGAGCGTCAAGAAGCACCTATAAAAGAAGAAAAATAATCGATGCAAACTTCATCCTATGATGAGTAAGCTATATACGATCGAGCGTATATGATGATGAACCTACAATGAAATGGTTAGTGCAATATATTTTATCTCAAAGAAAAATATTATGCAACATATCAATAATCTAATCACAAACAACTTACCAATTGTGATTGTCTAATCAAGAAAAAATATGATGCAGCATACCAATTGTGATATCAATCCTAATTATCTAGTAAACCATGTTATAAAGAGTGTAATCTTCTAATAAGAATTACATTTACAAGAATATATTCCTACAAAACAATGCCTATGATGAGGATATGAAGTGGAGTTAAAGTTAGTGATGCTAGTGTTAACTCAATTGATAACTAAAGGTTGATGCAAGTAGGTTTTTCGCTAATCCATGGGGTTGATGATTAGTGAAGGAGGTGATGGAAGGTGGTGGTTATACTGAATTCAGAAACTGTATAGCAAGTGCTATAAGAGTATTGAAGGCGGTTAAGGTTATGATATTATCATCTACCAAAGATGATAAATGCTCAAATGAAGGAAGTGAATATAATGATCACTTAGGAATAGAGATTCCATATACCTATATGAAAATGAAAATGACATCATATAATGAGAGTGTTGGTTGGACCAACGTGTTGAGAGTGATGGTTCTGTTTGCACTGACAATGACGTGCTTGATATGTATCAAGAATGAAAAGGATGAGATCCTATGATGGTGTTCTAGAAGATGTTCTAGACAATGAATTTGTTCTAGAGAATGATGATGTGAAAATAAATCCTAGAATCATTGGTTGTGAGAAGGTTGTCTATTATGGATGTTTAAAAACAGAACTGTCCTTCTTATAGAAGGGTACCGTGGGACCAAAAATTGATTTGGTCATGTTTTGTCATTTTTGATCAAACCAGGGTTCAAACTAAGGTCTATTCACTTATAACTATGGATTTGGTTTCACTAATCCTAGTCAAAGTCTAATAAGACTTGATGGTTCACATTTAAGAGATTTGTTAAACACATAATGTGTTTTTCTCTTGACGAGGTATTGGTATAAAATTGTGATATTGGGTTAATAAGGTTTGAATCACTTTGTGATTTTGTGAACTGATTTTAACTAAATGGTGTGAACCTAAGTGTTGGTACTTGAGGATGTAAGAAACATGAGTACATGTTCTTTAATGTGAAGAGACAGTTATGTGAATGAATTTCTCTCCCCCTTAATCGGTGGACATCCATCATAATGTGTGATGTTAAGAATGATGAAGCAAGTTAATGAAAGCAATGAGCTTAGTAATGTTTTTGCGGATGTTGGTTAGCATACAAAGTACTTAATCCTCGAAGTTATGTAGCTCTTCTCTATCAATGCAAGATGATCGCACGACGAGGCATGTGGTTTTCTCATGGAAGGTGTATTGTTATAACTAAAAGATGATGGAGATGTTGTTAGGAAAGCGGAAGCAACAATACGATTTGGAGAGAGGTATGTTGAAAGATACCCAAACACAAATTTCAAACCTCTAAAATTTAATCCTATTAGCTTTTAAAGCTATATGCAAGAAAGTAGATCCCATAAACATATTATTAATCTAAGTAGCAATAATGGGACAGCAATTATGCAAAATAAGCATAACAAAGTGAAATAACAAACAATTTGTTGTCAATCTACAAGACAAAAGTCTTAATGACAAAAGATGTGAATATCATAGAAATCATAACATCTTATGTAAACAAAAACAAATATTCATCAACTAGACAAAAAGCTACCACATAGCATAAAGACAAATAATCATATTGCAAGATAGCATGACATTGTTTTAGATACTACATTGTGAAATTGTTTTGAAGTTGGGCTTAGTCACTTAAGCATACTTACTTATTAATTAGCACAATGATCTATGTGTAAAATAAAACGACTTCTAAATGTTCATCATACCAAAAAGCACTTAGACATATAAGTGCACACATGGCAAACAAATAGTGTGACATGATTACAAAAGTAATGAAACGACAGGTTCATACAAACAATTCTAACATTTTAGAAGCATGCATCATTTAGACTATACTACGAAAAAGCTCAATGAATGTCAACTAAAGACAAGAGCTATCTAACACCATGTATTAAGAATGACATATCGTGAGTTAACAAAAACCATGTTAATCTTGTGAAATATCATATAACAGGTATCATGCGAATCATGTTATCATCTAGTAGAATGAAACGTATATAAGCATGTAAACAAAACCTTTCAAAGGTTTACACATTTTATTATCAATCAAATAATTATCATAATAACGTCAAGACACTTAAACATATCAAACACATAACATGTAATCAACACATATGTAATGTATGTGATTTTACTAAGAAAAATCAAATCTACTACTGAATTGATTAATATTACTAAGACAAGATAAAATATCATCTTTTAATACTTACTTTAGGCAAGTATAGGAATAAAGATTTTTCAAGTTGGAGAATGAATATGATACTATTACTAGCGGTGCTTAATTCGGGATAAACACGACCATTTTTACGGGTGATTCCACATACCCAACTTCTTTGCTGGAAGCAATTTAACCGTTAGGTTAAATTGAGTTTCTAGTGCAATATATTCTCTAGTAGTCATTCTCATGTCTGAAAAATGGGAATTCTTATTTTTTTGCCCTGATGTGTCGTTGTATAGGTGATTATTCCTTATCAAGTTTTACATTTATATTTTGCCGACTTAACCTATAACAACACTAACGGGCAGTGTACCCGATCAATGTAGCCTAGTTGGTAAGTAGGGTGTCGATCACTAAGAGTGAGATTTCTAATATACTAATTCTAAAGGTATTCGACTCTACTAAATTAATCCTAAACTAAAGCAAAAAGGGGGTTCAGCCTGAGAGACTGGCACGAGTTTGGTTTTCTAATGAACTAATTAAGTAAAACAAACAATACAAGTATGAAGACACCAAAGATAGGAAGAACATGTTAACCAAGTTTAGTCATATAAGATTAAGTTTTGATAAGTTTCTAAGACATGTAGTGACGGTGCTCACGACTAGGCGCGGTCTATCCTAAATAGGCGAGGAAGGGGCATGGCGACCCAAGCAATGCTCAGCTAGACACAGAGGTTATCACTGCACTAATAAAAGTCACCAAAGCGTTGGCTCTAATCTTATCGGCGAGTAAACCCTTAATGATTACTTATGTCTATCCTATTCTAGATTCCATTTTAAGTCTTTTTGACTGACTAATCCTGTCACAATTAATCAGAACCCGCATAAAGCTGCTTAATGATTACCATGTTTATATATTATTTAACCCTTAAGGAGCTTACATTAATCACGCAAACGATATTAATGAAGTATAAACTAATAAAGTAATCAAAACGAAGACTAAGCAACCAATCGAATTAGAAACTAATTAAACCATTAAATAATCATAAACTTGGCTAACACAAAAGGGTGTTAGCCCATAATCTCTGTAACAAAGTACATAAACATAATCATAATGAATAGAGTATGAAACATAGTGAATACGATACGCTAACCGAATGATTAAGTAATATAACAATGATTAGAGATGTTCTTCAAGGATGATTGGGTCTTCAAGGGTGATCTTCTGCTGTTTTGAGAGGCCTTGATCGTCTGGGAATGGCCCTAAGGGTTCCCAAAGATGCCCAAATTCGTTAATGAGTTCGGTATTTATATTTTCTGAAATCTGGGTCGATACGGCGCATCTATAGAGTTAGATGCGCCGCATCTATAAGTAAACGTAGCCTCCAAGTCTGAAACTGACCCAATACGGCGCATCTAAATACCAGATGCGCCTCATCTCCCAATACGGCGCATCTAAGGACCAGATGCGCCGCATCTCCTTCAGATACAGGTAGATCTCCTTTTTCTCTTTCCGTGGCCGCTTGAATCACCTAAATCGGAGTCCGGATGAAGATTTTATGGCCAAAATACGAAAGCATCTTCAAGTGTCGACTTGTAATCTTGACTTCTTCATTAAGCTTCTAATCTTCACTTGATCTCTTGAATTCTTGGTAAGGATTGTATATGGCCGATACGGCGCATTGGATTGGTCCGATGCGGCGTATCAAGGTAACTTCGCGTGGGGTCCAAGATTATAATATTCGGGAATATTCGTACACCGCCAGAAGATGCGGCGTAACTCCATGATTAGATGCGGCGCATGTCCTCTTGTATCTTGGATCGTATCTGGTGATATCTTGATAGAGATGCGGCGCATGTCGAGAGTGAGATGCGGCGCATCTGGAGCAGATTAGTCTTGATCTTCTTCATTTCAGTAGACTCTTCACTTTATGCATGTTTTGCTCCATTATTAGTCCAAAATCGCCAAGTTTCACCAAATGCTTGTTTTTACCTGAGAATTACAAAAGTAAACGATTAAGTATCAATCCTCATACATAATATAGTAAAACAAGTCAAATTAATAGGATAAATGATAGTAATAAAATGTACTTATTTGAGTTCATCAAATATCCCCCCACTTGAACTTTACTTGTCCCCAAGTAAACCTTAGAATTTCTCTTATGAAAATGTATCCTAAAAGATGTTAGGATTTATTTTATATTTAAGCATGTATTCGTTTATTTCATAATCACACAACTAAACACTTAACGAATTAGAAGTATAATAAAATAATTTGATAAAAGCAAATCTAATCGTTTAACTGTCCAGTCGTGACGAATATTCTATCATAAGCTTGGCAAGTATACACATCTCCACCACTAAAGCCAAGGAATAACAAGTCTAAAACGGTAAAAAGGGTTTTGAGGCTTAAAGGTTAATCATTCTTAATCACTATCGATCTCAAATTCCAGAAAAGGCGACAAAATCACAAATACATGATCGAATCCACGAACACGATACTTGCAATTGCTCAAATCCTTAACTCGAATAGACTAAAGATAGGTCCAAACTTCACCAATAATAATATATCAAAAAGGGCGACAAAATCATAAATACATAGCCGAATCCACGACTACGATACTTAAGATTGCTCAAATCCCTAATCTCAATAAATCAAAGGTTTGGTTGGATAAAGAATAATAAAGGGTATGGATAATATTTGGGACATAAATTGGTGTAAAATGAAAAATAAACAAAACAAATAGATTAAAATCCTAAGTGTGGTAAATTACTTTCCCAACCATCCCATGAATAAGACTCATATCATTGAATAACTCACGCTTTAACACTTGAAACACACGCTTTAGGTAGACACGAATTATACTCAACAAGATCTTAATCAAAGAATAACCTTAGTTGGCGTTCCCATAACTGCCAACTCCCATTCAATCCATAGATATAATATACAACAATTAGTGGCCATATGAACCACTTACATAACTTTACATCGATGGTTTATAACACGTACCAACGAATAATCGATTAGCTCAAAATATAGAATCGGTTAAGTTTAGACGAACCAATTATCTCACAATCTCACTTTTTGTTTTCTCTCTCTTTTTTTTTATTTTTTTTTATTTTTATTTTTTTTTTTATTTTTTTTTCTTTTCTCTTTTTTTTTATTTTTATTTTTTTTCTTTTTCATTTTTTTTTCATATTAAAACATAAGAAACAACTAATGGTGTAAAATTTCACCACTTCACCATCATTATAAATCTGGATAATTTTTTCCATACTATTCAAACTTCAGACATAAAAACTAATAGTGAAAGTAGTAAACACACGAAAAATAAACTCAAAGATATGCAATATTTACTTTCATACCAATTGCATTGTGCAATTTCCTGACTCAACCAAAGATAATGAATTACGCACGCGAACACAGGTAATGTAAGGAAACACACTTTGCCTAAAACAATTAACCAAACCACGGATTCTAATCTACAGGGTAGGCTAAGGTGTAAGGGTGTAACGAAACATTATAACAAAGGTGTAAGAAACGAAAGGAATGGCTCTGAGTGTTTTTCTAGGGGTATCTTACTCTAAAAATGAGAGTAACAAAAGGGTTTATACGGGGGTTAACTAACCAGTGTAGTTAGTTAATAACACATAACATATAATAGGCTATTTGGGTGCAATCCTAGAAATTTACCAAGTTAGACAAGTCATTCCAATTATATAAATAATACTCATTATGGTGGTCTCGAATAGTATACAAGCCAAGTTCTAAAGTTTACAAGTCACCGGCACACTCATAGATTTGTGAATTTTGAAAAATCACAATTTTTGAAAATAACGTCATGTGTGCAGCTATGTAATTTAGACTTTAAACAAAAACATGCTAAAAATTTTAAATTTTGATATATTAAGTACATATTAAGCATATTTTTAAAAAATAAGGACAAGTAAACGTTCTAATTCTCCATCCCCCCACTTAAGATAAACAACGTCCTCGTTGTTTAATTTGAAATTAAAAACAGGAAATAGAAAGAATTAGAACGGAAAACTCCCCTGAGATTTGCTCGGTATAATCCTCCATGTAAGAATGCGAGCATATAAAATGTGGGAGTTCATCAACCTCTTCAATTGTCCAGACCTGTAAAAATATAGAGACCACAGAGTAAGAATCTCGAGAGCATCTCGTTAATCATTGGTTAGGAAAATAAAAATAAAAATACGAAAAAATTACAGGCCAGAGTGTCGATGCGCCGCATCCATGGAATATTGGATACGCCGCATCAACAACCTGTAGGAAATATTAAACTGCATGCAATGGGATAATACGCCGTATCGATAGAAATTGATGCGCCGCTTCTTATTTTATTAATTCGAAGACTGTTTTTAATAAATGATTAGATACGCCGTATCTGTACAACAGATGCGTCGTATGTCGGTTATGGTTTAAATTTTTTTCTGATTAAAAACAGAATACGTCGTATCTAGGGGATAGATGCGCCGTACTCGAATTATTAAATGCGCTGTATATAAAATTAAAACGCCATACGCCGCATCTAGAATACAGATGCGCCGTATCATTTGTATCAGCAGAATACAGCGACAGCAGTCATGCAGAAAAAACAAATAAAAATAAACACAAGAAAGTAAAATAAACTAAAAAGAAAATAAAAGACAAGCATGGGTTGCCTCCCACGAAGCGCTTGTTTTTGTTCGAGTCACGAGCCTGACTCTACCCTTATTTACTACGTAATAGGGTATTGTTCCCCCCACTTGGAATCAAGTGCGGGTGATAGTAGCAATAAACACGAAGAGAGTGTAAATTTGCTAGTAAAGATGGAAGAAATAAATAAAAATCATACCTTGGCAATATATGTACATCATTCCTATCCTTACCCGGTTTGGTTGATAAATTGGATGACTTGACCATTACATCTGAAAGAGTAGTGTGTTGAGGAAAGATGAGTCTCCTTTCTTCTTGGTTAGTCACTATGGTAGTAAGGCGTCCCTTGACTTCCACAGAAGATGAGAAAGGGTCTTTAGCAAGTAAAAGTTCGAGTTCCTCTATAACCTTCATAGGGTCGAAATCATCATCTTCATCAATCATAGCAATGTTTAAGAGCTCATCACCAAATTCTTCCTCGAGCTCCACCAAATACGGGTTGGTTACAGGTGCTTCATGTGCTTCAATAGGTAGTGTAATAGATCTCACCTCATCAATTTTTTGTTCTGCAACCTGTTTAGGAAAACTAGCAAGATTATTAGTAACGGGATTAATAATATTAAATAAATTTGTACCACTTTGTGTTGTAAGCGATTCCAATTCATCTTGTGAATCTCCATCTTCAACTAGTGGTCTTGCAATATCAGCTTTATCCCGAATAGCCGCCTCAAATAAGTCATCCCACATTTCTTCAGAATCCTTTGTGGGGTCATAATCTGGCTCATCCGCTCCACACCTAAATACTTCCGTTTGTTGTGGTAATTGCGGTATGCCATCGTACGCAATAGCATCAAACTTTTCAATATCAGAATACTCATTATCTTCATCCGAGGGAATATTATCATGATGTTTTTGATATGATGAGAATATATTTTCCATCTCGGGTGGAAAATTACAAGTAATAGCACTATACACCATTGTCCCACATTCATCTTCATTTTCATCATAAGCACTTTCGGATGAATAAGCTTCTTTGTAAACAATTGCCGGATTTTCATTTAAATCAAACACTTGTGACTCTTCTTCATCTTGGGCAACTTCCGGAGAAATAACATCATCAATAACTATTGCCGGAAACCTAATTGCACCAAAATCGTATGATTCTTCTTCATCATCATTTGATAAAGTCCAAGGGTGTCGAAATGGCAATTTGTTTCTTTCTTTCCCTGACTTTTCCTGCTTCAATAACAAGTATTCTTCCATCGTGAGTTCCTTATCCTCGATGACTTGTGCACCATATCTTGCTCTTTCCCAATCGTAGATCCCATTATTGCTCAAGGCTCTTTCCTCTTCAAGTCTCATATATTCTTCCATAGTAATGTCTGGATTGTCCATCTTCATTATTACCTGAAAGATAAACAACCAAGAACAGCAGTGGACGAAACAAAAATAAAAACTAAACTAATAAAAATTAAATAAACACAAAAAATAAAAAACGAAAAATATTTTTAGGTCACAGAAGATGGATACGCCGTATCCAACAGACAATGGATACGCCGTATTAGCTTCCTGCAATCTTTTTTTTTTTTTTTTTTTTTTTTTTTTAGAAAATTTTAAAATTAAAAATCACACAAACTAAAAAAAAATTTGCCCACAGAGCGTCAATACGCCGTATTCACAGACAAGAATACGCCGTATTGAAACAGATAGATGCGCCGTATTCACAGACAAGAATACGCCGTATCTCCCTTCTGAGACAGACACACAGACAACAAACAAACGATAAAACAAATAAACCAAACACACAAAAATAAACTAAAAACAGAAAAATACCAATAAAACTAGCAAATAGATAAATTCACTCCCCGGCAGCGGCGCCAAAAACTTGATGTGTCGTTGTATAGGTGATTATTCCTTATCAAGTTTTACATTTATATTTTGCCGACTTAACCTATAACAACACTAACGGGCAGTGTACCCGATCAATGTAGCCTAGTTGGTAAGTAGGGTGTCGATCACTAAGAGTGAGATTTCTAATATACTAATTCTAAAGGTATTCGACTCTACTAAATTAATCCTAAACTAAAGCAAAAAGGGGGTTCAGCCTGAGAGACTGGCACGAGTTTGGTTTTCTAATGAACTAATTAAGTAAAACAAACAATACAAGTATGAAGACACCAAAGATAGGAAGAACATGTTAACCAAGTTTAGTCATATAAGATTAAGTTTTGATAAGTTTCTAAGACATGTAGTGACGGTGCTCACGACTAGGTGCGGTCTATCCTAAATAGGCGAGGAAGGGGCATGGCGACCCAAGCAATGCTCAGCTAGACACAGAGGTTATCAATGCACTAATAAAAGTCACCAAAGCGTTGGCTCTAATCTTATCGGCGAGTAAACCCTTAATGATTACTTATGTCTATCCTATTCTAGATTCCATTTTAAGTCTTTTTGACTGACTAATCCTGTCACAATTAATCAGAACCCGCATAAAGCTGCTTAATGATTACCATGTTTATATATTATTTAACCCTTAAGGAGCTTACATTAATCACGCAAACGATATTAATGAAGTATAAACTAATAAAGTAATCAAAACGAAGACTAAGCAACCAATCGAATTAGAAACTAATTAAACCATTAAATAATCATAAACTTGGCTAACACCAAAGGGTGTTAGCCCATAATCTCTGTAACAAAGTACATAAACATAATCATAATGAATAGAGTATGAAACATAGTGAATACGATACGCTAACCGAATGATTAAGTAATATAACAATGATTAGAGATGTTCTTCAAGGATGATTGGGTCTTCAAGGGTGATCTTTTGTTGTTTTGAGAGGCCTTGATCGTCTGGGAATGGCCCTAAGGGTTCCCAAAGATGCCCAAATTCGTTAATGAGTTCGGTATTTATATTTTCTGAAATCTGGGTCGATACGGCGCATCTATAGAGTTAGATGCGCCGCATCTATAAGTAAACGTAGCCTCCAAGTCTGAAACTGACCCAATACGGCGCATCTAAATACCAGATGCGCCTCATCTCCCAATACGGCGCATCTAAGGACCAGATGCGCCGCATCTCCTTCAAATACAGGTAGATCTCCTTTTTCTCTTTCCGTGGCCGCTTGAATCACCTAAATCGGAGTCCGGATGAAGATTTTATGGCCAAAATACGAAAGCATCTTCAAGTGTCGACTTGTAATCTTGACTTCTTCATTAAGCTTCTAATCTTCACTTGATCTCTTGAATTCTTGGTAAGGATTGTATATGGCCGATACGGCGCATCGGATTGGTCCGATGCGGCGTATCAAGGTAACTTCGCGTGGGGTCCAAGATTATAATATTCAGGAATATTCGTACACCGCCAGAAGATGCGGCGTAACTCCATGATTAGATGCGGCGCATGTCCTCTTGTATCTTGGATCGTATCTGGTGATATCTTGATAGAGATGCGGCGCATGTCGAGAGTGAGATGCGGCGCATCTGGAGTAGATTAGTCTTGATCTTCTTCATTTCAGTAGACTCTTCACTTTATGCATGTTTTGCTCCATTTTTAGTCCAAAATCGCTAAGTTTCACCAAATGCTTGTTTTTACCTGAGAATTACAAAAGTAAACGATTAAGTATCAATCCTCATACATAATATAGTAAAACAAGTCAAATTAATAGGATAAATGATGGTAATAAAATGTACTTATTTGAGTTCATCATGCCCATTAAAGTATAAAAAGGTGATAATTCACCAAGACATGACTTAATGAGACTCAACTATATCTATTAAAACTAAGGTGATGAAGATGTCATGTTGTACATGGAAATTTGACAAATATGTGTCAACAGATTTTAATCTTTGCGTTTGGAATCTAAGGTTGAATGATCTAAAGGGTGACATCTTTTATGTTGAGTTTAAGTATGTGTTATGCAAGTGATGTGAACATCTAAGATCAAGAGATGTGTTTGTGTGTGATAGTTGAATATGTTAAGAACGTTCTCAAGAAAGTTCTTTGGAACAAGTATCTAAATAAAGTTACCAACTTTAATAGATCTTGTGTATGCTTCGGAGATGTGGATATGCACAAGATTTGACCAAGGTTTGGTTATGATGTACGCTTGAAGGGAAATAGATACATAAAGTATCTTTCAACAAATAAGATTATCATACTTATGAAAACAAGTATGACAAGATGAGGGGGATAGTTCATAGAACTTGTAGGTGTAATGAAATCTCTTGTAACATAACCATTTATGTTGCAAGGAGAGAATGATGCATAGGATATACATTATCCTAAACGCATGATTTCTAAGGCACAATGTTTTCCCAAACATCATGTTTTCCTAAATGAATCCAAAGTGTTTGATAGTCTTAAATAAACTTGGGGATGACACGAAAAATTCACTTGAGTTTCTTATGTATTCTCCTCAAGAGTCATTGTTACTTGGGGTGCATGAGGTTGTCTTTGAGATTTTGCATTTTAACATATTTTGTTAAAATATTGATTTGAGACATAAGCAGAAGCTTGGTGACAAAGTATTACTAATACTTTGATTAATTGTGAAAGTTGTACTACTTAAACCTAGTGTAAATGAATGTGAGCTTCATGCTCATTTGATGTTGAAGGTTCTAATCCTATAGGTGGTAAAGTGTTTGGACAAAGGGCTTTTTGAGCAATGCACTCAATGGATTGAAATGATAATAAGGATTGTGGTGATGTAGGGGTTTGTTGTGCTATGAAGGTACTTAGGTTTTATGGATGTTGAAAACAACAATGATGGAGACTAATTCTTGTGATCCATGGGAAGGTACAACTAATGTGTGATGTGATCTGAAGCTTAGGGCCTGAGATATATCACAGAGGTGAATGTGACAAGATGATGGTGAAAGTACAAGTGTACATGAATGTTGAAGATGACAAGAATGGATACTGATTCTTGTAGTTTACTAGTGGATGAAGTGCTTAGTTATGTTTGTGAAACCTAGGGGCTAAATGGGTTGAAGAACAAATGTTCTAGTCATGATAGGATAAGTGTTTTAAAATACTTGTGAGTTGATTGTTTCGGATATGACTTTTAATGACTACAATCGTAAGTCAGATATACTTGAATATTTCGAACGAAATACTTAAGTTGTCAATCCTACTTGGAGAAAAGGATGACAAGACTTGATAATTACATCTATAACCTAAGTGTGAGTTATGACTTGATGTAAATCTTAATTATCTTGAAATATGACATGTTAACCAAGTAAGGCAACATATGTGAATACTGGACAATATCTATAGTCAACAGTTGGACTTGTGATCTATGATATTTTTGCCAACAGTGAGTTCAGACTTGTTAGGAGGTTGTCAATTTACAAATCAAACTAATGGATAAGTAAAGGACAAGTGGATGCGGTGAATTTGTGTAATGAACACAAATACTCAGTGGTTCACGAACAAGGGTACTTTGGAGTATTTGTATGAAATTTAAAACTGTGATTGGATATGATTATCCTATTGGTGTGAGTAAGATGTCCTAATCCTAATATGAGTGAATTGTCAGTGAAAAGAATCCTAGTGATGAAAGTGAGTGATCTTGAGTGAGGAATTTAAACGAAAATTTAAAGATCAAACTGTTTGTTCTGGCGGAACCAAAGTACTACACTGGCGGAACCCTATTTTAGGTTCCGCGTGATCCGTTGGTTAAATTTTGGCGGCACCAAAACTTTCAACAGACGGAACTATAAATTTGGTTCCGCCATTTCCGTCAGATGGTGTTTCTTAACAGAGAGCATGCCAAAATACTCGAAACCTGTTCAATTCCCGAAAATTGTTCTAAGACATATTTACCTACTTAGTTGTGATAGATTAAAACCAAAAACACAGGTTCTAACACACGTTTGCACATAGATCAATCTGATGATAATAACTTACCATAAATGGATGTTAAGCCAAACAGTGGCTTAAACACGAAAAATCAAGTGTTATCAAAGATAAGTTTCTATCCTATGACAAGACAAATACATTAAACATCATGATTAGAAGCAACTGTACCAAACACCTTTTTCAAAGAAACTACATGTTTACACATTTTAACACTTGAGCTAGAGTATGTGCAGGACAATACTTTTCAAGACACTAAACTAGTTTCACTCAGTTCACATTTCTAAGTAAGTTATGCAAAGTTTTCACATAACATATGCAAACAAAAATATCTAAGTCTATAAGTGAAACAAACGCAGTTTATCAACTTAGTGCACAAGATCTAGCAAAAGTCATATTGTGCATCAAACAAGCAATTGATAAACAAGTAAATAATTATCATGGCAAAACACTTATGTATTACCTATCAACAAATGCAATCACAATTACCAACAGGCAAATAACATGTATGCAAATAGCTTAGAACAGATAGTCAGATAGCATAGCATAAATGAAAAGATACTTTTCGTCATTTTGTGTTTAAACATGACGATGTACATCAAACATGATTTGTTTCCTTTATATTACCAAATTCTTTAGTTTCAAAAGAAATCATATCAATGTTCAAAGTATACTAACTTACATTGCCTGACATAAAAGTTTAAGTTACTGTGTCAAAATGAAACTTAATATTTTGGACAGGTTGTAGTATTTGATTTTTTTACCTACTTCAATTTAGATTTAGGCTATGAAATTATTTTTAAGTGAAAGTAGACTTAATTCCCTTCAAAATGATAGGTGACACGACTTCTACGAACTTACGGTTAATAAGTTATGAATTTTTGAAGTTGGACAAAAACTGTATACTATAGTGACGGATTTCGCGGATCCTTTTTGAGGGTTCCGCCCTTTCTAACAAAGGGATCCATGGGTGTCTGTGACAAATTCTCCTAAACTAGTATTTTGACATAGAGAAAACATGTAGGACTTGCTAGACTTAATATTAAATATATATTTACACATATTTAACAACATTTCCACTTATGTGACTTATCTAAACATTACGGAGGTGATTTTTTAACTAAATTAATAGTTATCCCAAACACTCCTTTAAAACCCGTGTTTTTCGTAAATTAGCTTTACGCACACAATTTGACACTTAATCTTTTTAAGAAATCTTTTCTTTTGATTTTCCAAAGACATCTTCAAGCTTGTATACAAAGTAATATTTAACAACAAAATTTCTAAGTATACTTAGCGAAACATTTTCATATTATATTCCTCTTCAAAGGTAATTTGATACATGGATCGTACTCTATTTTAAAAACCATTTGTTTTAAAAATGAGAGCCACGTGGCTCTGATAACAATTGTGAAAACGTAGGGGGGGGGGGGGTGAATACGTTACCGTTTTAAAAACTTAAAACTTGTTGTATCAAATGTTCGTTTAAGCTTGTTCGAATATGAAAGATGTTTTTAACTTGCATAAGTTAAAACATGTTGACACACAAGTATTATCAACAAGTCACACCACAATCAATCACATAATACAAATATAAAAGTAAAGAGATAAGTAATGATTACAAGTAACTTGTACATTTTACGTTATGTATCAAGTTACATGTTTGTCATCAATCAAAACAAACGAGACTGCTTGCACTAACAATCTCTCCAACGAGACTGTTTGCACTAACAACCCCTTTTCTTCAACCCGTATCAAACAAATCGATCAAACAAACCCTTAATCTTTTCTATTTCTTGGTGTGGGTGGTGGATGTGGTGGCATGGTGGCGGTGTATCTACGGCAGGAGGGGGGTTGTTGAAGGTGATGGTGATGGTGATGGCGGCTGGAAACTTATGAGAGGGATGTGAGTGGGGATAAGATTGGTGTTGGAGGCTTGTGATGTCTCATGGTTATTCGAACAGGATTAATAGGCGTAAAAGAGGCAGCTCCAAGACTTGCTTTTGTGGTCAAAACCGCGTGGATGGACGATCCTAGCTGAAGTTGTTTTCCCCTTGAAGAGTTTTAGAGGTTCTCTTGAATATGTGTTGGGAAGAAGAGAGGTAGACAAAAAAAAAATAAAAGACTGATTTTGATGTATCGCTGGTGCTACAGGGAAAGGAGAAAAAAGAAAAGAAAAAAAAAAAAAGAGAAAGAAGAAGATAAGAAAGAGAGATAGAGCAGAAAGGAGATAAGAAAAAGAAAATGGACGGTGGTTCATTTATTTAATAGAAGGGTAGAATGGTTTTATTAATACCTCGTGTACTCCGTGTCCCGTTAGGTTAAATTCTAAATGTGGTCCATCTGTTTGCAAAAATATATTTCTGTAAACGTTTTTATAAATATCATTTAAAAACAAGTCATTTACTCCGGAAATTATAAATTTAATATTTACGAATATGAAAGAATTTTATGGATTAACTAAATATATTCAAAAATGCTCAATTAAATTGTCATGTAACAATAATTAAATTTTTATTATTAAAACAATGTTTGAAAATTTACGGGTGGTTACAGCTTGTTATATGTTTCGAGCTAATTTTTGGGCTTGAGCTTGATAAAAGCTTGACTAGATCGAGTCATGCTTGAGCTCGAGCTCGAGCTCGAGTTGCTTGATAAAAGCTTGACTTGATTGCAACCCTAATCTCAACCATTGATTATTTATGATAATAAGACAAAAAGCACACTAGTTAGAACCTTGCCATTTGGAATGAGATCAATAAGATCATTTGCATATCATTCATATCTTTTCATTTTGGTGATTAAAGATAATGCATCTAGAAGTAATCTTCTATTTTGGAACAAAATCAAACATGATCTTTTTTAGGAATGTTTTAAGACCCATTTTTAGTAATGAATATTTTGTATGTATTTGATAATGTATTAAGATCTCATCCCTCATTTCATGGATGACAATCTTAGGAATATTTCAAATCAAGTAAGATTGCACACTAAAAAAAAGGATATTTTTTGGCACTATTAGAAGGAAGGCCTCCTTGGACGGTCCCCTTCTTTAGGGGGCTATGTTGGGGGGCGTAGATAGCCTGATGCGCCATGTTTGCCTATAAAAGCAAGCCTTTTGCACACATTGTTTCTCACTCCTTTCAATCATCTCTCTTGCATACATTCCTTCAATCATACATTCTTTCTTTGATAAGTATCTTGTTTGATATTCATTTAAGTAATTAATCCAACTATATTTTGTCTAGCAAAGGGTAAAACACTTGAAGATCTCTCAATTCTCATGTGTTGTAATCATTAGTACTTGTTTATAGTCTTGTTGTATTACCATATCATACTACTATATTTCAAAGTTCATAATCACCACAATACTTCAAAATAGTGTGTTAGGTTAGTATTTTACAAAGAGAGAAAGGTTGGTTCTACCTCGATTAGAACTCGATATTTATCTTAGTATCGGTAAAGATTGTAAGCGACGTTGTAAGGTTTTCTTCACCGAGAAGGGAGTTTGTTGACATAGTAAAGGATACTCTCGAGTTGGATACTCGGAGAGTGGAGTAGGGTCAGAAAGGAAGCTTCATTATCGAACCACTATAAACACTCGTATCTTGGTTTGTACTTTTCATTATTTTACTTATTCTTGTGCATTTTTTATATATATTGTTGTGCATTTGATCTTATACATTATCATACTTTGAATTCACATAAAGTTTTGAAACTTCAATTTAAATCTGTAAAAACTATTCAATCCTTCTCTAGTTTTCTACAGCGTGTACAAAGGAGAAGGCTAAGGTTAAAACCCTTTTTCTTTTTGGCTTTTTCTTTTGTTAATAAATAATTTTACAGGTTTATTCCTTGTAGAGGTGAGATCGATGCAAAACAAGTATCACTTAAAAAACAAATAAATCAATCTCAACCATCCATCCACCTTTCATCTAATGGCTAAGATCAAATCAAAAAATAAAAAAGGGAGGGCAAAATTGACATTTTAGCTCATTTAATATAAAAACCCACTTTCCACCTTTTTTTTTAAAACAACATATCTTGCAAACGGTAAATCTTCAAGCTACGAAAAATACACCATCGCGACGAGAAAAAAATTATCTTTCTATAGATATGCATTGTTATATACTTTCGACGAACTTTTTTTTCAAAATTCCGTCCAGAAAAATCCCACAGGATTCGTAAAAAGACGATTTTTTTTCAAAATTTCCGTCCAAAAAAATCCTACGGGATTCGTAAAAAGACGAATTTTTTTTTCAAAATTTCCGTCCAGAAAAATCCCACGGGATTCGTAAAGAAATCCCACAGGATTCGTAAAAAGATTATTTTTTTTTCAAAATTTTCGTCCAGAAATATCCCATGGGATTCGTAAAAATACGATTTTTTTTTCTTCAAAATTTCCGTCCAGAAAAATCCCACTGGATTCGTAAAAAGACGATAAATCACAAAGGATTCAGTATGAATCCCATGGGATTCTTTGGTGAATCACATGGGATTCATTGTGAATCCCATGGGATTCTTTGGTGCATCCCATGGGATTCATTGTGAATCCCATGGGATTTTTTGGTGCATCCCATGGGATTCTGTATGAATCCCATTAGATTCTTTGGTGCATCCCATGAGATTATGTATGAAATCACAAGGGAATATTTTTTTATGAATTTGCAGTGACAACCCATGTGGTAGATGATAAAAAAATACTATTTGTTTAGTGGAGCAAACATAATCGTTTGTATTTTTACAACTGACTTTTCAAAGCTAAACTTTTATATATAAGTAGTTCCTCTTTTTTACACCAAGGATAAATGTTAATCCCATGGGATTCAGTATGAATCTCAAGGGATTCATTGTGAATCCAATGGGATTCTTTGGTGCATCACGTGGGATTTTTTTAGTATGTTAATATATGACAATTTGTCTCAAAAAAAAAAAATATATATATATATATATACACACCATTAAAAAAAACTATACTTGGTAAGTACGGAGTATCATATGTAAATAAGAATAAAAAAATCTTAAAGTAAAAAATAGAAAAAGAATAAAAAGATAGTACATGGATTCTTTTACACATTTCATTCCTACTGTCGCTGCAAAACATTTATTCCAAATATGTTGCATCGACTTTGTCTGCTCCGACCACCATGTCGCCGTAAAAAATCACAAAAACTCATCACAAAGAAATACAGCTTGCTTAGATGACTTTAAACCTCAAAAATACAATCTCGAATTATTGACTTCTTGGTTCATGGACTTCTGCTACTACTAACCATCGTGTCACCAGAAAGCACCGCCGGAAATAATAGTCGTTTTTTTTCCATGGTGCCGGATGAACCTTCGCTGAATCTCACATCAACCACAGACTACCGGCGAACCACCGTCAAAACCACCATGTTACCGCCAGATCTCCAACCACGCTCCTTCCTCCGTACATCTCACCGTCAATCAGCCATCGCCACAGATCGGAGGGTTAGGTAGAAAGAGAGATGAGAGAGATGATTGTAAGTGTGTGTAGAATGTGTGTGTTTAGGGGGTTAGTTTAGGGGGTTAGGTAGAAATATTGAATGACTAAAATGCCCCTCAATATATTTGTTCATTTTAATCTAAACCGTTGAATGGAAGAAGGATGGATGGTTGAGATCTTGTTATTTGTTTTTTAGATAAATGTTGTTTCGTATTGAACTTTTCAGGTTCATTCCTTGTATATGTAACATTTATTCGCGGGTTGTTTTATTTCTTTTTTCTTTCTAATCCTCGAAATATGTACAATTTGTAGTTTAAATGTTATGTTTTATCTTATCTAAGCAATGTATATTTATAATGAACATGTGTAGTTATATCTAAAAAATAAAATTGCGACTTAATGGGGACGCTATGACATGGAGTTATAAAGGGAGTTGCTTTCTTTTTGTGCTATGTTATAAAAAGGCTGATAATGTAACATATAAGACAAGTATGATACAGAGTATGGGGTGTTATCATAGCTTGTGTTCTAAGCATTGTGAGACGGAATTGAGAGGGGACAATTTGTGAAGTATTTATTTTAAGGGGTCAATATATGCTATGCTAAAGTTTTTTTGTTAATAAAAAATAACTAAAACTATAAGAAAATGGTTATAAATTGTTGATAGGGTCAAATTTTCAAGGGGGCCATAACACCCTTTTGATCCCTTTTACGTTCCGTCCGTGATTGTACATATTCTCGGGCAAAGAATAAAAGTAAATATAAAACTACGTAGAATCCTTATGTTAAAGATAAATACCCACGTTTGTTTGCTTTAGAGGAGAATAAAGAGGTCAGCGTGCTTGTGAAAATTCTTAATGGTTTACATTATGGTTTTAGACGAATGCCAAGGGGGGAGCAGAAGGTATGCAAATGGAAGATTTAGTCAACAAGGTGGGTAGTTTTTTGTTCTCTGATGAGGATGACAGGTGGTCGTGGAGTTTGGATGGCGAGGGTATTTTCACGGTTGCATCGGCTAGGAGATACATAGATGAGGGGTTTTGGACGGGTCACCAACTAGATGGATAAAATTGCTCCCTATCAAAGTGAATATTTTCGCTTGCCGTTTAGCATCCTATAAGCTTCCGTCAAGGTTTAATATGTCTCTAAGAGGGTTGGAAGTGCCTTATATTTTTTGCGTGGTTTGTTAGGTGGGGGTCGAAACCATAGATCATCTTTTCTTTTCTTGTTCAGTTGCTTCTGCTATTGCCTCAAGGATTCTAGTGTGGTGGGGGCTTCCTGTCATCGGGTTCTCTACGTACCAAGATTGGCTTAGTTGGATCGAAGGTGTGAAGCTTAGGCGGGAGGTGAACGAATACTTGGAAGGTACGATGCTCGTCTCTTGGTGGATAATTTGGAGTTATCGAAATAAGTTGATTTTCTCGTCCGAAGATCCAACAAAAGCATCTTTATTTGATCGTATTGTTCATCATTCTTATGTTTAGTGTAATGCTAGAGCTAGGAGAAATTTAAATTGGGTGGGTTGGATTAAAAGCCCTTTAACTGATTTCATGTAATTGTTGTGCTGGTTGAGTTTTAGCTTCTTGCTAGGCTCGTTAATAAAATCACCATTAAATAAATAAATCTTACGTTGAAGTCATGTTAAAAAAAAAAAAAAAAAAAAAAAAAAAAATAATCTTACGTTGAAGTCATGTACATTTGTTATCAATAAAATTTACACATCACCATCAATGTCCCAATGCAAATAGCATGGTTTCAACATCGGGATCTTACCTAGGATCGTTTTCGTCTTTGCAAGATCGTGATCGTAAGATCAGATCGGGATCCTAAGATCCTACTATAATGTCATTTTTTAATGATCTTTGTAATATTATTCAAATCTACAAATTATTATATATTATAAACACGAAATTATATGAATACTTTATGGAAATGTTGTCCTAAATTATGAATACGGAATGTTTAAGAAAAATTACATGTTTTTTTTTTTTTAATTATATAAAAACATAAACCATAAATTTGTAGTTTTTTAGTTTGCGGTTCGAGAAAAGTAAGATCGGATCGGAGTAGATCTTAAGATCCTATAGTTAAGATCGGGATCCTATAAGATCTTAAGGTTGTTAAGATCCTACGTAGGATCCAGATAGTTTTTGCTTTGTAGAATTATAAAATCGTAAGATCCTAAGATCAGGATCGGGATCCTAACAAAGCAAATAGAACATAACAATATTGTGTGATATATCTTGAATTGTGACATAGGCCAAGAGGCATACATGAATACCATTGTTTTTGCTAACTACAGAAAAAATGATATGACATGTGTAGTTTGATGCGTCAAAATCATTGAAGTTATGACTTGCAATGCCCCATAAGTCTACTTCCTAAACATGGGAACCCTACTTGGAATGTGAGTTGTCTTGATCGCCAACATTAAGCATATGAGGATGTGGAATGTATCATAATGGGTTGGCTATTTTGTGGACATTTCATAATTGAAACTGCGTTGTTTTCTTTGGTGATGGTCAATCTTGTTGGGGATCAGGTGTGAATGTTTGTGGCGAAAATTTATCCTTGGAGAATGTGGTGTTGTTAACAATCACAATAAATAAAATAAAATAAAATAAAATAAAAAATTGATGTTCCATTGAGCTGCAAATAAAAATCTTGGGAATGTTTTAGGATAAACAAAATAAATTACGAATAACAAATGAACACAAGAACACCAAGTGTTAAAGTTGTTCTATCAATTTGGTATGATCGACGTACATTCAAGGGTAGTCAACTCCGAGTGTTAGGCTAGTTATTAGTATAAATATTGGGTCTTTTGTAAACACAATAAATCAATTAATATATCACGTTTTACATAGAGTCATTAGTATAAATATTAGGTCATTTAAACACAATAAATCAATCAAATATTATCTATCAATATATCATGTATTACCCTACTCACGTGCCATTTTATAAAATCATATTTATCGCCAATTCCAAAATACACCTTGACAGAAACAAATAGAAAACAATATGAAGTTGATGCATCGAACTCTAGCAGGAGATACCATAAGCATGTTTGGGCATTGCTAAAGAAACTACATTTTTTTATTCTTTAATTTTTGCCATTATACTGAAACTTTTTATACGAATGTTCTAATCGGTTAAATTAATAATTAATAAAATGACTCATGTCATGCTTATCTCCCCGGAAAAAAGGCAGGCCGCAAAGTGTACAGTCAGCCCACGAAAACAGATTATATTCTCTCATTTCATATAGCTTTAATTGGTCTTTCATTTAGATTTTTAAGTATAAATATAATCGTATACGATTAGTTTCATATCTCCCCTTATTTTTATTTTTAATTTCATATAAACTCAAAGTATAATTATTGAGTGTATAATGTACAATATTTTTAAAACATGTTTAGGTAAATATGAAATTTCCAAATTAAAAAAGAAAAAAATATGAAACTTAAGGATTACTTTACTTACTCAAACAGAAAATACAATTATAGACCGTAAATATGTTTATCTTACAAATAATATTTTGATAAGGCCGACAGGCCGTGCACAATGAGAGTTAAAGAAAAAATATATTAAAATACATGAAAAATGTTTATATTATGTTTCTAATCGTACTTAGATGGGAATGAATATTCATACATTCTAAATGGATTTTAATACCTATAAACAACGACCCCCCCCCCCCCCCCCCCCTTATTGTTTTTATTTTTATAATATTGTTTTATTGTAAAACTACAACAGATTGTATAAAACTGAAAAATATAAAGTTTGACAAGAAATAAGGAACTAAAAGACAAAAATATACGGAATAGAAAACTGATAAAAAATTATCTTATATTGTTGAAAAGAGTGAAATGTGGGTCAGCAGGGGTAAAAGGTGGCTAGGAGATATGCATAACAACATCATAGTTAGTTTATGTTTCATGTCCATGTGGTATTAAAATATGTCACTTTTTCATAATTAATATGTATAATTATTAAGCATTTTATAAACTTGAAATGGTTTATACTTGGTGTATTTAGCTTTATAAATTTAAAATCTTTATGAATTGATAATTTAAAAAGTTATAAATCTTTTAAAAGCTCCACTATTGTAGATGCTCTAGATGTGTTTGTTTCCTCAAAAGGTCTTTCTTGGTGGAAAAACATTTGATTCTTTACATTCTCTTGAATGATAATCAACATTTCCTCAAAGATCTAGCTATATTTAATGAGCATTTGTTCCAGCGAATTTTGGTTAGAAGTTGAGAATGAGCATTTATTTCTTTTAAGCCCTCCTTAACCGGCTAATTATACATTTACTGTGAGGAAGTAATACCATTTGACGATGTCCCAATGCTAAATGTAAGCGATTCTATCTGATAATAAGATTCACCATCTAACTTAATTTACCTGATAAAATTCATACAAGGTGAATTTCTTTTTCAAACTTCGTGTCGCAAATCAAACAGCGGAAGGTTTAGCTTACGTTGTCTTAACTGGGCCCGCGCTAGAGAGCTCCCTCAAAGTGGAAAGCTTTTAACCAAATACCCGATGGGGGGAAAACCCCCTACTAATCCGCCCGAAGGCACGACGATTAATAGGAGTAAACCCTGCCCCCTCAGACTTGACCTGAGTATATCCAAGCCAAGCCCTCTGAGGGACTTCCTAGTATCTCAAAGTTGACACTAGTGGGGTTTGAACTTGGGACCTAAAGGTTACCAAGCCAAGTTCTTACCACTAGACCAACTCATCTGATATTGATAATAAGATTCACCATCTAACTTAATTTACCTGATAAAATTCATACAACAAACTCAAAGCCAAAGCAATATGTCACCAAACTAACAAACTACGGAGGTTTGGAGATATGTTCGTAATTGGTGTGATATCCTTTTTCCTCCTTTTACTTCTTTGAGCATTGGAAGAATTGGTTTGACTTGTGGCATGCCTCGAAAGAGAATAAACATCTTCTTTCTGCTATTGTTGCTTCGTCACTTTGGTGGCTTTGGAGGTTTTGTAATAGTATTACTTTTTGTTCGCATCCGATGAGAAAAATGACATTTTCGACAACATTCATTCTTCTTCTTACTGATGGTTACTTCACAGGGATCATATAGCGTGTAGCTGGGAAGATTGACTTAAGTCTCTCTTGTTGATTGCGAGTTTTGGCATTGGTTGATTTTTTATTTATTTTTTCCTCGAGGCTTGTCTGGGGCGGCATAAAAAACACTTTAGAGTGAAAACCGGTGTCTCGGCCTCTGTGGGTGGGGATTTTTCTTTTGCTGTGGTTCGCCGTAATTGGCAAGAGTTTTTTCATCCTTTTTGCTACCCTCGCAGTTAAAGCCTCGGGAGGTAACTAGGATGTGTTGTTTTGTTTCATTTCTAGATTGTATAGTACTTTTTGGCTTCTAGCGTGTTGAAATAAGTAATCTTGGCCTGGAATAACTACAGGGACTTATTGTGTCACTTTTCCGAGTGCTTGATTCTTTATTGTTGGTTTTTTTTTTTTTATTTTTTTTTTGATTATTTGTGATCATGTCTCTTCATGGTAATACCCCTCCTGGGTCTATTCATGGGAATACACCCCTTCCTACACCTCCTCCTTCTATTCATGAGGAGGATGAGGTGTTTGGACCTAATGTTACTTTGATAAGTAAACTGGACTTAGTTCACCCTTTACACTTACACCCTAATGACTCTGCTACCTTAACTGTTATATCTGTAAAACTTAATGGAACTGAAAATTATAATGTCTGGTCTTGTGCAATGCTCTTGGCTTTGGAGGGTAAAAATAAAACTGGTTTTATTGATGGATCTTGCACAAGATCACATACTTATGAGGTTTTGGGTAGACAGTGGGATAGGGTAAATGCTGTTGTGCTTGGGTGGATCTTAAATTCTGTATCATAAGAGTTATTTTTGGGGCAAATCTTTTCTAAAAAGGCCTCTGATGTTTGGACTAAATTGAAAGAAACATTTGATAGGGTTGATTGGTCTGTTACTTTTAACCTACACTATAAAATCAACTCTTTGTCTCAAAACGGGACTTCTATTGCTGAATATTTTAAAAAGTTGAGTACTCTATAGAAACAATTGCTCTTGTGAAATTGACTAGGTGTACATGTCATGCATCCGAGGATTTTAAAAAACAAAATCAACTTATGAAACTAATGCAGTTCTTAATGGGCTTAGATGATTCATGTATGCAAATAAAAAGTAATATTTTGTCTAGAGACCCTCTTCCTGATGTTAAAGGGGCTTTTGCTATCATCTCTAGTGAGGAGTCTCACAGAGCTGTTGTCACTGGTTCAGGAACTGGTACCACTTAGAGGTCTCAGTCTTCTGTGTTTAATTCCAGTGTGCCTAACATAGGAAGTTTCTAGAGGCCCCAAACGTCTGGTACTTCTTTTAGACCCAATAAAGTTGCCAGATCCCTTATGTTTCAGGGGAGGGGGGATTCCTCTAAATTTATGGTCTGAGTGTATTCTTACTGCTTGTTATTTGATTAAAGGTTGCCCTCCTCAGTGCTGAATGGGAAATCACCTTATAATTTGATATTTAATAGAAAATGTTCTTTAAATCATTTAAGGACTTTTGGTTGTTTGTGTTTTGCTACTGTCTTAAATAACTTTGATAAGTTTAGTAGCAGATCAGAAAAATGTGTTTTAATTGGTTATGCTTCTTTCAAAAATGGGTATAAACTTTACAGTCTTGAAAGGAAACAATTCCTATATTCCAGAGATGTTAACTATTTTGAAAATGTTTTTTCTTTCAAGATCAAAACTGTTTTTGTGGACAAAAGTGATAGTCATGGTGATGCAGGATTTCTAACCAGGTTTTAATATTTATAAGTTCTCGTCTACCTATGGTCTACCTAATGCACTAACGGGCAGTGTACCCGGTCGTGTATAGTGTATTAATCGGTAAAGCCGAGGTCGTCCCAAGAGCTATGTGTGTGGATCTAATTTAAGTTCTAGTGTCACTGGTTTTACAGGGGTTTTTTATAAATTGATTAATTAAACAAAAGAAATGAAATAAAACAAAAGCAATTAAACGTGGAAAAGATATCAATAGGGAGAAATGTGCTAGCCTAGTTACTAATCTTGTTATGCTATGCTTACGTTTTCTAATTAGTGTTTTCTATCGCTCCACATGGGGGTTTAAGTCACTAGACTCAGTTGGTATATTCGTCTAATCCTATTTTCCATAGCGTCCTATTCCGTAACCTAATGATTACAAGAGTTCATGGGTTTACCCTATGGAAAAGTCATTAAGTGTCGCTACGATCTAAGACTTATTCAACGGAACCCGACCTTTTGGATCTTAGGTACCCCCAACTTCTTAAGCATTTTAGTTTGGAAGGTGATCGTTGGGTAAAATTCTCACGCAAGATAGTGATAGTCCTATCGTCAATTTTTACCACTACTCGTAACGTGATCCACTAGGGTCAGTTGGTCAATTCTCCTAGCTTTCTAGATACTACCTAAACTTCCATGCTACCAAAACAAGGGTGTCCAAAAATAAGCAAAGAAAGTATACATATAAAGCGATAAAGAAACGAAAAAACTACATCACAACATTAAGAAATTTCATAACTAGGCTAAAACCAAAGGTGTTTAGCCTCTCATATTAAAACATGCAGAAAATTCAATGTTTAACATCATGAATGAAGACATGGAATTAAATACAATAATGTAATATGAAATACTAAAACTTTTGTAGTGATAAGCGTGAATTCTCCCTTGGAAATGACTTGTATGTTGCTAGAAATCGTCCTCCTTGAAGCCCTTAATCGTCTCTGGTTTTTGTGTGTTGAGAGGATATGTAAAAATGCGGAATTAGGGCTTGTATTTATAGCCTCGACTAAGTTACGGCGTAATCTCTAGGGTTAGTTACGCCGTAACCTTTGGATCTAGGACGATCTTATCCACAGTGATGATATTATGGCGTAACCTAAAGATAGGTTACGAACGTAGAACACTTGTTAACGGTTTTACGCCGTAACCTTGCAATTAGTTATGTCGTAACTTGCTTGGACCATGAAATTCTTCTAAGTCTTGGAAACATATATACGGCGTAACTTATTGAGGAGTTACGCCGTAACCTTGGTCATTATTGACTTTGGTCTTCTAGTGTTAATCCTAGTTACGACGTAAGTAGAGTATGGATTTATGCCATAACTCTTGTCTGGTCAGCATACTCTTGTGTATTTGCATTAAAAACCTTCCAAATCCGCGTCTCTTCGTTCCATTGCTCATAAGTAACCTGAAAATGAAATATAAGCGAATAAGAGTATATATTCAAGTAAAATAATACAAATGATGAGCATATTAAGGGGAAATTGACACTAAAATATCAGGACTATTTGATGTTATTAAATATCCCCCACTTGAACTCTGCTTTCCCTCAAGTAGACCTTATTAGAATAATTCTTAAAAAGATATCTCCCAAGAGACTTGGAAAATATGAATTTAAAAACCTCATATGCTAGAATATATCAAAGTCGAACACCTCACGAAATGGGAACATAACACTCATACTCTTTTTACTCTAAGTGTCAATTTCGGGGTGGTCACTCATTGCACAGTCATAGCATTTATTCTATCATAGGCTTGGCAGTTACACAAATCTCCACCACTAGAGCTAAGGTAAAGACAATCCTTAAAGGCAATGTTGGGTGAATAAATATAAGGCTAGGGGTGATTTTTCATTACTAGCATACTACGGCGAAGGCGACAAAGACTATCGATACATGACCAAATCCATGCCCAAGACACCAATGACTGCTCACTCCCTCACCTAAGTGTGGTTTATGACTAAAGGGTAGGATAAGACATGGGATGCACACAAATGGTGAAAAATAAAAATAAACAAGCAAATAGTCTTAGCCTATAACCAAGCTGTCACCGCCCGCCGTTCATCCAGATTCAAAGCTTCAAGACGCGAAAACCGGAACGTGATGTAATAAGTTAGTATGCCAATGTAGATGTCATATGGCGAGGTGTATACTAACTTAGTATTCAAAAATAGTTGATGTAGATTAGCAATCAACTTCAATCTTCAATCGAATGTGATCGAGGTAGGCTCCTCGATTCTTCGTCCAATAAGCTCCAATACTTAAGGATTAGTGCTAATGATACATGCACTATCCTTTTTACAACATTAAACAAATAAATAAACTACTCTCTTTTTTCATTTTTTTTATTACAAACAATAAACAAACATCCCCCCACTTGAGATGAATCATATATGAGGAATACAGGGGGTCTTCAATAATCTTCAATTATATGCCTTCAACGTAGGCGTGATTCCCGAATCTCTCTACCCAAACCTCAAACTTAGGCAAATGGCGACTTCCCAATCACAAACTAAGACTACACGGTAGGCTAAGGCAAATAGGGTGTAACGAAACAATATATTATATGGGTGAAGAAAGAATGGCTCGAAAGGGTGTAACTAGGGGTATCTTGCACTAAAGGTGAGTGCAACAAAAGGGTTTAACACGGGGGTCGAAAAGTCGAGGTGACTAATCGCTAAACGCAAACAAGTAAACACATATGGGCTATTTGGTGTAAATCATAAACATTTCCTTCTCAAAATGTCCCTCCCAAATGTATCAAGCTAACTTGACACAGTACTCGTCTATCGTCTTGAAATGATGTAATGTCGGTCCCTTGACACGCTTAGAGTTAACTAGAAAGTTAATCTATTTTTGTTTATGACTAATACAATGTAATGATTAATTCTAACAGTTAATGAAACGTTAATATAAAAACACACAGTATTTTCAACGTTTAAAATTGAATCAAATAATCTATTACCCAAGTGTTTTGCGGAACAAACACTTGGGATTGAATAGACAAGGTATGGTGTCTCCTATCTAAACTCAAGCTATGCTTAAGTGGTAACAATTCGACCCACTGAGCTATCTCAGGGATACGTTACTCTTTGTAGAAGAAAAGGGGTATTTGTGAAAGTCTAATCTTTAATTGCACAAGAATACCTTACCCACTTTTCTCTATCTGTTTGCTATTTATAGGCAAACAGATCAAGAGTACTGAAGATTAAAACTAGATAAACAAATAGGAAGCGTGTCTGACAACTACAATAGTAGTGGTCATTTCCAAGAACCAATAGGATTGCGCCAATAAGTCTTCGAGTGTCTGACCTTACATTTCTTAGACTTTTGGCCGCTTGAGGGATGGTTTGTCTGACCCCCGATAAGACATGTTCTTATCTTCTTAAAACCTTCCCTCTTTTCCCGCCTTTTATTCAGGCTTTAGGTTCTTCATGCATTTGTCTTCAGTCTTCAGTTGTTGTTTGTTGAGGAGACTGGGTTTAGTGAGCTCTTGTCTAAAGCTCACTGATCCATTACCTCCTTCTTCGTCTCAAGTAACACTTCAGTGAGTACCGCCTCACTGTGTGGTGAATTTTTCTTCTTAGACTCGTCCTGAGCATCTTGAAGGTAACTGTTGGGTCATGAAAAACCCAAGAATACTTAAAACATGATTTGGACACAAATTAACTAAGTGTTAACTTAAACCGAGAACAATTCAAGTCACTAAGAGAACAGCCTCTCAATGAGTCATCTTCAGGATGCTTAAGGCGAATTCAAATAGAAGGATTCATTACGCAGGAAGGCGGTACTCCCTGAAGTAGCACCTAAGCCAAAGAAGAAGATGATGGTTCAGTGAGTGTGGACAAGAACTCACTGAACCCCAGTCTCCTCAACAACAATGAAGTAATTATGAATGATAATTGAGAAGCGTGTCCTGAAGAACTAAGTGCCTAAGAAGAAAGGCAGAAATATCTAGGAAGGATTTAAGATAAGATCAAATCTTATCTTGTCAGGAAGAAATCCTTCCTAAGACGGCTTAAAGTCTTGGAGTGTCAGACCAACCACTCCTAAAGACTTAATAGGCCATTTCTATTGGTTCTTGGAAATGACAATTACTGTTGTAATTGTCAGACACGCTTGCTCAACAACTTGTAATATTTTAATTACTTTTACTCAGATTACTTGTGTATAAATAGATTGAGAAGGAGAGAAGTTGAGTGTGTTTTGTACAATTAAAGCTTAGACTTTTGCAAAACAATTTCTCTCCTACAAAGAGTAACGCATCCCTGAGATTGCTCAGTGAGATCGCATTGTTACCACTCAAGCAAAACTTGAGTTTAGATAGGAGACACCACCATACTTTGTCTATTCAATCCCAAGTGTTTATTCCGCAAAACACTTGGGTATAGATTCTTTGATTCATTTCTAATAAGAATTTAAATGTTGAAAATTACCTTGAGTTTTTATATTCACGTTTTATAACTGTTAGAATTAATCATAACATTGTATTAATCATTAACACAAATAGATTAACTTTCTAGTTAACTCTAAGCGTGTAAAGGGAACAACAAGTGGTATCAGAGCCTCTGGTTTATAAAATCTTTTTAAACTAACCAAGAGTGCTCTAGGTTTTTAAAACCAAGATCCTACTATGGCTGATATCAATGTACCCCAGCTAGTCGACAAAAAGGGTGGCAGCTACTCCGCTGTTGCACCCAGACTTGAAGCTGGGAAATTTAGCAAATGGAAGAAGCGTATGATTTGCTATCTTACAGGTATGGAACCCTACTACATCACCTGTATCAGGGATGGCCCATTTTCCCCTAAGACAGCCGAAGGGCTAAACAAGCCTGAGGCCCAATGGACCATTGATGAGAGGAGGGTGTTCAATCAAGACCAACGCCTGAAAAGCATCCTTATATCATGTCTTCCTGACGATATAATGGAATCAATCATCAACTGTCTAACAGCCAAGCAAACTTGGGATGACTTGGTAAACAGCTTTGAGGGTCCCTCAGATACCAAGGAAAATAGGGTCATGGACCTTAAACTTGAGTATAATACTTTCAGGGCAAAAGACTCTGAAAGTCTCTCACAGACCTACACCAGATACAAGACTTTGATAAATGAATTATCAAATGATGGTGTTGTACTGTCTAAGCATGAGACAAATGTTGGGTTTGTCAACAGTCTCCCTGAGAAGTGGCTCAACTTCTCACAAGGCCTGAGGAATGCTAACCACATTCAGACCCTTAAGCTCCCTGAAATTTATGGGAAGTTTGTCTATGAAGACAACTTGATCTCAAGGAGATACCCTGACTCAAAAGCTCTTGAGTCCAAAAATGCCTTAACCTCCACACCCATATCAACTGCTTTCTATTCTAATGGTGTTGTGCAGGATATTCAAGAGGATTCTGAAGAAGAAATTGATGAAAGGACTGGTGAGGAGTACCTGAACGAATTGAACTTGGAATTCCAAGAAAGGGCACTCCTTGCTAGTTCAAGACGTTTCATCAAAAGAAATCAGTCCAACTTTACAAAACCAAAAGCAAATGAGACCACTGAATGCTTTAAATGTGGTAAAAAGGGTCATTTTGCTAGGGACTGTTATTCTAAAACTATCTCAGAACCCTCTTACAAGTTCTCAGGAAACAGTTCCTCAGGAACTAGCAAGTTTCAACCTAAAATGTTTCAGTCCACCCAACAATTTCAAAACAAGGGTCAAAAGGATTTTGAAACAAAATATAGGAAAATCAAAGCTAAACTTGCACTTCTTGAAACTAACCCCATATTGTCTCAGGATGCTCAAACATCTAAACTTATTCAAACAAAGAACAAGGTATTAGTAGCTGAAGCATATGACTGGGATGAAGAAGAGGTTTCCTTAGATGAGGAAATAAGAGTTAGTGCACTGATGGCACTTTCTGAAGAGGATCAGGTGGCTGTGGGAAAAAGCCATGCTAGGAATGGAGAGTGGGTCAACATCACCATGAAGAAGGTAAATACTTTACTTTCTATGGATGATGATTCTAATTGGCAGTCTTACATGAGTTATATTTGTGTTGATCTAAAGTTTGTTGAGGAACAAAGGCTTAACCTGTTTTCAAAATATAACAAAATTGTGTCAGAATTGAATAAATGTAGAGATTAACTGCTTGCATTGAAACAAGACAAACTAGAATCTATTACTCTACAAATCCAGAACACTGAAATTTTGAAACAAAACCAAGCCCTTCAAACAGAATTTAAGAAAGAAAAAGCTGTCATTGAAAGCTGGACCAAAAAGAACCCTAAGGTCTTTGATTCTGTGGGCTTAATTCCTAAGATAACTATAGGAATTGACCACCTCACTGAAACCTCCAGTGAGAGTCCCAGTGAAATGACCTTTGTTCCAGCTGGCATATCCTTTGAGCAAGAGATGGAACCCAAGTCAAATGACTGGATTGTCAGGGACAACCCAGTCAGTAAGTTGCCAAACTTTGAGACCGAAAACATCTTGCTCCCTAAAAGTCAGGTTCTGAAAGGTATGCTTGGACTCTTTGACCAACTCAGTATTTTTGATCCAATCAGTGAGCCTGAATCAGAATCAACTCCTCCACTCCCTCCACTAAATACCCTTCAGGGTGCTGCACCAAGCTCAGACCTCCCACAATTGGTCTACTCCCCACACTCTCCAAAGGAGAGATCAGGAAAAGGTAGAATCCTCCTGAGAAGACCACCCCTTGAAGTCTCAGTAAATACTGATGACTCATCAACTTCAGTCCCTTCTGAAGTAGCAACCCAAAGTCCTGATCCAAGAATTGATCAGTTGACTGAAATGGTCAGGAAGCTAAGTGAGAAGATTGTATCTTCTGAAAAACCTTCTCAATTAAAGAAGGAACAAAAACTAGCCTCCTCAAAGACCAAACCCAAACCAACCAAACCCCTGAAAAAGTGTGAACTGTGCAACTATACAAATCATCTCACTGATGACTGCTATAGAGTCCTTTACTGCATGATTTGCAAAAAGGAAGATCACAGGACCTCTGATCATAAAAAATGCACAGTTATGTCAAACTTTTCAGGACTTAAGGCTCAGTGCCTGAACTACCCTTCTGATTCTAAGCAGAAACAGAAGCAAAAGGCCAAGCCTTTTCCACCTTGCCCATTGTGTGGATTCAATGATCATCATCCTGAGGATTGTCAAAATGACAAACACTGTGAATCTAGTGGAAGTACCACTCAGAAATCCTCAGGAAAAGAGAGGGTCATTCAGTCAAAAAGAGGAATATATAAACAATCCTCTCAGACTACTGAGGCTACCCCTGCAATTAAATGCAAAACATGTGGTAGCTCAGTCCACTCAACCACTGACCATGAATCAATTAATACTTTCATAAAGACCTACAAAACCAAACCCTCCATGAAATGGAGTCCTAGAAAGAACTGACCCAGTTTACTATTTGTGCAGAAGAATGCCAGGGATCCTATTTGGCATCTAGACAGTGGATGTTCAAGGAGCATGACTGGTGTTAAGGAGTGTCTGCACAAATATGTGGAAGAACCAGGACCCAAAGTGATATTTGCAGATAATTCAACATGTCTCACTGAGGGTTATGGTTTAGTAAACTGCAATGGTATTGTCTTTACTAGGATAGCTTATGTAAATGGTCTTAAGTACAATCTGATAAGTGTCAGTCAACTATGTGATGCAAAATACATAGTTCAGTTTGATGATAAACAAGGAACCATCTTCAATGCAAATAAGGAAATTGTCCTCATTGCACCAAGAAGACAAGATGTTTATGTATTAGACATGTCCAGTCTAACTCAGGATGGAACTTGTCTCTTTGCTAAGGCCACTGATACTCTCAACAGGCTTTGGCATAAGAGACTCACCCACCTGAACTTTAAAAACATAAAAAATCTTGTAAAACAAAACAAGGTCCTTGGCTTACCATCACTTGTGTTTTCAAAGGATAAACCATGCTCAGCTTGTGAAAAAGGTAAACATCACAGAGCATCCTTTAAAACCAAAACCAACTTTTCCATCAGGAACTGCCTACATCTTCTCCATATGGATCTATTTGGACCTATCAGTCCAATATCTACTAACCATGAGAAGTATACTCTGGTCATAGTGGATGAATACTCTAGATACACTTGGGTATTCTTCCTGATCAAAAAGAGTCAGGCAGCTGAAACAATCATGTCCTTTGTCAGGAACATTGAAAATCAAAATGACATTAAGGTCAAACAGATTAGAACTGACAATGGGACTGAGTTCAAAAATTATGAACTTGAATGTTTCTGTGATGAGAAAGGTATTTCCCAAAACTTTTCTTCTCCATACACACCTGAACAAAATGGTGTTGCTGAAAGGAAAAATAGAACACTCATTGAAGCTGCTAGGACAATGCTATGTGGATCAGTCCTTTCCAACCATTTTTGGACTGATGCACAAAACAGATCCATCATTGTCAAGAGACATGGGAAAACCCCATATGAGTTATTCAAAGGAAGAATCCCTGACATCAGCTACTTTCATGTCTTTGGGTGTCCTGTGTTTATTCATAATCACAAGGATCACTTAGGGAAATTTGATGCAAAAGCTGATGATGGATACTTCCTGGGATACTCACTTGTCTCAAAAGCCTTCAGAGTGTTCAACACAAGGAGACAGCAGACTGAGGAAACATTTCATGTTACCTTTGATGAGAGCACTGATGCAATCAGGTTCTCAACTGCCTCAGTAGAAGAGATAGGAATTGATAATTTTTCAAGATATCCTCCTGATGAATATCTTCCTGAAAACAATCCTTCTACTCAGTATCAAGATGATGCTAACCTCTCCTATTACATAATCCCTCACAACCTACCCAACCTAACCATCACTGAGTTTGTTGAGGCACATGCAAAAACTGATGAAATTGATCAGTCTGTTCAAAATGCTCAAGAACCAAACAATCTCAGTGATCTGGTAGACACTCAAGATCCAATCAATGATCATATGTCTACTCCAGAACCAAACCCTCTACCCAATCAGGCCTCCAAAAGTTCAAATCAATATCCAGGACCTCAGGAAAGTTGGACTAGGTCTCAGGACATTGAACTTGTCAATATTATTGGAGAGCCTACTGAAGGCATGCTCACCAGGAGCATGGCTGCTAGTCTAAGAGCAGCCTCAGCCAATGAATGCCTATTTGTGGACTTCATTTCCACAATTGAACCCAAAAGTGTTAAAGAAGCACTTACACATCCAAGTTGGGTTCAGGCCATGCATGATGAACTAGAACAATTTGACAGAAACAAGGTAATGACCTTGGTCAAATGTCCTGAGAATGTCTCAGTCATTGGCATGAAATGGGTATTCAAAAACAAAACTGATGAAAATGGCATAGTCATTAAAAACAAAGCTAGACTTGTAGCCAAAGGCTATAATCAACAAGAAGGCATTGACTATGAAGAAACATTTGCACCAGTAGCAAGGATGGAAGCCATCAGGATCTTCCTTGCTTTTGCGACATACATGAACTTCAGAGTATACCAAATGGATGTTAAAAGTGCATTCTTAAATGGTTCACTGAAAGAAGAAGTTTATGTTCAGCAACCTCCTGGATTTGAAAGCCATAAGTCTCCTGATCATGTCTGTAAGCTTAACAAAGCCCTTTATGGACTAAAGCAAGCTCCCAGGGCATGGTATGAAACTCTCTCAGCCTTCTTAATCCAAAAAAAATTTGTCAGAGGCAAGATAGACAACACATTGTTTATCTATAAGACAAATAATGATGTCATACTAGTACAAGTGTATGTTGATGACATCATCTTTGGCTCAACAAGTTTCAAACTTTGCAAACAATTTGAAAATCTTATGGCAAAGAAGTTTGAAATGAGCATGATGGGAGAACTGACATACTTCCTTGGTCTACAGATCAAGCAGACTGATAGAGGAACCACTATCAGTCAAGAGAAGTATGTAAAGAATCTACTGAAGAAGTATGATCTCAGTGACTGTGCCTCAGTCAAAACTCCCATGGTCCCCCCAAACAACCTTGGTCCTGATCTCACTGGTAAACCAGTAAATCAAACTCTCTTTAGAGGAATGATAGGATCACTGATGTATCTACTTGCATCAAGGCCTGATATCCAATTCTCAGTATGTCTATGTGCCAGATATCAATCTGACCCAAGAGAATCTCATATCACTGCTGTGAAAAGGATATTCAGGTACCTGAAAGGCACTCCTAACCTTGGATTATACTATCCAAAGTGCTCAGGACTTGATCTTAAAGGATACTCAGACTCTGCCTATGCTGGATGCAACATGGACAGAAAAAGCACCTCAGGCTCTTGCCAAATACTTGGTGGGAAACTAGTCTGTTGGAGTGCTAAGAAGCAATAATCAGTTGCCTTGTCCTCAGCTGAGGCTGAATATGTTGCAGCAGCTAGTTGTTGTGCAAATGTACTCTGGATGAAAAGTCAACTCAGTGACTATGGAATTCTGTATAAGATGGTACCCATCTTTTGTGATAACACAAGTGCAATTGCAATCTCAAACAACCCTGTTCTTCATCAGAGAACAAAACACATTGATATCAGATATCATTTCATCAGGGACCATGTCATGAATGGTGACATTGAATTACACTTCATCCCTACTGAATATCAGTTAGCTGATATCTTCACCAAACCTTTGGATGAACCAACTTTCACAAGGCTGAAAGCTGAATTAGGAATGTTGGATATAGAGAATCAGTCCACTGATTGAATCCTTCCAACTAAAGTGTAAATTCTTAAAACCTCAGGTCCCTGACTCAATGTGTACATCAGTGAAAACATCTCACTGAATCCTCAACCTTAGGAACTAAACCCAAGTTCCTGAAATCTTTAGGGTTTAGGAACTAAACCCAAGTTCCTGAATCCTTGTTGATCAGGAATCATTTCATATTCCTGAATCATCAGTGACTAATCCCAAGTCCCTGAAAAATCATCACTGAATGAAATGTCATTCAGGGCCCTGAAAAGAGACATTAAATACTGACTTAAATGCTCTAAGTATCTAGTTAGTAAATGTCCGAGGTTGGTAACTGAACTCATATTTAATTTAAGAATATGTGTTCTTTTTGCCTTTCTGGCTTCCACCTCTGGGCCACCACATTCCCACTTGGCATTAAATGCCTCTCCAATCACATTACAAATATGTGATGACTCATCTCTGCAAATTACACTTTTGCAGAACTGCTCAACTGTTCACTTCGACTGTTGCGCCAAACTAGGAAAGTGGAGTGTTGGCATTAAATGCGGATCTCAAAACATATTATTCAAAACAATTTCCAATAATTCTTTTTGAATAAATTAAGATCGTTCAAATGTCTAAAACACCCCCATCTCCACTTCCCTATAAATAACCCAACCAAAAGAAACACACGCACGTTTTTTATAGAACTTAAGCAAAACTCTGCCATTTTAATTCTCAAAAACAAATTGTGTGTGTATTCTTAAGCTTTAGAAACCCAGAAACCTTAGTCAAACCCAGACTTACCCACAATGGCTTCTTCTAGAGCTATAGCATACGCCCCCAATGTGGAATTCCTCACTGGGGACGTTGACCTAACAAAGAACAATGTGGTAGGAAATTTCTCTTATCCACAAAACTATCCAGCCTACAAGAACGTTATGAAATTTCTTCGTAATTGTTTTCTTGCAAAGGCTTTCACCCACACCCCCTCAGTCATCTACCATGACTTTTTGAGGGAATTCTGGTGCACGGCTGTGGCTACCAGCCCCAAAGACACCAAAGAGTCAATCATCACCTTCACGGTGATGAATGGGAGCAGAACCCTCTCCTTTGACTACTCAACCTTCATCAAAGCCACAGGCCTTGACTTTGCTGAAGCGTTTGCACCCAACCCTACTGATCAGGACATAAAGAATGAACTGATCTTTCTTGCTCCCCATGACCCCAGACGTCCTACAACGTCTGCGGGAGGCTTATTGGAGAAGGCTCCAGTAGTCAAAACATGGTTCCATCCTATCTGGAGGATACTGATGACATTTGTCATTCAGGTCCTGGGTGGAAATAAATCCTCTACGGAACAATTGAACTCATCACAACAATTGATGCTGTTCAATCTCCTTGAGGGTACAAAAATTGACATCGGAGGAATAATCTTCCGAGACCTTGTTGCTAAGCTCTCATGAAAACATAGGCAAAGGCATATGTCCTACCCTAGATTTGTTTCCTGTGTGCTTCAGGACCTACTTGGTTCTGACTACGTGAGGCCTGATGCAGAAGGTACGAAGCCTGACGTCCTGCACAAGTCAAACTTCACTAGTAGCATCAGTGAGGTTACACATATTGCCCTGACTGAATACATGCAATCAGTCATTCAGGGTAACGACGCTATCTCACCAGTTCCTTCACCGACCAAAAAGGTAAAGAAGACAAAGAAGGGTTAGTCCAGCCAGGTGGTTAGACCCAAACCACTCGCCACTGAGACTGATCCTCAAAACCAACTAAACCTTAAATAGAGGTTGAAAAAGGCCGAGACCTCTGAGACACCCATTTCTGAGTCCCTCTTGACCTCAAAACAAAGGCCAACGGAGGTCACTGAGCAATCATCCTCAGTGAACTCGGGCACACCCCTTCCACATGGTTCAACTGACATAAACAAGTCAGAGGGATCAGGAAGCATTCCCCCCTCGCATCCCGATGAAGGTACTGATAAATCACAATCAGTGCCCAAGGGCGGAAAGGGTCCTGAATCCTCGGTAGGGCAACACCACCCTACTGGGAAGAGGACCCACACCCCCTCACATCTCGATGAAGGAACTGTCAAAAAACAATCAGTTCCCAAGGGAGGAAAGGGTTCCAAATCCTCGGTAAGACAGCACTACCTTACTGAGAAGGGGACCCACAAACATTCACATCCCGTTAACGTTCCTAGAAATCACCCTCAGGATCTCAGGGAGAAAAGGACCCTAAATCCCCAAAAGGACAGCACAATCCTGATGGGAAGGGGGTCCACCAACTTTCACAATCAGTACCTATTGATACCACTGAAAAACACCCATCAGTGGTTGAAGGTGCTAAGGGAGACAAAGACTCAGAGGGAAAGAAACAACCCGCTGATACGGAACCCATAAACCCCTCAGGCGGTCCAACTCTCTCAGGAACTGCCCCCAAAAGCCAGGCTGGTGTTACCCCAGTTATTATGGCTAGTCAGGCTGAGCAAACCCACTCAGTTATTATGACAACGGGGTCAGGACCTGACCAAACCAAAGGCGAGTCTTTTTATAAAGAGGAGCCGGTTGAATTTTTGGGTATTGAGTCTATGGGGGACTTTCAGGCTTTTATTGAGTCTGATGAAGAGCTCAGGGAAGAGAGTGAAGAGGAAATGTTTGAGGCAGGTGAGGATATGGAAACTGATGAACAACCTGAACAATCACATCAGTCATCTCCACGCCAAAGTGAAGAGTCAGGTTCTCAATCTTCTGATTCTTCTGATACTGGGGACATCCTCCAAAAGTATGATGACTCTCTTCCCCTCACTGAAAGAAAATTGGTCAAATTCCTACTCAAGACCAATAGAGCTCTTTACAATGGTCTCACTGAAGAGATGTTCGATCATCACACTGAAGCTGCTGTTCACTATGCCAACCTGAAGGCAGATGTTGAAAGTTATCATGATGATGTGAACGAAATGCATTCTGACACCAATCACTCCCTGACAGCTATTGATCTTCATCTCAGGAAGTCCAATCTTGCTCTTGAAGGCATCACCACAAGCCTTGGAACTATTCAAACAGCTGTCAAGGATGACCCCGAACTCAACACGAAGGTCCTTCAGGCTGCTGAGACTTACCAGAAGCAATCAGCTGAATTCAGTGATCTTCTCAGCTTACTGAAGGATTCTAATATTCAGGGTGTTAACTCTTCATTGGACTCCATCAGGACTTCTTTGGGTCTTCAGGAAAAACATCTGGGTACTTGGGCACAATCTTCAACATCCTTGGCATGGTCTCTTGGGTCAAGGATGTCAGGCATCGAAGCTTCTCAGGCATCTCTTGCTGATAAGATCTCAACTCTTCAGACAGACACCTCGGACATCAAATCTATGATGACTGAGATCTATCAGGCTTTCAAGGGTCCTGCTGCTCCAGTGACTCCAACTCTTGCTATCACCATGGCTCAAGCAACAGTTGAGGGGGAGAAAGATACTGGAGTCCCTGAAGTTTCAACAAGCTAACAACCTCCTTCTCTTCCTTCTCACACTGAGGGGGAGATTCCTGAAGCTTCTTCCACCCATCAAGAAAAAGGCAAAGGTATCCTCACTGATCCTGAGCCTCAACCAGCACCAATCTTGGTGACAAAGAATCCTGAATCACCACCCAGGATCCCATAAGACATTGATGGAGTTCTTCACCACTTCTCAGCTGATGAACTCAGTGCTTACCTAGAGGAAGAGGAAGCAAAGAAGAAGTTAAAAGAGGAAGAAAAGGTGAGCAAGCCTACTATTATTAAGGTTGTTCATGAAGAGGCTGAGAAGATTGGTCTTGAGGCTAAGGATCTCTCAGGAAGAAAGGGTGGTATGACCATTATAAAGGCTCAGACTGAGGAGATGATCACTCTCAGGAAGAAAAGGGAGGAAAGGAATAAAAGGGCTGAAGAGATCAGGCAGAACAGAATTAAGAAATATCAGTGGTATATGACTAACAGGTTGAAGCCAGAACCAATCACTGATGTTCATATTCATCGAAACACCAATCCTGCTTCTGTTACTGTCTACAGAGGTGCTGACATGAGAAACTTTGATGTTCATACCCCATTCAGATTCGCTGACTTTGGGATCACAGAATTGGATGAGTTGGGTCCATTAATAGCAAAGAAATCAAATGTTGTGGTCCCTAGCCTGTTGAAGTCCCTGAGTCTGAGGTACGAAAGATTGGCAGCTGCACCTCAGGAACTTGGCACTCCATCTCTTCTTCCTGATTCAGCACAACCAGCTCCCTCTCAGTCTTCTTCAAGAAAAAGAAAGAAGATAGAAGCTGAGCCTGAGATCAAGATTCCTGGTCTTGACTGCAATAGGGCTCTCCCTGAAGGTGTTCCTTTCAGGAATAATATGGTCATTGAACAACTTGAAAGAGGTTTGTTCTTCATTGATGAGTTCAGAGACAAAGCCTTCCAGAGGTGGAGTGACATCGATTTGTTAGGGATCAAAGCTATGCTTGGTTTTCTAATGATGGCCTCTCCTCTCAAGAGTCCTGAAAATGTGAACTTTTGTCAAGACCTGAAAAGGAAAATTCATGAGCACCCTGACCAACAAGAGCTGCAGTCAAAGAAGCCCAAGCTTGAAGCCCTTGGTATTAAGTTGAACTGATAGATCTGCCAGAATACCCCCACTATCCCTTTTTGTACTTAGCTTGTTAGGACTTGTAATGATATCAATAAGATGATGTTTTTATTATTTCAGTGTCCTTAATTTACATTCTAGTACATTCAGTATGAGTAGAAGTCATTAGCTCACTCATAACTGATCAAAACACTTAGGAATAATTTATATCCAAATAGGGGGAGATTGTTGGGTCAAGAAAAACCCAAGAATACTTAAAACATGATTTGGACACAAATTAACTAAGTGTTAACTTAAACCGAGAACAATTCAAGTCACTGAGAGAACAGCCTCTCAGTGAGTCATCTTCAGGATGCTTAAGGCGAATTCAAATAGAAGGATTCACTACGCAGGAAGGCGGTACTCCCTGAAGTAGCACCTAAGCCAAAGAAGAAGATGATGGTTCAGTGAGTGTGGACAAGAACTCACTGAACCCCAGTCTCCTCAATAACAATGAAGTAATTATGAATGATAACTGACAAGCGTGTCCTGAAGAACTAAGTGCCTGAGAAGAAAGGCAGAAATATCTAGGAAGGATTTAAGATAAGATCAAATCTTATCTTGTCAGGAAGAAATCCTTCATAAGACGGCTTAAAGTCTTGGAGTGTCAGACCAACCACTCCTAAAGACTTAATAGGCCATTTCTATTGGTTCTTGGAAATGATAATTACTGTTGTAATTTTCAGACACGCTTGCTCAACAACTTGTAATATTTTAATTACTTTTACTCAGATTACTTGTGTATAAATAGATTGAGAAGGTGAGAAGTTGAGTGTGTTTTGTACAATTAAAGGTTAGACTTTTGCAAAATAACTTCTCTCCTACAAAGAGTAACGCATCCCTGAGATTGCTCAGTGAGGTCGCATTGTTACCACTCAAGCAAAACTTGAGTTTAGATAGGAGACACCACCATACCTTGTCTATTCAATCCCAAGTGTTTATTCCGCAAAACACTTGGGTATAGATTCTTTGATTCATTTCTAATAAGAATTTAAATGTTGAAAATTACCTTGAGTTTTTATATTCACGTTTTATAACTGTTAGAATTAATCATAACATTGTATTAGTCATTAATACAAATAGATTAACTTTCTAGTTAACTCTAAGCGTGTAAAGGGAACAACAGTAACTCACTGAGTGACTGTTCACTTAGTGACTTAGAATGTTTTCGATTTAATTTACACTTAGCTTAATTTGTATTCAAATCTTGTTTTAACGACTCTTGGGTACCGAAAGACCCAACAATCTCCCCCTATTTGGACATAAATTATGCTTAAGTGTTTTTTATCAGTTATGAGTGAGCTAATGACTTCTGCTCATACTGAATGTACTAGAATGTAAATAAGGACACTGAAATAATAAAAACATTATCTTATTAATATTATTACAAGTCCTAACAAAACTATACATAGTACAAGGATAGTGGTGGTGTTGGCAGATTCATTCAGTTGATCTTATAACCTAGGGCTTTAAGCTTTGGCTTCTCTGACTCTAGCTCATGCTGGTTAGGATGCTCTTGAATCTTTATTCTCAGGTCTTGGCAGAACCTCACATTCTCAGGAGTCTTGATTGGTGAGGCCATCATGAGGAAACCCAGTATTGCCTTGATTCCTGACTGGTCAATATCACTCCATCTTTGGAAGGCTGGGTCTCCAAACTCATCAGTGAAGAACAAACCACTTTCAGGTTGTTCGATGACCAAGTTGTTCCTGAATGGAACTCCTTCTAGGAGGGCTCTGTTGCAATCCAGACCAGGGACCTTAATCTCAGGCTCAACTTCAATCTTCTTTCTCTTTCTTGAGGAATACTGAGAGAGAGCAGGTTGTTCAGCTGAAGCAGGAAGAAGAGATGGAATACCAAGTTCCTAAGGTGTTGCTGTCAATCTTTCATACCTTAGACTCAGGGACTTCAATAGACCAGGGACCACTACATTTGATTTTTTCGCTATTATTGGACCCAACTCATCCAATTCAGTGATCCTGAAGTCAGCAAATCTGAAGGGGTTATGAACCTCAAAGTTTCCCTTGTCAGCACTTCTGTAGACAGTAACAATGGCAGGCTTGGTGTTTTGATGAATCTTGACATCAGTGATTGGTTCTAGTTTCAACCTGCTTATCATGACCCACTGATATCTCTCAATCCTGTTCTGCGTAATCTCTTCAGCCCTTTTCATTCTTTCCTCCCTTTTCTGCCTGAGAGAGATATCTCAGCATCCTGAGCTTTTACAAAGCTCTTACCACCTTCCCTTTTTGCAAGGTATTTAGGCTCAATCCCAATCTTCTCAACCTATTCTCTGGCAACCTGAATGAGAGCAAGCTTGTTCGCCCTTTCTTCTTTAGCTGCCTTCTTCATTGCTTCCTCTTTCTCCATATGAGCCTGAATTTCCTCATTTGTGAGAAGAAGTATTTTTCCATTTACCTCATAAGGGACCCTGACTGGCTCATCAGGGTCTTGCCTTCTTTTAGAGGAAGCAGGCACCAAGATTGTGGACTCAGGCTCAGTGGTTGTTAAAATGCCTTTGCCTTTGTCTTGGTGGGATGAAGATGGGTTTGTCTCAGGAATCTCCCCCTCAGTGTGAGAAGGAGGTTGTTCAGGTTGTTCTTCTTCAGTGACCCTCTCCCCCTCAACTGTTGCTTGACCCTCGATGAGAGCTAAAGTTGGTGCGCTCACCAAAGTTGAGGGAGCCTGACCTTTGAAGGCCTGATAGATCTCAGTCATCATTGATTTGATGTCTGAGGTGGCCTTCTGAAGATTTGAGACCTTAGCCTCCAGAGAAGCCTGAGAAGCCTCTAGTGCAGTCATCTGATGAAGCGAAAAGTGTACCGCTTTTAAGGGGTCATTTAAGCCTTAAATCGTATTTATTTGATCAAATATTGCCCTAAATCGTTCCTTTTGTCATTTTAGGTACTTTTGAGGAGAAATCTGGAAAATGAGGCATTTTGGACGTTTTTGGAGCATTAAAGTGAAGAAAAACGGCAAAGTCTCAAAAATCGGCTAAAAGTTACTCTTGACGGCGTCAGACTTTACTCTGGACGGCGTCATGCCTTGGCAAGAAAAGTTGGACGTGAAATTTACTCATGACGGGCCAGTGAAAATAGAATGTGAATTCTGACGGCGTCACGCTTTAACTTGATCGAGGGCGTCACGGCTTAAATCATAAGGGGACGGCGTCACGTTCATGGTTAGACGGCGTCAAGCCTTGATAAGCCAGAATGGATTTTTGAAGAGCTAAAGAGGGACGGCGTCAAGAAGGTCATCCGGGAACCCTAGAAGCGGCGAGGTGACGGCGTCACAATCCATAAGGTGACGCCGTCAGATCCAAAAGTCTATATATAGTTTTCTAATTTTTTGTCATTGGGGAGAGCTTAGTGTGTGGAATTTTGGGAGAAAACCCTAAGACGATTTTAGCTACTTTTTCAGGGCTTTTTGCCTTGAGATCTTCCATGTTTCATTGAAAGATAAGTTATCAATTAATCATTCAATATGTCTATGTGTTGTTTGATTCTATCTTATTCTTGTCTTTTGTTTAACATGTTAGGCTAAATTTATCTTGTGTTTGCTTAGTTCTAATGAAACCTAGCTATTGATTATTGGTTGTTAGTGTGTTATTAGTTGTATTGGATGATTGTTTATCTATGTTAGGCTTAAGAAAACTGGCTAACTTCCTATTCGGTAACTTGCTTGAACGTCTTAAGAAACATGAACCAAATGCGTACTAAAGGTTTTTATGGTTGTATTTAATGCACAAGCGAATTCTAGTGATCCCATGTTAGGAGCTTCCTAGCCGGCTCGACATAGGAGTGAAGTAGGAGCTTGTAGAGTTGGGGAAGTAAGTACGCCACCCCACGAATGGTATTAAGGAATACACCCGTCATCCACGCAACTAATACACACTAATTAACCGGTAAAAGATAGTTAGGGAGTAAGGAAATCTAAGTAAACACATTTCTCTACACATAAGTTTCTCACCACATTTTCATTTTTTTTATTTTATTTTATTTGCATTCGTAGTAATTTGGGTTAGTTGACTAGCAACTAATTCCGCCCACTCTATCAAAACCGAGATTTTACTTGCTTTCATAAAAAAATATAAAAACATAAAAAAGAATCTTCCTCGACCCTTAGACCTAATTAGAGTAGCCTTTCATACCTAACGAACACTATTCCCTGTGGAGAACGATCAATCCCCCGTACTTACCACTACACTATACTACATCGGTCAGGTACACTGCCTGGTGGGGTTGTAAGCCTCTTAAGAATCCCTCGAGAGGTAAAACCTGTTGTAAGGTTACAAAACCACGCAATCAAGTTTTTGGCGCCGCTGCCGGGGAATAGTTATTGTTTAGGTTGAATTTTTATTTCTATTAGGTCTACTCACTAGATTCCTTTCTAGTGAGATTTTTATTTTATTTTTCTAGGTTTTCTTTAGTCTATCTATTTTCTTCGTGTCTTTGTTCGTAACCATTACCGTCCGACATCATGGAAGATGGTAATATCATTAACCCACACAACCCACCACCACAACAACCACCACCACCTCCTAGAGCCCGTACTTTAGGAGAGTATTCCCGTCCTAGCCACCATGGCTATCGAAACACCATTGAGCTCACTCAAGGAGCCAATATCACACCCTTGCGATCCGACACCATCCGGTTGGTGCAAAGCGGATGCGCATTCCATGGACTTCGTTCTGAAGATCCTAATCAACATCTCAAGGACTTTCTTAAAATCGTTGATTCTATAGACCTTGATGTTGCCACTCGAGAGACGACCCGATTGCGTCTCTTTCAATTCTCTCTGCGGGACCAAGCTAGTCAGTGGCTAGAACGTCAACCCGCAGGATCCATCACCTCTTGGGATGATCTCACCACTCGTTTCCTTGCTCAGTTTTTCCCACCGGGAAGAACTACTAAGCTAAGGAATGATATCTTGATGTTCCAACAACGTCAAGGCGAAACTCTCTACGAGGCATGGACTCGATTCAAGGACTTACTCCAAAAAGTCCCTCACCATGGCATAGAACTTTGGCTCCAAGTCCAAATCTTCTATGACCATATCAATCTCTCCACGAGGCAAACCATTGACCAATCGGCCGGTGGCAAGCTACGTGATCTAAGTGCGGAACAATCATGGGCTCTCCTAGAGGATCTTGCTCTTTATGACAACGAAAGTTGGAGTGATCCCCGTGATTTGAATAAAACGGTCAAGGCAATATATTTGCCTTCGAACAATTCAAGCACTTCTGACCGTAGGATCATAGAACTTGAAGACCAAGTCAAGTTTCTCATGAAATCCTACGAGGCTCCTAAACCTTCAAGCCAAGTGAACAAAATCACTTCTTCATGTGAATTATGTAGTGGTCCCCACGACACTCGTGATTGCATGGAACTCCCCGAACAAGCTTTTGTGGACTACGCATCCTCGCGTACCGACGAAGCGGGAGACAAGTGGTACACTTTCAAACCCGAGCCAAACCATTATGGTGATTCATACAACCCCTCATGGAAAAATCACCCGAACCTTAGGTGGAAACAAAACCAAAACTCACAACAAACCAATTCTTCCAACCCACCTAATCGTTTCCAATCAAGCGGTTCCAACTCGAACCGTACTTTCAACAACAATCCTTCCGGCAATGGTAGTACCAATAACTTTGAAGGATTGATGTCTCAATTTATGGCATCTCAAGAAGCTCGTTTAGCCAAGTTTGAAGCCGATTTCAAACAAAAACAAAGCGAGATGACCGATAAGTTTGACACCTTGTTGAAAGCCCTCAATGACCGAGAAATGGGAGCACTCCCTAGCAACACGGTCAAGAACCCGAAACTAAATGTCAACGCTATTTCATCAGTTTCGTCCCCTAGTTCTTGTCCACAATATTATTCGGTCAATTCCATGAGCACGTGTTTCAAACAAACCCAAGTCGTTCCAAGTGACCAAGAAGTTATGACATCCAAATTGGTCAACAACATAGTTGAAACACCTCCCACTCAAAACCTTGACGAAGAATTCAAGGAGCTCCACCTTGAAAGTCCGGTTGTTGATGAGTTGGATGAGAAGAAGCTCAAGTTAGGCGAAAAAGGGACCGCCTTTGTTCAAAACAAGCTACCTAAGAAGTTAGATGATCCGGGCTTATTTGTTCTACCTTGCAAGATCGGTAATTCGGAGGCTTATGACACATTAGCCGATCTTGGATCAAGCCTTAACCTACTTCCGTTACCTCTCTACACCTCTCTAAAACTTGGAAAACTTGAAGAAACCGAGGTGATAATAGGCTTAGCGGATGGAAGTGTTGCTTACCCGGTTGGAGTAGTTAAGGACGTGTTAGTGCACATTGGAAAACTAACCATTTTAGCCGATTTCCACGTCCTTGATATGGTTAGCGACCCTACATGCCCCTTGTTGATAGGTAGAGGATTTTTGGCGACCGCTAGTGCTATGATTGATTGTAAGGAATCCAAGATAGCGGTGGGAGAAGGAGATACTTGGTCAGTCTATGATGTTAAGAAACATGCCTATGATACTAGTGAGGAACCAACACCACATTGGCTAGAATCAAATAGGAGACCATCTAGATATGGACCTTGGATTGATAGAGACTTCATAGGACCCCAACGCCCATTTTACCTAGAAGAGGACTTTGTTAACCGAACGCATTCGGTGGAGCAACTCTTGGCTAGGGACACCGAATTGGATCCATTTGAAGACCCTCTAGTTTTTAGAAGGATGATTGATTTCCTAGGAGTTTTGCCAATTAACCTAGGAATGAATAAGTGGATTTGTGAGGAAGATGATCATAAGTGGAATTGGGATAAACCACCCAAAGATGGAGATGGGTCATGGCATATCAAGATGACATTGTATGACCCGGATGGAGAGAAGTTTGAAAAGACATATCGTACTAAGCGGACCAATAGGAAACTTCAATCCAAGCTTAACCCTAAAGACGTCCTAGATGACGAGCTTACTTACATAGGGTAGCGTGACTTTGAGTCTAGCTACAAGACTCGTTAATAAAGAAAAGCGCTTCTTGGGAGGCAACCCAAGCTTTATTTGTTCTATTTGCTATGTGTGTTTATTTATTTGTTTGTTTGATTTTATTTTCCGTATGTGTGTTTAATTTTTATCATTATTGATTCATGTTCAAAAGTAATTTGTGAAAATGCTTTATGTTGTTTTTAACTTCGTCTTAACTACATATAAAGGTATTTTGCAAAAGTTAAGTGTAAGGGAAATCTAAATCGTTTTATTAGAACACAAATGAACATGAATCGTAATAATAATAAATTAGCATACATATTAGTATTTGTTTGAGTCAAATGCTTGTATCGAGTCATAATGATGTTTTGCAGGATTTCCAGGAAGTAAGGTAAAGGTTTTTCCAGAAATTTTCCGGAAACTAAAAATGAAAATTTTTGTCAGGTCATTTCTGACGGCGTCAGGGGTTATAACCTGACGGCGTCAGATTTAATTTCCAGAAATTTTTGAAAGTTTTGTTTTCATAAAAAGTTTTTATTAAATCTCCAACTTATAATCTCCAGGAATCTGCAAAATTATCATTCCACAAGCATTATATCCTTATATATAGAATTTTCCCGCCGATGTTATGCAGGTTTTCGTGTTTGTTTTCTCAGGTTTAACAGGTTATTTTGGACAAGGAAATGTTTTTGGATCAAGCTTGTGGCGATGCATTAGTCATGGAGCTTCAACATTCTCTTTGGAGGAAGATTTAACCGTGTAATTTCATTATCCACCGAGCGAATCAGGGGAGTATTTGATTTCATTCTTTTACTTTTTGCTTTTACATCTTGTTATTTGAACATTGGGGACAATGTTCATCTTAAGTGTAAGGGGGGGGGGGGGGTAAAAGTACGATTAGAGAATGCTATTACGCTTGATTTTTGTTTGTTTAATAGTAGATGTGTAATAAAACTGAGAGAAATACTTGTTAAGGTAATTTTAGTGCCAAATTTAAAATTTTTTACAACATATAGGAGTGAAACTTTGATCTTAATGAGCGTCTCACAGATAGGAGTTATATGACTAGCCCAAAAACCGTACCACTAAAAAATTTTCCACCCCCAAATATGTGAGGTTCGCCCCTAGAATTGGTAGGAAAAGCATTTATGCTATGATGTGTGTACCGGTAGCACTTAGATTCTAGAACTTGCGTTAGGACCATTCCGAAGCCACAAGTGAGACTACATTCGTGTAGTTAGATTTACTACATGATAAGAGGCATTAGGATTAACCCATTGTTTTACACCTGTGTTTTTGTTATAATTACGTTGGCTACATTGGTCAAGTAATTCTCCCACACCCTTTGCGTTGTACTCATTTTTAGTACACGATACCCCTAGTACACCCCTCAGAGCCTATCTTTTCGTTTCGACCTTTAAGCATTTTACTTAAAGGAAGAATTTGTTACACCCCACTTAAATGTACACCCAAATCGCCTTAGCCTACCTTGTATGCACTCATCTTTAGTGCATTATTGTTACAACATTTGTTTAAACCCAAGTTAATTATCTAATTGATTACATGGTTGCTAAGTCGAGTCATATCCTTGTACATATTGTTTTGGGACGATTGGGACTCATGGGTAAAGTACTAGTGTAATGGAGTAATGGGGAAGAACATCATTTATTACCCCCATATGTGCTAAATGTTTTAAAAGTACTCCAAGTTTTTCAATTATCTTAATTCGAGTCATTAGATTAGTTAATTGTAAAGTTATGTAAAAGTTCAAGTGTAAGGGGGATGCAATGCCCCTATGATGTATTATTTTGGATGGTAGGGCAAGAGTGTATGCAAAAAAAAAAAAAAAAAAAAAAAAAAAAAAAAAAAAAAATCAAGAAAAACACAAAAAAAATGAGAAAATGAAAAATAGAAAAAACATACGGACTACCATCCCATTTTATTTTATGTTTGTTTTATATTTTTGTTATTTTGTTATTTCGTTTCTAGCTTAAGATCGAGTCTAGTCTTGGCTTAGCAACATTGTATAGTACATGTAATTGATCAAGATTTTTAACTAGCCACCAGTAAAATATCCTTTATCCAACAAAACCGTGTTTTCCTTTTCCCTACACCTTACGTTATAACCCATTTAAAAGCCCTCTTTGATAGTTTATCTTTGGTGCTTACGCCTAGTGGAGGAGGTTTTCGATCCTTTCCCAAGCCTATGGTAATCTATTTGCTATGACAGGTAGTGAGAGATATTATCCGTTTTCATTTATGAGATTTATTTTGATGACACTTGAGAGATGTGAGTATCTAAACACTACTTGTGAGGTGCTAGTTTGTAATCTCCGTGCTTATTATGATTAGAGTGGAACGATTATTTGTTGTAATTACTTTTATGTTAGCATTAAATGACCCCTAACTTGTATTTTGATTAGAATAAAAGCGCATTTGCTTGAGGACAAGCAAATCTCAAGTGTAAGGGTATTTGATGAAGCGAAAAGTGTACCGCTTTTAAGGGGTCATTTAAGCCTTAAATCGTATTTATTTGATCAAATATTGCCCTAAATCGTTCCTTTTGTCATTTTAGGTACTTTTGAGGAGAAATCTGGAAAAGGAGGCATTTTGGACGTTTTTGGAGCATTAAAGTGAAGAAAACGGCAAAGTCTCAAAAATCGGCTAAAAGTTACTCTTGACGGCGTCAGACTTTACTCTGGACGGCGTCATGCCTTGGCAAGAAAAGTTGGACGTGAAATTTACTCATGACGGGCCAGTGAAAATAGCATGTGAATTCTGACGGCGTCACGCTTTAACTTGATCGAGGGCGTCACGGCTTAAATCATAAGGGGACGGCGTCACGTTCATGGTTAGACGGCGTCAAGCCTTGATAAGCCAGAATGGATTTTTGAAGAGCTAAAGAGGGACGGCGTCAAGAAGGTCATCCGGGAACCCTAGAAGCGGCGAGGTGACGGCGTCACAATCCATAAGGTGACGCCGTCAGATCCAAAAGTCTATATATAGTTTTCTAATTTTTTGTCATTGGGGAGAGCTTAGTGTGTGGAATTTTGGGAGAAAACCCTAAGACGATTTTAGCTACTTTTTCAGGGCTTTTTGCCTTGAGATCTTCCATGTTTCATTGAAAGATAAGTTATCAATTAATCATTCAATATGTCTATGTGTTGTTTGATTCTATCTTATTCTTGTCTTTTGTTTAACATGTTAGGCTAAATTTATCTTGTGTTTGCTTAGTTCTAATGAAACCTAGCTATTGATTATTGGTTGTTAGTGTGTTATTAGTTGTATTGGATGATTGTTTATCTATGTTAGGCTTAAGAAAACTGGCTAACTTCCTATTCGGTAACTTGCTTGAACGTCTTAAGAAACATGAACCAAATGCGTACTAAAGGTTTTTATGGTTGTATTTAATGCACAAGCGAATTCTAGTGATCCCATGTTAGGAGCTTCCTAGCCGGCTCGACATAGGAGTGAAGTAGGAGCTTGTAGAGTTGGGGAAGTAAGTACGCCACCCCACGAATGGTATTAAGGAATACACCCGTCATCCACGCAACTAATACACACTAATTAACCGGTAAAAGATAGTTAGGGAGTAAGGAAATCTAAGTAAACACATTTCTCTACACATAAGTTTCTCACCACATTTTCATTTTTTTTATTTTATTTTATTTGCATTCGTAGTAATTTGGGTTAGTTGACTAGCAACTAATTCCGCCCACTCTATCAAAACCGAGATTTTACTTGCTTTCATAAAAAAATATAAAAACATAAAAAAGAATCTTCCTCGACCCTTAGACCTAATTAGAGTAGCCTTTCATACCTAACGAACACTATTCCCTGTGGAGAACGATCAATCCCCCGTACTTACCACTACACTATACTACATCGGTCAGGTACACTGCCTGGTGGGGTTGTAAGCCTCTTGAGATCCCTCGAGAGGTAAAACCTGTTGTAAGGTTACAAAACCACGCAATCATCATCCTTGACCCAAGGTTCCAGGCCAAGGAAGAGGAAGATGTAGCCCAAGATGCCAAGTGTGACTCCATACGACCCAGGGAAGACTTGATGGAGTCCACAATAGAGCTGAGTCCCTGAAGATTGGAGGATCTCAGCATGTTTACCAGCTCAGCCAACTGAGTAGATTGTTGCTGGTAGGTCTCATGAGCCTGAAGAATTTTCTTGTTAAGCTCAGGGTTATCTTTAACTGACTCTTGAATAGTTTCAATGCTCTTTTGTATGTCGGTGAGAGACTCGTTGAACAACTTAAGATTATGATCAAGATTCGTTAGGGAGAAGGAGATAGATGACTTGTGCTCATTAACATCATCATGATAGGATTCCACTGATTTCTTCAGATCGACATAATGAACAGCAGCTTCAGTGTGTTGATCAAACAATTCTTTAGTTAGCCTAGTAAAGAGAGCATTGTTGGCCTTTTGTAGGAACTTGACCAATTGCCTTTCACTAAGAGGAAGAATGTTGTCATACTTCTTGAGTTCAAGAGGGCAGGATGAATCAGAATCTGAAGAATGATCAACCTGAGATTCAGATTCTTCACCATGAGGAGAAGACTGATGCGATTGTTCAGTAGGTTGGGAATCAGTCTCCATGTCATCACCTGCCTCAAAAACTTCCTCCTCACTCTCTTCCTTGAGATCATCTTCTGAATCAAGAAGAGCCTGTATATCCCCCATAGACTCAATCTCCAAAAAGTTACCCGGCTCCTCTTCATAAGAAGACTTGCGTTGGTTTTGGCCAGGTCCTGACCCCGCCATAAAAACTGAGTGGGTTTGCTCAGCCTGGGCAACCATAATAACTGATTTCACAGCCTGGTGTTTGGGGTCAATTCCCAAGAGAATGGATCCGCCTGAGGGGGTTATGGGTTCCGTATCAGCGGGTGGTTTATATCCCCTTGAGTCTTTGTCCCCCTTAGCGCCTTCAAGTCCTGATGGGTATTTTTCAAAACTATCATGAGGCACTGTTTGTGATGATTAATGGACCCCCTTCCCATCAGGGTTGTTCTGCCCGTTTGGGGATTCAGGGTCCTTGACTCCCTGAGACCCTGAGTGTGATTTCTCAGGGACGTTAGCGGGATGTGATTGGGTGTGGGTCCCCTTCCCAGTTAAGTAGTGCTGCTCAACCGAGGATTCAGGACCCTTTTCTCCCTCAGGCCTTGAGTATGATTTGTCATTGCCTTCATCGGGATGTGAATGGGTGGAGGTTCCTGACTCCAATGACTTGTTTTTTTCAGTGAAATCATGAGGAAAGGGTTTGCCCGAGGACACTGAGAATGATTTCTCAGTGCCCTCCGTTGGCGTTTGTTTTTGGGTCAAGAGGGTCTCAGTGACGGGTGTCTCAGAGGTCTCGGCCAAATTTAACCCTCGTTTAGGGTTGTTTGAGGCATCAGTCTCAGTGGCGAGTAGTTTGGGTTTAACCACCTTACTGGACTGACCCTTCTTTGTCTTCTTCACCTTCTTTGTAGGTGAAGGTACTGGAGAAACAACGTTCTCCCCCTGATTAACCACCAGCATGTAGTTGGTCAGGGCAATGGGTTATACCTCATTAATGCCACTCGTATAATTGGTCTTATGTAGGACGTCAGGTTTTATACCTTCAACGTCAGACTTAACATAGTCAGGGCCTAATAGGTCCTAAAGCACGCAGGAAATAAACCTAGGATAAGACATAAGTCTTTGCCTAGATTTCCTTGAGAGCATGGCAACAAGGTTCGAAAGATTATTCCTCCGATATCTATTTTTCTACCCTCCAGGAGACTGAACAACATCAATTGTTGTGATGAGTTCAATTGCTCCGTGGAGGATTTATTCCCTCCAAGGACCTGAATGATGAAGGTCATCAGGATCCTCCAGATAGGGTGGAACCAGGTTTTAACTATTGGAGCCTTCTCCAATAAGGCTCCGGCGGCCACTTTAGGACGCTTAGGGTCATGAGGTCCTAGATAAAGCAATTCTGCTTTAACCTCTTAGTCAGTAGGGTTGGGCTCAAAGGCCTCAGCGAAATCAAGACCAGTGGCCTTGATGAAGGTTTTGTAATCCAGGGAGAGGGTCCTTCTCCCATTCATCACTGTGAATGTGATGATGGATTCTTTGGTGTCCTCAGGGTTGGTTGCCACTGAAGTACACCAGAATTCCCTCAAATAGTTATGGTAGATGACTGAGGGGGTCTTGGTGAATGTCGTAGCAAGAAAGATGTTTTGAAGATACTTCACTACATTCTTGTACGCATAGAACTTTTGTGGATAGGCAAAGTTTCCTACCACATTGTTCTTGGTGAGGTCTACACCCTCCAATGTGAATTCCACATTAGGGACGTATATGATAGCTATAGAAGAAGCCATTTGTATTGGTAGGTCTGGGTTAACAAATGATTCCGGGTTTCTAAAGGCTAAGAACACACACAAAAGATTTAGTTTTTTTTTGAAAGAAAAGGGCAAAATTTTGCTTAAGATTTCTAAAAACATGTGTGTGTTTTTTTTGTATGGGGGTATTTATAGGGAAGTGAAGTGGAGGGTAATTTGGGTATTAAGCGGATTTTATTTATTCAAAAAGAATTTTTGGAAACTGTTTTGAATAAAATGTTTTGGGATCCGCATTTAATGCCACCACTCCACTTTCCCTGGTTTGGCGCAACAGTCAAGGTGAACAGTTGAGCAGTTCTGCAAAAGTGTAATTTGCAGAGATGATTCATCACATATCTGTAATGTGATTGGAAAGGCATTTAATGCCAAGTGGGAATGTGGGGGCCCAGAGGTGGAAGCCAGAAAGACAAAAGAACAAATATTCTTATATTAAATAAGAATTCAGTTACCAACCTCGGACATTTACTAACTAGATACTTAGAGCATTTAAGTTAGTATTTAATGTCTCTTGAGGGCCCTGAATGACTTTTCATTCAGTGAACTTGATTGTCAGGACTTGGGTTTAGTCACTGATGGTTCTAGTGTTCAAGAATTTGGGTATAATTCCTAAGGTTCAAGGGTTCAGGAACTTGGGTTTAGTTCCTGAAGTCCAATATTTCAGGAACTTGGGTTTAGTTCCTAAGGTTTCAGTGATTCTTTTCACTGAAGTACACATTGAGTCAGGGACCTGGGTTTTCAGAATTTACACTTATTTGGATGGAATCAATCAGTGGACTGATTCTCAATGTCCAACATTCCAAGTTCAGCTTTCAGTCTAGTGAAAGTTGGTTCATCCAATGGCTTGGTGAATATATCAGCTAGCTGATATTCAGTGAGAATGAAGTGTAATTCTATGTCACCATTCATGACATGGTCCCTGATGAAATGATATCTAATATCAATGTGTTTTGTTCTCTGATGAAGAACAGGGTTGTTTGAGATGGAAATTGCACTTGTGTTATCACAAAAGATGGGAACCATCTTGTACTGAATTCCATAGTCACTGAGTTGACTTTTCATCCAGAGTACATTTGCACAACAACTTGCTGCTGCAACATATTCAGCTTCAGCTGAGGACATGGCAACTGACTGTTGCTTCTTAGCACTCCAACAGACTAGTTTTCCATCAAGAATTTGGCAGGAGCCTGAGGTGCTTTTTCTGTCTATGTTGCATCCAGCATAGTCAGAGTCTGAGTATCCTTTAAGATCAAGGCCTGAACATTTTGGATAGTATAATCCAAGGTTTGGAGTACCTTTCAGGTACCTGAATATCCTTTTCACAGCAGTGATATGAGATTCTCTTGGGTCAGACTGATATCTGGCACACAAACAGACTGAGAATTGGATATCAGGCCTTGATGCAAGTAGATACATCAGTGATCCTATCATTCCTCTAAAAAGAGTTTGATTTACTGGTTTTCCAGTGAGATCATGACCAAGGTTGTTTGGGGGTACCATGGGAGTCTTGACTGAGGCACAGTCACTGAGCTCATACTTCTTCAGTAGGCTTCTGACATACTTCTCTTGACTGATAGAGGTTCCTTTATCAGTCTGCTTGATTTGCAGACCAAGGAAGTAAGTCAGTTCTCCCATCATGCTCATTTCAAATTTCTTTGCCATTAGTTTTTCAAATTGTTTGCAAAGTTTAAAACTTGTTGAGCCAAAGATGATGTCATCAACATACACTTGTACTAGTATGACATCATTATTTGTCTTGTAGATAAACAATGTATTGTCTATCTTGCCTCTGAAAAAATTTGTTTTGGATCAGGAAGGCTGAAAGAGCTTGTTTCAGTCCATAAAGGGCTTTGTTAAGCTTGCAGACATATTCAGGAAACTCATGGCTTTCAAATCCAGGAGGTTACTGAACATAAACTTCTTCTTTCAGTGAACCATTTAAGAATGCACTTTTAACATCCATTTGGTACACTTTGAAGTTCATGTATGTAGCAAAAGCAAGGAAGATCCTGATGGCTTCCATCCTTGCTACTGGTGTAAATGTTTCTTCATAGTCAAGGCTGTAATACCTGAAATTCAGATAACTTGTAAAAAGACCAAATTACCCCTGAAATTATAAAACCTAAATAAATAAGCTATAAAATTCTGAAACGATTCCAAACTTCTGAAAACGAACCATATATGAAACGAATTAATTTCTGGGACAACATTACATTATTTTGAATGTCCAAAAATTTCAAAATATATATACATAATTATATATGCACCGAAATAAATTAAATAAAACTAATTATATTTACAAAATCTTTTAAAACAAGATAAATACAAACTAAATAAGGGAATTATGTACAAAATCGAATTGTACTCTTATGATAATATTCTAGGGCTGAAATTCTGGACCCAAGCCCCCTCCTAGTCGGTTTATTAAACATAAAAACAAAACACATTATTTTCTAAATACCCTAAATTCCGAAAACCCTAATATCGACACACACTAAAATCGACCAACCCTCCATTTAACTTTCTGGAACTGAGCAAGCAATTTTCTGAAGTCCATTGAAGTGTGAGGAAGCTACGAAAAATAGGAGTCGAGTTGTGGAAGCATTCGTGTGATCGTGGTGCTTTGTTTTATTCGAATTCTTGCGTCGAGAGGTATAAATTCCTACGACCAAACCTTACATTGTAGAATTAATATAGTATTTTTCTTGTGATCTTTAGATTGTATATAACACAGGAAAAATAAGGAAAATGAATCATGCACCCTAAATCACGCGTACAAAAAATAATGAGTTAAAACACACGTAATTTACAAATAATATCATACGAATTTTCTGGATGATAAACATAATTTTTATGTGTTACTTGATGTTAATATAAGCTTAGATAAATATCCACTTGATTTTTAGAAGCTCAAAATAATTGATCTTGAATTATGTTTTAATCGGATTATATGAAAAATAAAGAAAATTAAGAAAGAAACCCTAAATCGTATTAGGGTTAGGGTTTTGTGGTTGGGATCTGATTAATAAATGCATTTAACTATTGTGTCATGATGGTTTAATGATTGGGTAAAGTAAGGGTTTGGTTTTAAAAATTAAAAAGTAATCCGATTGGCCTTTTTAAATTATAAGGGTATGTTTTGCCAACTTTGAAACTTCTGGGATATTTTTGTAATGTCTTAGAAGTCAGTAGGAATGTGGGAAAAATATAACTTGAGGGTCCTAAGTGTAAATATTGCAAGATAATGAATTAATAGTATTTAAAAGGGTTGTTTTGTAATAAATTAAAATAGAGGGACTAAAAGTGTAAATTCTGGAAACTTGAAGTTATTTTGTGTAAATAATGTCATTAAGGGTGTAATGTGTAATTTTGACTATTTATGGGCTTTATATGTAACTATAAATAAAGTATGATTTAAATTGTAAGTTTTGTAAAGTTAAGGGACCAATTGTGTAATTAATGGATTCTGAGCGGGTCAAATTATACTACATGTAATTTTGAGGATATGTTCTGTAACTTTGTAATATAAGGTGCTTGTTTGGTAAAAATAAATATTATAGGGATTAAAACATGAATTATGTAAATGTAGGGTTGTTTTGAAAATTATATAACTAAAGGGGTATAAACTGTGAATTATGAAACTTAAGAGATTAAAATGTCATTCTGAATAACATGATTATTTAATTCAGAACTTAAAGTATTTTCATGTTAACCCTTTGAATTTAATAAAATTACAATTAAAACCCTAAACTATGTAAATTTGTCGTAATTACTCTTAAACTTTTGTAACTTGATAAAATGTACCTTATTTCCATAATAATCTTAATAAGGACTTAACCTAATCTGTGATATTATTAACTTATTAATAATGGAAATATAACTAAAGACCCTTTGGACTTCTGTCTTCTACTCCTTAGGTTCAAGGAAGGAGTAATCTAATCCCTGTCAGCTTTTAGCTTTGTATCCTTGCATTCGTAATAAGGTACAGATATTCCGCCCTCTTTCAGTAAGGGTCTTTCATTTCCTTTTTTCCTTCAGTTCTCATTTTCTTATTAGGATCCCCTATACCAATGCTATGTTCCCTGCTGTTGTGAACTTTTCGTGTGATCTCTTGTTTGTAAACCTTCTATGTGATCTTTTGTTTTGTGAATCTTCATGAACTTTGTATTTGATCTCTTGTCCTGAACCCTGAATTGTGAACCTTGTTTTGAATCTTAATCTAATAGACTTGTTATAAAACTAAATTGATTTTGATATAAACCTTAATCTGTTAAATCCTTATTTGAACCTAACTGGTTTTGAACCGTACTTAAACTACATAAGAAACGTTTTGGGAAAAGCTATTTCAAAACAAGTAATATCACTTTAATGGAAATTACGAAGAGATTTGGAAGATTATTTTTTTGAAAACTATTGTGCAAGATCAGTTATTATGAAAACCAATTTGGAAGGATTGTTTAAATGGACTTTTAAACAGAAACATTTTAAGTAAATTGTTATTATGAAATTTTGGTTATAGACTCTGGTCATACTTTTTTTGAACCATATGATATAGTTCTTTTAATCTAAACTTAAACTTTGATATAAAATTAAATCCGATAAATTCTAAATGGAACCTAAGATATTTAATTCAGAATTGATTGACATGAACCTTTGCCATTTACCCTTAGGATATGACCTTTTGATTAATTGATAGTACGCCGACCTTTGATCTACAGTTTGATATTACGAGCCAGTCACTAGGCATGAGGGTTTCATGTCCATGTCATTGACGCACCTCTGACATGACTCTAGGGCAGGAGAGTGATGACCTGTTCCGTCCCTTATTTATTATTTGCTATGGCCATTATAATTATGATTATTGATTTGTCTGTGGGGCGTATGGGTGCACTCTAGATTTGACCTGTTATCTGTGTATGTTATATGTTATATGTTTATTGCTATATTTATCTGGTGACTGATGGTGTGTGCGATACACGTCTTTCACATATCTGGGAGCTAGCTACTCTATTTGGTTACAATTGTGATGATATGATATGGCTGGTTTCTGGGCTCGTGATAGATTTCTGTTTTCTTCATTTATTGAACCTCTTGAATTTTCCTATTACTTGTTCCTTTTCTTTTCCTTAGTCTTATTCCTTATTTATTCCTGACATCTCATTCTTACACCCTGGGTTATCGGTATGACCTGTATTCCTGAATTCTTTTGTACTATTATCTATTATTGTTTTGTTACCGTTATATCTGTTCACTGAGCTCTCGTAGCTCAGCCGCATTTCTTTTCCTGCGGCAAGTTTTAGTAGGAAGCTGGGAATGAGAGAAGAGGGTACCTTTGGACTTAGAAGCTTGGATAGCTATGCTGGATTTAGAATTGAACCGAAGATAATATACTTTAGATATAATGTTGTGGAAGTTTTCATTTGTAATCCTATAGATTTAGTATCTCATTTGTTATCCTTTGAGATTTTGTATTAATGAAGATGTATGCTTGGTTTTGTTCTGATGTGAATCCATTGTTGTGATATCTTTACCCTTGTCAGGTTGGGGTGTTACAATTTATTGTATCAGAGACCACCGGCTGCGATTCGTAATACATTTACCCTTGACCTGTGTAAGTTAGGACCACTAAGTTTCCACTGTAAGTGCTCGTAGGACAACCTTTGAGAAATTGCTTTAGGATTTTTCCTATAGGAACTTAAATTCTGACCGGTAAGGATTTGGGTAGACAGTAGGATTTTGTTTTGTCGTTCCATTCGTGCTTATTCTCCATATTTCGTTAATCATCTTTGAAATCGTTCGGACGGTGATATTTCACGTGTTTTAAAAATTTTGAGTTATGAGTAGTCTTTCGATTCCTATCGAGTTCTAGTACTTAGTATCATTTGTGTCATTTTCAGCATGGCACCTCCAGCACGCAGCATGTATCGTTGGACAACAGTTTTCGCTACAGGACAGAAAAAGATTGGTAAGTTGAGATGGACTAACAGAAGGATGTTGATCCCTGCTAGCATGTGTCCCTGCGGAATTGAAGAAAAGTTGACCGTGGTTAACATAAATGGAACGGAGGTACATGTGCACGAGACGAAAGTGACTGATAAAGACGGAGTAGTAACTAAGTACCCGGGAAGGTGTCCCAAGTTCGTGGAAGAAGGAGGAGTAGTGCGGGCAGAGCCTCACAATTTGTATGGATTCGTGGACGACGTAGGAGATGAAGGAAGGAACCCTGAGGATGGTTTTGCGAGACAACCACTGCCACAGCCTGAAGGGAACCGAAACGGATGGCTTAGCGAGGAAGATGAAGTGGATTCATACTTGGAGTCCACTGCAAGTAACACGGTCTAGTTGGTATGTGTTAAATTACACATACCTTTTACCTATTTAAACGGACCAAATAGACCAAAAACTGACCGAATATGCCAAATATATGTGGTTTTTGTGTTTGTGAATATGCAGGTACGGATATCTAGAAAAATCAAGAAAAAGACAAAGACGAGCACGGGAAATGGAAAAGAGCTCAAAAGACGGGACCCGGGAAGAAATTCACGAGTTTGGTCGAGTTATTGTGCAAAAATCCCGAAGAGCCCTTGGATTATTTTTATTTGACAAAATTGACCCTTGGATTAACTTTGAAGAAATGGCAAGATTGGTCCTTGAAGCTTACAACAATTACACTTTTGGTCCTTGGTTAAACCTAAATATATCCTATCCTAAACTCAACCGGAAATAAACAAACCCAAAAAAAACCCACTAACCCAACAATCTCTTAAACCACACCGACCCACATCCCATCTAACTAGCCCGCTACAAATTAAACCACCCTACCGGCCCAACACTAAACTTAAGCCCACAACCCACTATTAACTAAAACCGACCCACCACACAAACATGACCCGACCCATCCAATTGTTATAACTAATACGCGGGTATCAGGCTTGGTCAAATCCCTCTTTGGTTGGTCAAAATCCCAATCAACACCAAAATAAGAACCCTAATTCGCCACTTTCTCCATCTTCTTCCCTAATCCCCCGCCCGCTAATCAACCTATCCACCTCACCACAACAGTCCAAGGCACCCACATGGTGTTGTCCATGGTCCCCTCACCTCCACCTCATCGATCCGCACCAACCACTTTGATCCAACGACCAAGAATACAAGTTGTGGGCAACAAGATTGATCGAATGGTCCAAGAAGAAACACAAGAGAAGCACAAGAACTCTCTCACAAGAAAAACACAAGATAGATATATATATATATATATATGTAGCCGATTAGCATTTTTTTTTCTTGTCTCATTTTTCATGTATTAGAAAAATGTTAGACCATTTTAATTATTTGATGTTTTTTTTAGTGTAGAATTTAATTCAAGTTGTAATTTACTCCAATTTAATTTCCTGTTTATGCAAGTTAAAGTTTCCTGTTTTCTTTTTTTTCTTGGTCATCGTGGTCAACTGCTGATGTTACTGCCTTATTTCTGCTTATTATTTGCTTGTCACTGCTTATGTTAGTTCTTGGTAAGTTAGTTTAGAGCTTGCGAGTTTTAGTTTTGGACCTTTATCAGCCCTTAGTTAGACTGCAGGGGCTTATTTTCCCCGTTCTAGTGCCCTTAGGTTTAAGTTGGTCTTGCTTGATTCATCTTAGGTTAGTGGTTTTCAGTAGGTATTTAGATTATTTGAAGTTTCTTGAGGTTTTTGTTAAGATAGTGCGACTTTAGATTCATAACTGCCTTTATAAGCTTAAGTGCTTAATTTCTGCTGAATTCTTGTTTGATACTGTTTTTTATTGCTTCTTGTTAGTTTAGAGTTAGGTTAGTGAGATTGTTAGATTAGCTTTATTGTAGTTTTGATATGCTTAGTATTGCTTGTGGTAGAAATTAAAGTGTTTAAATCTGTGTTCAATAGCTAAGCCAGTCAGTGTTCAAGAGTGGTTGCTTCATGGGTCATATGTTTTTCACAAAATTTTTCAGATTTTTAAAGTCATCTTTTAATTAGTTCAAAGTTTATTCACAAAATTTTTCAGATTTTTAAAGTTAGTTTTAGTATTTTTAGAGATTTAAAATAGTTTAAATAGTTTTTAAAGTAAAAAAAAAAAAAATTATTTAAAAGTTAAAAAAATATTTTTCTTTTTTCCAAAAATTTTATTTTATCAGTTTTAATTTAGGAAAATTATTTTTATAATTTTAGGTTTTAAAATTTAGCATTTCACTTTTATTCGCGTTTTTAAATTTCGTAGCGTAACGTTTTTTTTTTTATTATTCCGGTTTTCGTTTTTAAATTCACATGTTTAGTTTATTTGTACCCGTAGCTTTATTAGTTGTTTTTATTAGTTGTTTTTAGGTTAAATGCTTAGTTTAATTGTTCCATTAGCTTAGTTTAATTAGTTTATCTTGTTTGTTATTTTAATATTAGTAGTGTAATTCAAAAATCAATCACTCTTTTTTCTCATTCACTACACGAATCACGTTCCGGGAACACAAATTCCATTCGATCTTCGTCGGGACAACGAACCTGGGCTTTGCATATTTCCGGTGCAATTCTCCTTGAACTAAATTGTTAAATCAATTTTTGGCGCCGCTGCCGGGGAGGTGTGTTGCGACAATATCGTCACGGTTTGACGATTAGTGACTTGAAGAACCTTCCTCGTGAAGTTTCGTATATATCTTGTGAATATTTTTTATCAAAAAATCCAAAAAAATTGAAAAACCTTGAAAACCCAAAAAGATTTTCTTCTCCAAATTATTTTTCCTTTTTCTTTTGTGATTTTCAATGTCTCAAAATTAAAAAAACCCAAAAATAATCTTCGTCTCCTCTTATATGTTTAATTCTTATCTCTTTACCCTCTCATACCGTTTAATTCTTATCTTCTTATCCTCTTAACCGTTTAATTCTATCTCGTTATCCCTCTATCCGTTTAATTCTTCTTCTCTATGTCTTCATCTTACCATTATGGTTGTCAATGGTGTGGAGGTCCTCCAAATGGCGGGAATTGTCCCGGTTGTAGCATGGTGGAATCGGGAAACGGGTTTGTCTATGACCAAAATCCTTATTCCTACCATGAAACAACCGACTTTTTCAACCAGCCACCACACCATGAGATGAAAACATATTCTTGTGAATATTGTGGAGGTAGTCCTCACCCGGGTTTTGATTGTCAAACAGGGAACATGTTTGTCTATGAGCAAGTTCCATGTAATCAAAACTTCGGGTATGACCATTATCCATATGATTCACTGAATCAGTCACAACAAACTTATTGTTGTGAGTACTGTGGAGGTCCTCACTATAGCTCTGATTGTCAAACAAGGAACCCGCTTGTCTTTGAGCACGGCCCTTGTGACAATTATGACTACTCTTATCATGACCAACCTCCACAGTATCAAACGATTCAAACTCAACCGCAACCATCTCCTCAAGAATTATTCCAAGACATTCATGATGCTAGGAAAAATCTTCTGGATTCTGCTTTCGAAGATGTATTCCAAAAACTTCATGATGTAAGGAATGCATTTAATGCTTGGGCTGCTAAACAGACCCAAGAGGATCGTCATGGTGAATCTATGGAAGATTTACTCGCCATTGAACGTGCAGCACATAACCGTTTCTTGTTTAATAAGGCTTGCATGCTCGATGACGAAGATGACGACGAGGAGGAGAGTGCTAATCCTTTAAATGATACCATCTCTCAAACCTCTCAATCTAGACCCGAGGACTCTCTAAATATGGGGGATGAGCATCTTAGCACTATTCCTGAAAAGGAATCGGACGAATTCATAAAGTCTAGTGCTGAGAACCTTGTCCCAACCCCAAGTGAGTCTGAGGAGATATTTGACAGAGATTGTGATTCTCCAATTTTTGGAGAATCTCTTGACATCTCTGAGGTTACTTCCGGGATTTTCTCTAACACTCTTTTTGAATTTGATGACGATTGCTTTTCTAGCAACGTTAATCCTCTCTTTGTTGAAGTGTTAGAGAACGATGAGGTCAAAGACTCTAATGTTTTTGATAATATGACCTCAATTGTTAATCCCGAGAATCAAAAGAATATTCTTTCTCCGACATATGTGACAGTGCCTTTTGGGGATCGCCCTTATATTGACTTCACATATGTCGTTCAAGTTTTTTTACCTTTCTTCTCCTACAAGGTAGATTGTCCTTCCATTCACTCGCTCGGGAGTGAGGACAAAATCTTTGACCCCGGCATCTCTCCTTCTTTTGAGCCGGGTCTATCTCATCGGAGTGGAACTTTCGTATGCTTCAATGTTTATCCAAACATCTTGAACGAAAGTCCGATTGAGATTTTCTTTTCCACCTGCTCCCCCAAGGACAAATGAATTCGGGGCGAGTCTAAGCTTTCCGACTCGAGCAAAAACAAGCGCTTCGTGGGAGGCACCCCATGCTTATCCTTCTATCTTCTTTCTATTTTCTTAATAAACGTGAGGAGGGCTTCCTCTTTCATTTCTGGTGTTTCGTGGTTGTTTGTGTATGTCCAGGTTTGCCCGATGATGAAGACTCTCGTGCTCATGGTTCTGCCTTCTCTCCACTCGAGTTTCATCATTCGTTGCTTATCCGATATCCTAAATCTTATCGTTTTACGTTTATCTTTGGCATAATTCATAAACGGCCTTAGATTTATGTAGGAGAACCCTTACCTTTAAGACATTGAGGACAATGTCTCGTTTTAGTCTGGGGGGGTAATCTTTCGATTTGATTTTTGCCTTGCATTTTTGCCGTTTTCTCTCGCAACCCCGTTTTTCCTCAAAATTTGAAAAAAATCCAAAAAATGAGAAAAAATTTAAAAATTTTTGCAAAAATATAATAAATTTTGACATTTTTGTTGACTTTCCGCTGGTGAGAGTAGGAATAAAATTCTGACTTGATCGGGCGTGTTGAGCCCTAGCTTGTCCCCTTAACCATTTATAATCTATAAGCTTGTGCTAGTCTTTTACACAAGGAGCTATAAAACGCGAATTCTTTTTAAGAGTTTGCAAGTTCCCGTATTTGACTTTATATATGCATGGCTTGATTATAAGGCTAAGCATTCGCGGATCTTATTATTTAAGATTTTAAATTTGCGAAGAACGAGAAATGATAGAGTTGTTTATAAGTTAGATTGCTAAACGTGGAGTAGTTGGATCTCTTTAAAGCTCATCAAAGTTACTTGTGGCTTTTTGTTCCCATCAGCTTGTTTCACTCAAAAATAGAAATCTAGGAATAATTAAAGGTATTTTAGTTTTGGTGATAATTAGTTTTTATTTCTTCCTTAGAGAATTCTTGCTTATGAAAGTTGGGTACACATCAAGGTACTGCCAGTGTTACGGTGTAATAGACTATTCCATCTTGCCGGCTCGCAACCGATGTTGGGATTGTTATAAAAGCCATAGGACTTGGGGTTTGGCAATTAATTAATTAATATGATAATGTATAATAATAACCCAAAGCCATAAAAGGTTTTCTACATCTTGCCGGTTCGCAGCCGATGTTGTAGACTTCTAATAAAGGCAGAGGAAAAATTCCAAGGTCATAATAGACTATCACATCTTGCCGGTTCGCAGCCGATGTTGTGATTGTTATAAAGGGCCAAGGACTAAATACGTTAATGTGCTTAATAATGTTAAAAATGCCAAACTTCGACTCCGGGGGTGTCCTAATAAAGGCTTCCGTCTCTGGACTTGTAGATGAGTTGTTTCGGTCGCAAATAAAAGGGATATTCTCAAAATCGTGTTAAATCAGAGACCTTGATGTGGACCTCATTTTTGTATGCAACGGTTTTCGAAGGAAGGTTTGGAAACTACTTAGCGTCTAAACTAGGTATCTTTATCAGAATAAAAATTATCGAAACGAGAATTTGAAGAAATTCATTTCTCACCAAAAATAAAATAAATAGAGGAAAATAGGAATTTGGGAACAAGAAGTCCACAATTAGCTTTTATGAGTAGTGATAGCAATCTAACTTGTAAACGACAATGATTTCGTTTTTACGCTTAGTTTGGGGACTCGTGAAAAATCGGGGACGATGAATTTTATCCGTATGGTCACTTCTTTATGAGTCGTGTTTCCTACTCGAAGACCCTAAAAGTTATCGTGAGATAATGATTGTCAACAAAGCCGTCACATGATTATGATAAAAAATACAAAAATAGAATAAAAGGAAAATCGGGGAGTTTTTAGAACTTAAGATTTCTTAATCTCTTTTGAAAATTTTGCTACTTCTCAAAGTTAGTAAAAAGAGATTGGAAATTTTTGGTTTCAAAAACGTGTTTAGATAACATTGCGTGAGGACACGTCAATATCTTAGTCTGGGGGAATTTTGGTATGTGTTAAATTACACATACCTTTTACCTATTTAAACGGACCAAATAGACCAAAAACTGACCGAATATGCCAAATATATGTGGTTTTTGTGTTTGTGAATATGCAGGTACGGATATCTAGAAAAATCAAGAAAAAGACAAAGACGAGCACGGGAAATGGAAAAGAGCTCAAAAGACGGGACCCGGGAAGAAATTCACGAGTTTGGTCGAGTTATTGTGCAAAAATCCCGAAGAGCCCTTGGATTATTTTTATTTGACAAAATTGACCCTTGGATTAACTTTGAAGAAATGGCAAGATTGGTCCTTGAAGCTTACAACAATTACACTTTTGGTCCTTGGTTAAACCTAAATATATCCTATCCTAAACTCAACCGGAAATAAACAAACCCAAAAAAAACCCACTAACCCAACAATCTCTTAAACCACACCGACCCACATCCCATCTAACTAGCCCGCTACAAATTAAACCACCCTACCGGCCCAACACTAAACTTAAGCCCACAACCCACTATTAACTAAAACCGACCCACCACACAAACATGACCCGACCCATCCAATTGTTATAACTAATACGCGGGTATCAGGCTTGGTCAAATCCCTCTTTGGTTGGTCAAAATCCCAATCAACACCAAAATAAGAACCCTAATTCGCCACTTTCTCCATCTTCTTCCCTAATCCCCCGCCCGCTAATCAACCTATCCACCTCACCACAACAGTCCAAGGCACCCACATGGTGTTGTCCATGGTCCCCTCACCTCCACCTCATCGATCCGCACCAACCACTTTGATCCAACGACCAAGAATACAAGTTGTGGGCAACAAGATTGATCGAATGGTCCAAGAAGAAACACAAGAGAAGCACAAGAACTCTCTCACAAGAAAAACACAAGATAGAATATATATATATATATGTAGCCGATTAGCATTTTTTTTTCTTGTCCCATTTTTCATGTTTTAGGAAAATGTTAGACCATTTTAATTATTTGATGTTTTTTTTAGTGTAAGATTTAAATTAAGTTGTAATTTACTCCAATTTAATTTCCTGTTTATGCAAGTTAAAGTTTCCTGTTTTCTTTTTTTTCTTGGTCATCGTGGTCAACTGCTGATGTTACTGCCTTATTTCTGCTTATTATTTGCTTGTCACTGCTTATGTTAGTTCTTGGTAAGTTAGTTTAGAGCTTGCGAGTTTTAGTTTTGGACCTTTATCAGCCCTTAGTTAGACTGCAGGGGCTTATTTTCCCCGTTCTAGTGCCCTTAGGTTTAAGTTGGTCTTGCTTGATTCATCTTAGGTTAGTGGTTTTCAGTAGGTATTTAGATTATTTGAAGTTTCTTGAGGTTTTTGTTAAGATAGTGCGACTTTAGATTCATAACTGCCTTTATAAGCTTAAGTGCTTAATTTCTGCTGAATTCTTGTTTGATACTGTTTTTTATTGCTTCTTGTTAGTTTAGAGTTAGGTTAGTGAGATTGTTAGATTAGCTTTATTGTAGTTTTGATATGCTTAGTATTGCTTGTGGTAGAAATTAAAGTGTTTAAATCTGTGTTCAATAGCTAAGCCAGTCAGTGTTCAAGAGTGGTTGCTTCATGGGTCATATGTTTTTCACAAAATTTTTCAGATTTTTAAAGTCATCTTTTAATTAGTTCAAAGTTTATTCACAAAATTTTTCAGATTTTTAAAGTTAGTTTTAGTATTTTTAGAGATTTAAAATAGTTTAAATAGTTTTTAAAGTAAAAAAAAAAAAAAAATTATTTAAAAGTTAAAAAAATATTTTTCTTTTTTCCAAAAATTTTATTTTATCAGTTTTAATTTAGGAAAATTATTTTTATAATTTTTGGTTTTAAAATTTAGCATTTCACTTTTATTCGCGTTTTTAAATTTCGTAGCGTAACGTTTTTTTTTATTATTCCGGTTTTCGTTTTTAAATTCACATGTTTAGTTTATTTGTACCCGTAGCTTTATTAGTTGTTTTTATTAGTTGTTTTTAGGTTAAATGCTTAGTTTAATTGTTCCATTAGCTTAGTTTAATTAGTTTATCTTGTTTGTTATTTTAATATTAGTAGTGTAATCCAAAAATCAATCACTCTTTTTTCTCATTCACTACACGAATCACGTCCCGGGAACACAAATTCCATTCGATCTTCGTCGGGACAACGAACCTGGGCTTTGCATATTTCCGGTGCAATTCTCCTTGAACTAAATTGTTAAATCACTAGTCATGGAAATAGAGCTTGAGTCATGTGTGTTATTACTGTTAAATTTTTTGTCTTAGGTTTCTTTTGACATTAATATTGTACGGATTCCATTGGTTTGTGGGTTTTCCCGAATATTTAATAATAAGGCTTGAGCAAATTTTTGGAATAAATTAGGTGGGTATGTGTCTATCATGGTTCTCAACCTTCTAAGTCTGTCGAGCTCATTTCGGCTATGAAAGCCAGAACTTGATTTCCCATGGTTGCCTTGGTTTTCTGGCATCCATTAAAAATACCTCCTTAGACATCCGAGTATCGAAGTTTTCCTAGAACCCATTTCGTGCACTGAGGAACGAACCTCATCCTGTGAGTTATTGGGCACCCTGAGCATCTGAATATGATTCCTGGTTGAACCACCAAGCAGCCCACCGAAGCGTGAAGTAGGAATTAACAAGTTACCAAGAGATGTTTAGTCACCAAGTGAAGGTGTCTTTCAGATGTGTTCGAGATCATACCAGTCGGTTGAACAACCGAGAAGAGCAACAACCGAAGATCGGTAAGTAAGTTGTTAAATTGTATCTTCTGGGCGCATTTTAGTTTCGTTCGCGATAAAGAAGGATGGTGACTAGAGATAGCTGAACCGTACTACCGTTAGAAACCGAGATTCCTCCATCCTGAAACGATTATGTGTTTGTTTAATTTTAGAGCGTGAAGTTCTTCACGAGGGATTAATTAATTTTAGTTTCGAAATCGCCTTCCGAATCCATAAACGACTGTTTTAACGATTAGTAACGCTAATAGTATTAGCTAAAGCTCTGACTACTTATAAAATTGGTAATTATGTTTTTCTCGTGACTACTGGGACAAATGGTCATTGTATGACTTAATAGTACGTTCGGAGACGAGGAAGAGCGTGAGAATCATTTTGCACTTTGTTAGGAAATCCGTCGATCATTGTGCAGTCTAAGAGATTGATATTTGTTGAGCCAACTAGAAGCATGCCAGAAGAATCATTTCGCTGCCTGACCTGGAGTTGACATCAATGGCGGCTACAATGAAGAGTGAAGACATTCCTTATAAGGTAGAAGTGTTGGCGATACAGATGAAGAAATTCAAAGAGCATGTTAGAAATTCACAATTACTCCATCACATTTCAAGAAGAACGGCAGAAAGCTCGAAGGACCAAACACAAGTTCCAATTTTGGTTTCACTTTCCGATTGATGGACTGATAAAGACAGATTAACCGGACTTGAAGAGATTGGATGTGTTAAATGAGCGGGTTTTTGGAAAAGACCCTTTATGGTTGGGGGAAAATTAATTCTATGAAGGCCGAAGTTCTTGGCGACTAACTATCACTCCGTTGACTTACTTAAGTTTCGTAATAAGATCCTTGAATGAGTTAAGTTCCTAGAAGCATTCCTGTTCGTGTGTTCGGTGATGACTTTGTTTTGAGAGGTTTTGGAAAATGAAGGATGATTTGGTACTTCTGGGATTTTCGTTAACTCTTTCTAGTGATTCGTTCTCCACTTAGTTAGGGTGTTTAATTTTGATGACCTCTGAGACCGTAGGAAGACTAGGTGGAATAAGATAAGTTAGTTTGTTCACGACTTGAAATCTAGTATGACCATCATGAGGGCATATTTATATGATGCCAGTATTATGACGTCTGGCCAACGTGATAATACTTACATCATATAACGTGCACTTGTTGTGGGCATCGGTTATTTCAAGAAGTGCCTTAGAACTTTAGAAATTCTGATAACTGTTTGGGATCGTCCGCATTAGTGAGACCTTAAGTTCATCCTAACGGTATGCGTAACCTGCTTTCACCGTAGGTGGATTGCACGTCTGGATTCTCGTCACGCATTCTGCTGACCTCTAAGAATTTTTGGTAATAATCTTAGGTCCTGTTATAGAACTTCTGCAAATTGATGTTATCGATAATCTATTCCGTACGTTCTACTCTGACTTGTTAAATCAAATCCTGGGGATGACCCATCCGTCATAACCCCATGTAATTCCTGCGACTTTTTCGAGAAGATCCGATTATCATCCGTTACGTTCGATATATCTTTCTTTCGATTTGGATTCGGTATGATTTGCCTTTTGAGGAAACCGAAGTTTTAACCTATAATATAGAGTCATAAGAACCAAGTTTTCATATTCCTGTCCACAGTCAGTTGTGTTTCCATTTCATTTCACGTCAATTTGGACGAAAATTTTTATTTTAGAGGGGAAGAAGTTGTAATACCTGAAATTCAGATAACTTGTAAATAGACCAAATTACCCCTGAAATTATAAAACCTAAATAAATAAG